>CM031605.1:30793110-30798110 GCA_018398815.1 Conus ventricosus
TGTGTGTGTGTGTGTGTGTGTGTGTGTGTGTGTGTGTGTGTTGTGTGTGTGTGTGTGTGTGGTGTGAACACATGTTAGTGCGAGTGTTTGAGTGTGTGTTGAGCGCAATGAGTTGATCCCAAGAATTGCGCTATATAAAATCTATACATTATTATTATTATATTATTATTATTATTATATAGCGTAATAGATATGGTCGGATCCGCTTCAAATTCTTAACATGATAGAAACCTTATTTTGGCTCGATTTATTCCATTGCCACTTAACCTGTTGCGTGTTTCACTGAAAACAGGCACCAGCAACCAAGCAGGTGGATCTCACTGACAGGGCGATTTTATGACCTGTCGAGCGATCGGCTTGGCAGTGCAACGGCTCGAATTTGTGTTGGCCGTGGATATTTGACGATTATCATTATCACCATTATTGTCAAGAGTACTTGTACAGCACCTTTCCTCGGTCAGAGACCCAAGCTCTAAGCGCTTGACAATTCAGTCTTGTTTACACAACGGGCTGCCTACCAGGATGGAGCCGACTGAAGAGCTGCCTGTCAGCGCTTCGTTCAGTCATTTCCCGTGTCATTCAGTCAATATCATTCATTCAGTTTCCTTCCTTCATTTTTTTTCGATTTTTTTTTCCACGCAGGGTGCATGCTATGTGTAACGTGTCATCTGTACCTACAGCCAAGCTGGCCTCTTCCGAAAGTTGGCGATGGGATTTTACGTGTGTGCAAAACCGCGGTTTATTGTCTCATTCGAAGGACTCTTTTTGTTTTGTTTTTAAATATTATCATGTAACATGCAGTAAAACAAACAGTTTTGCTCAAACCCACGGCTTTAAACCGTGTGGACCTCTTTGGACTGGGTATTTCAGGTGGAAACATCAGGTGGAAACAATGTCGTGTGATACAAGCCTTAGTAACTGGCGTTTCGCGCGTGGTCTGAGAAGAATAATATTCGTCATTTAACCATAGCAGACGTCACATATATGACGTATGCTTTCGTGTGTGACGTGAGCCGATTTTGTGGTGAGCAGTCAGACGGAACCAAGACAATCCACTGTTGTGTGTCGGACTTCGTGGATTCCGGTTCTTACTACCAACCCAAGCTTGACGAGACAAGTCATAAAAAGATTGTCGGCCAGCACACCGATTTGCGTAGGAACAGTCGTCGTATTCGTGTACCACCCACACGTTTCCGTTTTGTGTTGCTGAAGACCGCTGACGGCAAGCACCAAGATGGCGACGCTACGAGGCCGAGAAAAATCATTACACTGATAAAACACACACACACACACACACACACACACACACACGTATTTGAGAGAAAAATCCACCACACTTACCACTGTGTTCTGCTCTTAAATAATCCAAACGAAATCCAAAATAATGACCGGTGTGTGTTTCTCGGTTTTACTTTAACTTTCATTTGTCCTAAAGACGCCATACTGGATATTATTGCAATATTTTATGGTGTCCGACTTCGCAGTACAAAATCTACCTGCAGTGCGGTACTATGATAGTTGACGTTACGAACATTTGTGAGAACGATCCACTCACGCGAATCGTTAAAACATTGTGCCATGATGTCTGGGTTTAAGATTTTCCTCCTCCCTTTCGATCAACCTATCGCCAACGCCGCCACATTCCTATGCAATATGTATCCGAGATTCCTTCAAGCGGGACACAAGACTTCATCATCTTCATATTTTTTTTTATGCCATAGGTGACAACTGCACTGGATTATCTTTAGATGACTTTTACTTCTGAACATCACACACACACACACACACACACACACACACACACACACACACACACACACGAGCGCGCGCGCGCGCGCCACGGACACACACCAGATAGAGAGAGAAGGGGGTGGGGAGTTAGGATGTATATTGGTCAGTTTTGTGTATCTAGCACCATTCACTTTTCTACACTTGGGGTTTTTTTATCGTTAATACAGCCCAGTCACACAGGCTCTTTTCAAGGTTACCACACTCTTACGGGGAAACGGTCACATACTGGGGGAGGGGAATGACATCCCGAAAAAGAAAAAGACTGCAGACAATGGACAATTCATGCCATGGTAGCTAAACTAATGACTTCCCAGCTTAAGGCAGAAAAGACTAGGCCGTGCGGGGAGTGCCAGACATATCGCTTGAATTCTCGGTCCAAGATTTTAGAAGACAAAAAAAAAAATTGATTAAAAAACATGAAAAGATCATGATTATGGACTAACAGACGCTCTGCAGAATGGACAGCTAGTGTCCGCTTTCGACAGTGTGTTCAACTTTCAGCCCAGCCCAGTCGCCAGAAAAAAAAAAAAGAAAAAGACCGCCCTGGTATGTTATAAATATAAACTTTGACCAGAAAAAAAAGTACGGACCTCCACAACAAACTCGGGAACATTGTCTGTAAGACAGAAAAGGCCAGTCGATAGTAATAAAGGACTTTTCAAATGGTAGACTGAATGAGAGTAACTAAAAAGAAGTTATTAGCACAGCCTGAGAAGTTCCAGAAGGCAGGGAAGCTATCGGAACTGAAAGTATCAAGAATGCAAGCTAACAATTCCTCTGTCTTTACAAGAATGACTCGGCATAGATTCAAGAAGAAAGAAAAAGAGAGAGATTATTATGTATACAAACCCATTTAAGTACACATATAAACGCACACACTTCGTTTGTATCTAACGCCAAAATATTGAATTCCGAACTCGAATGACATCATGAGTCTATGACATTCAGACTCGTATAGTGAGAGAGACTCGACGAAGATGAAGGGGAAAAAAAAAAGAAAGAAAAAAAAAGAATGTGGACAAAAAATAGAAAATTGGAGGGCCACACACACACAAATTGACACAGATTTATGTTTACATTTATAATCGAGTATTTCAAATGCTGACCAGGATATACATATTGTCGAATATACGTAACTCTCACAATTGTATTGCAATTTATTCAGTACCTCCACCTCCTCTCAATACATCTCTCCAGTGTGTGTGTGTGTGTGTGTGTGTGTGTGTGTGTGTGTGTGTGTGTGTGTGTTGCCAAAAAGATTTCTGTCCCCCAAATCTGTCTATAATTTTTGTCAAATGATGTCTTATACTAATCGAAAACAAATACTTCTATTGGCAAAGTATATTAGATTATCTCAAGTGTTGTAAATTAATTGTTGATCTATGGCAGCATTGATAGCAATTTATGTTTTATTTTTGGCTTGTTTGTTTTCCTTTTCCTGTTATTGCTTTAAACTCGCCTTCCTCCATACCCCAAAAGGGGCCAAAGGAATAAATATTGTTCTTGTTCGTGTGTGGTGTGTGTGTGTGTGTGTGTGTGTGTGTGTGGTGTGTGTGTGTGGTGTACACGCATGCACGCGCCTGCTGCGCGTGATTACGGATTTTTGTTTTTCGTTTTGTTTTACAATGACAATCCGATGGTTATTTTGAGGGGGGAAAAAAAAAAAGAAAAGAAAAGAAAACAAAAGAAACTTCCGATTGTTATTTTGAGGCGGGGGGGGGGGGGGGGGGGGGGGGGGGGGGGGGGGGGGACAAAAAACAGAGAAAAAAAAAGAGGAAAGAACGAAAGAAAGAAAAAGATATCCACCCCCCCCCCCCCCCCCCCCCCACTTACCTCTTCCACCTCAGCTGCCTTCTTCCTGCCGCCTCCCTCTCCACTCCCCGTGCTATGTCAGTCTTTGGTTTTTAATTGTTAGCAATTAAAACCCCAAAAATTACGTAAGGTCCTGACATTTCAGCGCTTCATCTTCGTTTTTCATGTGATTCTTGTCCAGAAAGCACTGACGGGGAATAAAGGCTTTGGTTAGGGGATGGGGAAGAGTGGGAGGGGGGGGGGGGGGGGGGGGGGGGGGGGGGATGAAGAAGGAAGGGGGAAAAAAAAAGAGGGAAATAAAAAAAAATTGAATAGTTAAAAGACATGTACAGGTAAAAGAAAGGCCCTGTGGAAAAAAGAGCATACAAACCTAAATAGCAGCAGTCTTAACGATTATCCACTATGTGCATGTATTCTGCAAAGTGTGTGTTATGTCTATCGTTTTTCACTTTTGTGCATACTGTTATGCGATTAGATCAAAACTGGTTTTCACATAATGCCTTGTTCATCTGGAAGAGATACCAGCGACTATGAATGGCTAAAACAAGTTGTTACGTACGTATAGTGCTGGAGGGAGGGGGGGGGGGGGGGGGGGGGGGGGGGGGGGCGGAGACTAAGTACGCTGAACAATTTTTTCCACACTGTGTCTAACTTCATTTTCAAAACCAATGTAAACGATGACGATAATGGTCATACTGGCTCATCTCCACTGGTGCTTCCGCAACTGTTACTCTTGATCTTATGTGTTCATCTTGCCAGAGTGAGCAAATTCAAAATAATTAAGCTCTCGTTTTATTCGACACCTAAGAGCATTATCATTTTCTGGTAAATCATTACCAGCGCCCATTAAGTTATTGTTAATTTGCTGCAGCGAGGAAGTTTCTACGAATGTGTAGTTCTTGTGTTACATCTCAAAGCATTTCACAAGCCATATTTTGTGCTGTGTCATCGTGATGAACCTTGAACCACGGTGCGCGCGTGCGTGCGCGCGAGAAAAAACAGAAACAAAAAGAAGGGGGGATGGTTTGGGGAGAGGGAGGGGGAAAGGGGGGGGGGGGGGGGGATGAGCGACGTACACGTGCAGAGAGTGACGGGAAAGAAGCGAGATCTGTTAATGATTATTGACATACTTTATCTTTTCCCATGAATTTCACGTTCACACATAATTATGCATAGTAAATATTTCGTGATGGAGATTCTTTGAATCATGAGTGATGAAAAAAAAAAAAAAGAAGCTGTTTTTGTCAGACAAACATAGCTTTCTAAATGATATTTATTCTAACTGGCAATTCTTTCGCTCTCTTACTGGTTGAAAAAAAGTTCAAAACCAAAATATCTCTGCTGTGTATCATGGTCATTCTCCTGTAGCCTTTACCCCTCCCACCCCCCTACTCCCT
>CM031605.1:30803110-30805610 GCA_018398815.1 Conus ventricosus
GGATTTGGGGAGAAAATGAAACCCATGGCAGCCGTTGCTGACCAGATGCTGTTAATTTACGTGAAAACTATATGCTGATTTTTTTTTTTTTTTTTTTTTTACCAGCATCTTAGAAAGAAAATGAAATTCGAAATTTGAACAGTTTTCTCTGCCAACCGCTAAAACACAGAACTCTAGATACATGAGGTGATACTAGAAAAGTTACTTTGTTATTGTATATGATGATTATAATATGGTAATCAGTCTTGCAAACACGTTATCTGCCAAACAAAATTCTTGTTCAAGTTTGACTTTTCATATATTTACCTGTAATAATGTCTCAGACTTCTCTCTCTCTCTCTCTCTCTCTCTCCACCGCTTTGTCCTTCATGAACCCGTCTTGACCATCCAGTGACGAACGAAGAGCCTCACACCCAAATCCACACCGTCACCTCCTAAATCATACTCCACCCGTCCTCCAATCCACCCACTCACAGCCCACCCCTATCCCCCACCCCACCGCCCACCCCCTTCACCAACCCTCACCTCACCTCTCTATAACCTTCATTACCTTCCCTCCTCGCTCCTTTGAGATGAAGCCGTGGACGATGCGCTATGTTCTGACAAACGGGCGATGTTCTAGGACGATGTTCATCCCGCCCGACCACCCAAACCCCACCCTCTCCCGCACCTGCGCTTCTTTCATCACCCCTACTCATCCTCGCTACTCCCTCTCCCTCCCTCCCCCCCCCCCCCCCCCCCCCTCCCGATCTCTCCCTTCCCATCGTCCTCGTGACCTCATCCTTGTCATCGTGGTTAAATCCATCAGCAGTAAATTGTCTGCCCAGACCCCTTGGTTGGTCCCTTGCCCGTCTGGTTTTTGTCACCTGGCCGTCGCCCTAGGCGTTCGCCAGAGATCGATGAGGTAATTGTACCTATTGGTCGACCTCGTGGAGAGAGGAGAGAGAGAGAGAGAGAGAGCCGGAGGGAGAAGCCGGTTGAGGGATTTAGAGGGGATGAGGAAGATGGAGTGGAGGGAAGAGAAGAAGGAGGACGTGGAAGGGGACAAAGAGAAATGAATGTAGCGTTCGTAGGACTATAGTCACAAAGACAGCGATATCTGTTTTGTAAGTGGTAGTTTTTGTATGGTTGTCTGACGGACCACAGTGACTTGAAAGACTGCGATGACTGAGACTGCCATGGTGACGCAGGAGGAGAATCGCAAACTTAAAGAGTCCAAACATTCATTTAAAAAAAACAAACAAAAAAAAAAACCAAGCAAACCTAGGTTTGAATGAATTGATCCAGACACGTAATCAAACTCATCCGCTAGATTTTTAAAAAAAGAATTATGAATAAGTCCGCCAAAGAACAGGGACAAACAAAATTCAACGCCCATCTTGCGCCGAATTTGACAAGAGAAGTGGTTGCTGGCTCTTCGTTTTCATTGTCCTGAATGTTGTTTATCTTGCCTGAAGAAGACCTAAGAGGTCGAAACGCGTCTTGTTTTGTCTCGTAATTTGTGTGTCCCTGTTGTCTGGCAGACTTGTTGATGATTCTTTTAAAAGTTTGGTTCAGCGTCCGCCTGCAGTCACCTCACTTTGAGACCACCCACTGGAATTATAACGTTGTGTTACCATCTGAACAAACTCGGCAAGATACGGTGGTGCCATATTGAAATGGCTTTCAACATACACTTTGTCATTACTGGCTGATGGGTTGTATGGTGACGATATGTTCAATTCCGTTACAGCCCCCGTGGTTGGTTATTAAGGGTTGTAGGACAGAATCGGTCAAACTCTCCGGCTCTATGTACAGAGGTTATTCTTTTGACGTGAATATTGCTGACTCTGCCCCTGATTCTAAATGCGTAAATAATTTGAGAAAGGCAGTGAGCCTTAAAAAAAAAACACTTCCGGGTATTAGTGTCACTGTAATAACTAAAATTAAGTCAGTTATCAGATGGTTGAACCGGCACAATAGGCCGTTTTTACATCTGTAGAGTCACCTTCATAGCCACGAAGTCACAGCAGTAATTGTGAAAGAAGCCGTGGATATACCTTTAAATGCATTTGTGCTCCACCCCTCTCTCCTCATCCCCGACAGACAGCCACACACACACACACACACACACACACACCACACCACACCACACCGCACATACCCGTGTGCACGCTCACCCACATACACGCATGAATGCGCACACACACGCCCCCCCCCCCCCCCCCCCCACGCCCTATGCACACATAAACATACAGATTTACTCTCTCTCTGTGTCACTCTCTCTCTCTCTCTCTTGAAGAGGGGTGGATGTGAGAAAGGGTAAAGAGATGTGAGAGAGAGAGAGAGAGAGAGAGTATGTGGGGGTTATCTCTGTAGATGCCGTTACAGTTACTGCAGCTTTTAGGTGGCTGATAATGAAATGAAGCATTCACTGACGCGGAAAGCGACGTATTGGGCTGGCACACGTATCTTGAAATCCCTGCCTTCAGTGAAGCATTAGTAGGCTACATTGCACGTG
>CM031605.1:30813110-30823110 GCA_018398815.1 Conus ventricosus
ACAAAGTCTAGACCTGAGACCGGGGGAGGGGGAGGGGGGGAGCTCGGAAGGGAAGCCTTGAATACAATGCCAATGAAAGCGTAAAACATCACAACACACGCACGCACACGCTTACACACACACGCACGCACGCACGCACGCACGCACGCACGCCACACAACCCACACACACACACACACACACACACACACACACACACACACAACACACACTATACACACACACTACACACACACTACACACACACACACACACACACACACACACACACACACACACACACACACACACACACACACACCACACATACACTACAACACATACACACATAACACTCACTCACACTCACAAAACCGACCAGGGTCATTTTTGACGTGAGGATGCATTTTGCGATGGAGGAAGCCACGCAGCATGGCAGAGCTTCTCTTCTCGTTGGGATGGGAGGTGATGAAGTTAGTGTCGTGTGTCCCTCGGCCATCCGTCTTCGTCGGTTCTACCCGACAGCTCACCAGGTCGCCAACATCCTTTGTCTTCTGGCGGGAGACAGGAAAAAATCCCTTTCCGTCCACTGTTGTGTTTTTAAAAACCGACCCACTTCGTTCGGACAATTTTTGCTCTTTTTTGCTAGAGTTTTCTGCGCGGGTCTTTTCTGTGTGCGTTTTCTTGGTCCTGTCGTCTCTCTCTCTTTTTTCCCCTTCTGCGTTTTTTGTCTGTCTGTCTTCGTCTGTCTGTGTCTGTCCGTCTTTTTGGGGTGTCGGTTTTGGGCTTGCGTGCGGGGCGCGGGGTGTGTGTGTGTTGTGTGGTGTTTGGGTGTTGTGTGGGTGTGTGTCATGTTGTGTGTGGTGTTTGTGTGTGTGTGTGTGTGGTGGTGGGTGTGCGTGCGTCATTGTGTGTGGTGGGGTTTTTGTGTTGGTGTGTTGTGTAAGAGAGAGAGAGAAGAGAAGAGGAGAGGGAGAAGGAGAAGAGGCGAATGCGCGCGCGCGCGTGCGTGTGCGCGTTAGTGTGTGAATGATGCAGTTTTTTGTGGGTGCGTGCACAAGCAACGCGCTCGGTGTGTGGGGGGTTGTGTGTTTTGTGTGTGGTTGTGTTTGTGGGGTTGTGTGTGATTTTTTGGGTTCTCCCCCAACGAGACTGCACCCCCCGAGGAATCGAGAGAGAAAAGGAAAAAGGGGGAAGAGAAGAAGGAGGAGAGAGGGGAAAAGGAGAAGAGAGAGAGGGAGAACAGACAGACAGACGCAGACAGACGACAGACAGAGACAGAGACAGAAGGGTAAAAGACGAACTGAACCCAAAAAAACTTTTTTTTATTTTCCAAATTTCGGTTTTTTTTGGAACCTTTTGGGGGACAGACGATAAAACTGTTTGAAAGCTTTTCCTTTCAGATTTAAATTTAAAAAAAACAAAGAACCCTAGAAACTTTAAAACGTCATTTTTAAACATGATAAACTATCATTTTTCGTCCCCCTGCGCTTTTTGTAATATTCATCTTTCTAATAAGGAGATGGGGGGGTGTCCAATTTTAATCAAATCTCGTGGAGTCATCTAAAGGGGAAAAAAGAACGGGGGGGGGGGGGGGGGGCGGTGGAGGAAAAAGGGAAAAATAGGCAAGTTTAAAATCTCTCTCTCTCTCTTGAATACACACCACACAAAAAACACACACCACACACACCACCACACACACACACACACACATCCTTCTATTTTCACCTATCACCGGGGGAAAATGTTATATCCAGGGTTTCGTTTCCCATCGATCCATTCTTGGACCTCTAGCTCTGTTGCTGCATCATAAATCATTCGTTCACTTTGTCTTGGGGGCTGCAAGGGCTTTTTCCCGTAGTAGTTAGGGGGCGATTTTTTTTTCCTATAGCGTTTGGGAATCGTTCGGGGAAGTAATTTTTCATTTTTGTAAGTTAATTTCAGATGGCTCTTTTTCTCTTGTTCTTTTTTTTAATTTTAAAAGTTGATCTGAAAAGGGCCAAATCCCCATACAACGAAAGGGGGGGAAATCCTCTTTTAGCCCTAATTTAACTGCCCTTTTCCCAGTTCTTCACAAAATACGTCTGTCTGAAGGAGGTACGACTTTTGGAAGGCAGTGTCCATCGCGGGTACTTTTAAGATCATAAAAAGGGGTTTGGGAAGGCCCAAAGTTTGCAGTGTAGTCACCTACAGGGGATCTCGAATTTCGCTGGAAAATTTTCCTTCTTGTTGGGGGTTTTTTGCCCTCTTGGCATTCCAGTACCCAACGATGCATGTCTTTTGGTCAAATTTGTTGATGACCGTTTTAGCTGAAATAGATTCTTCAACTGACGATGACGTTTTATTTTTGCCACCTTGTTCATGACCCTTGGGGTAAAAAAGAATTTTAATCTGAACGATGACGATTCTTTCTTGCAACCCATAAGACTGCTCGGGTTAAGAATAGAATTTTCAATCTGACGAGGGCGATTCTTTCTTTCAACCTATTAATGATGTTTGGGGTGAAATAGAAATTTTTCAGTCTGAACGATGACATGCTTTCTTGCCAACCTTACTGCCGTTTGGAGCTGGAAAAGAATTCTTGAAAGGTCAACGTTTAGGTCTGATGCTAGGGTTGCATGTTTCTCTCCATGACTAGAAGGTTTCGCTCACAGCCGGTGGTCAGCCCCGCTGGGAAAAGCGTTTTGTACCAGTACAGCGTTTTAACTGCTCTTGTTTCTGAGAAATCCCAAACCACGTTACCTTTCTTTTTATCTTCTTCTCCTTACATTTTATGATATACCGTTCTTCTGTTTGATTTCTCCCTTGTTCTTCCATAAACCCGGGAGAGGCTTTAGAATAGCCCGGATATCTCCCAGTTCATGGGTTTTTTGAAAACTTTGAATTTTCAAATGCCCAAAGTTTTTTTTTATTCCAGGGGTTTAATGCAATATGTTTTTTTCAAGATACTCTGTTTTTTCCCCCGTAGCACACTTTTCGGGTCGCCCCGGTGGAGGGTGATGATGGGTGGTCATCGTTTTTTCTCGGGGGGGTGGGCCAAACGGGGTGATCTCTGTCCATTTTGTCTTCCCGGGTGTTTTGGGTGTCGCCTTGTGTTGCGGGGTTTACACCCTAGCATGGGTCACTGGTATCAATGGCAGAGTATAACCCCTGACCTCCCCTCCCCCCTGTGTGTGGGGGTGTGGTGTTGTTGTGTGTGTGTGTTGTGTGAATTTGTTTTCCACCTTAACTCCCCTGTCCCTTCGTCCCGTTTTTTCTGTCTCTTCTAGTTTTTACTCCGTACATCTGTCTCTTACCCACATCTATCCACTATCTTCTGTCTTTGTCTTCTTCTATCTATCTTTTTATCTATCCATTATCTCCCTTTTTCTCTCTCCCCTCTCTCATGGGTATTTTCACACACACACACACAAAAACACAACACACACACACACACACACCACACATACACGATACACACGACATACCGACCAAAACGCACGCACGCGCCACATGCACGCACGCGACAATGCACGCACGTGTACACACACAAAAAACACACACACACACCACCACAACACACCCACACACACACACCCCACACCGCACGCACGCACGCCGCACGCACGCACGCACGCACGCACATCACACACCCACACACACCAACAACACACAACACACACACACAACACCACCACACACTCACCCTCCTCAGTGTGTACACACTTCCGTCTGTACTCATTTTTCCTCTTTATTTTTTTTTTTTTTTTTCAGTTTGTTTCGTAAAACCCTTCTACTAAAAAAAAAAAAAACATTTCAAGGTGATACAGGGGTAAAAGTTCGTCTCCCTCTTTATGTTGAACTTCCATGACCTCGGGCTCTCTCTCTTCTCTCTCTCTCTCTCTCTCTCTCTCTCTCCTCTCTCCTCTCACACACCCAAAACACAGACAACACAACCCCACACCCACAACACACACACACACACACACACACCCCCCCACAGATACACACGCACATACACAACACAACGCAGCACGCGACACATGGGACGCCGTGTACACACAACACCAAACACACACACACCACACACACCCCACACACCAACCTCTCCTCCTCTCCACACACCCCCACACACACACACAACACCACCACACACACACACCACAACATTACTCCTCGGTCGTGAACCTGTTCAAGTTATCATTTTTCCTCTTTACTTTTTTTTTTCTTCCTTTTTTTCAGTGTTGTTTCGTAAACCGTTCTACTAAAAAAAAAAAAAAAAAAATTTCAAGGCTGATATCAGGGGGAAAAAAAAGTTCCACACACACACACACACGCGCGCGCGCGCGCGCGCGCACACACACCACGAATCTGCAACAGAGAAATGACCACTTGTCGCAATAGAACACAGAGCTACACAAGAAAGTGGACAGTCTGGAGACACGCTTGGATGACGTCGTGGGTCGCCCCAGCAGGAACAACTTGCTATTCTACAGCATTCCCCAGACCAGCAGCCAACTACACAAGGCAGCAGCGTGAAAACAGCGGCGTCAAAGGTGTGTTGGCAGAGCAAACTTGGCATCGAAGGAGATGTGCAGTTCAATCGTGGCACCGAGTGAGAGGGGGTAACTAACCCACCCAGTATAACCATGCAGGTTTCTTTTAACAAGAACAGAAACGGTGTGGTGCTGCAGACCAAGAAACTGAAAAAGACAGACATCTTCATTGGGGAAGACTATACCACCACCAAACGGATGGAAGACATTGGTAGGAAGTGGCTCCTCGCCTGAAGAAAGCGAAACAAGACAAAAAACACCGCATCGATGGTTTTTTGATCTCTTGGTCATCGATGGGAAACGGTCTTACAACTCTTCCACCGACACCGTCCTGCCAGCACCCGAGGACGCGGGCCGAGCCGAACACATCAACAACGTCATCACCGACAGCTTCAACATTGCAGAGACTGAGACCGTTTTTCACATCATGTCTGTAGACAGTAGTTCTCCGCAGCCCAGCACGTACATAACTGGTCTGTGACCCAATGTGCGGCGAGCACAGCTTTATGGGAGCGGGAAATGTACACGTATCTGTGGTAGTTGACATGATGCAGTGACAGAGACCATTCACACTGGAAAGGAAACAGCCAGAACGGTGTTTTAAATTTCCCAGTGGATTCCAAGTGTGGAAGACCTTGTGATGACAATGGAATTACCCCCCCTCTCCCCTCTCTTCTCCTCTCTCTCTCTCTCTCTCTCCCTCCTCTCTCTCTCCTCTCTCCTCTTTGTCCCACAACTTTCAAAATACTTACCTTACCCATCTTCTGCGGTAAAAAATAATAATAAAAAAAAAAAAATAAAAAAAATAAAAAAACATAAGTAAAAACCAAGTAATCTCAAAAGCATAAATCATCCCATTTTCATGTACTTAACCAATTTGACTTACTAAAAAAAAAAATAATTTTCTTCTTCTTTTGTTCATGTATCAAGATTTTGAGAGAGAGAGAGGGAGTTTAATATATAAATATATATATAAAATTTTAATATAAATATATATATAAAATATAAAATGTGGTGTGTGTATATAGTAATATAATATATAGTGTATTATATATATAAAATATATATCACCATGTGTGTGAAATTATATAGTATGTTTGTATGTATTTTATGTATGAATGTAGTATGTGTGTATGTATGTGTGTATATATATATATGTACGTGTGCGCATGTATGTGTATGTGTGCGTGTATGTAAATATGTTATAATAATATGTATAATAATGTATATATATAATATAAATATATATACATATGTGAAATATGTTGTATGTATATATAAAATATATATAAAATTATATATAAAATATATAAAATATATATATATATATATGTGGTGTGTGTGTGTGTGCGTGTGTGTGTATGCATAAATGTTGTGGGGGTATATATAAAATGTGCATAGGATAATCTACTACTATCCTCTTTGTGCGGTAGCACAAAGGCCTCGACCAGACCCCCACGATTCGGTTTGGCTGAAACACGTTCCAGACGGCCCCATGTCCAACCATTTTCCTTCATCTCCCTCTCCACTGTTCTCCTCCAAGTTTCCTTGGGGCGCCTCTTCTTCTTCGGCCATCAGGAGTCCATCGAGGGCGATTCTGGAAATGCTGTTGTCTGCTGTCGGACAAGCCTATCCATCGCCAACGCCTTCGTTTAACTTGCGTTGAGAGGGGTTCAGTTTCTGCTCTTTGGTGGAGTTCTTCATTGGTGATGGTTTTCCCGGCCAATAGATGCGTAAATGCGTCTGAGGCACTGTTTTGGAAGACATCTAGTTTGTTGCTGATGGTTTGTCATCTTCCGCATATGGATATAATCTAACGAAAAATGATTATATGTTGTACCCTTTTTTCACTCTCTCTCTCTCTCTCTCTCTCCCCTCTCTCCTCTCTCCTCTCCCCTCTCTCTCTCTCTCTCTCTCCTTTCTCTCTCCTCTCTCCTCTCTCTCTCTCTCTGCCTCTCTCATTCCTCTCTGTCTCTGCTCTCTCTCTCTCTCTCCCCTCTCTCTCTCTCTCTCTTTCTCTCTCTGTCTTTTGCAGCGTGCGTGTGTATGTTCCGAATTCCGTACATATTTGGTCATTTCATTTAACTGTCTGATTTTATACGGGCTAATTATTGACGTTTTAGTACATTTCCATTTCAAATCATTACATCTCATGCTTTTCCCCCTCTCCCTTCCATCCTCTCACTCTCTCGCTTTTTTTTTTCTCTCCCCCCCCCCCCCCCCCCCCCCCCCAATTTCATCTCACTTTGCTTAATACCTTCTACGTATTTTCATGCCTTGCGAAAAATGAATACATGTTTTGCCTTTCTCTCTCTCTCTTTCTCTTTCTCTCTCTCTCTCTCTCTCTCTCCTCTCTCCCCTCTCTCTCTCGTCCCCCTTCTCTCTATGCTGCGAACGTGCGTGTATTTGTGTGTTCAAAATATGTACGCACTTTGTCATATTCACTTCACTCCTGGTTTTTCATACATGCCATCTTGTACGTTGTAGTACACTTACATATGTTTCCCCAGCCCACCTCACTCCCACCACCCCACTCTCTCCTTCCCCTTCATTATTGTTATTCCATTTTTATTTTTTTATTTATTTATTTTTTTTTATTATTATTTTTATTGTTGTTTTGTTTGTTATTATCTTATTTTTTGTTTTGTTTTCATTTATCTTCTGTTTTCATTTGATGTTCCTCTATGATTACATGACCGCTTTGCTTGCTTCTTGATTTCTTACATTAATTGATTTCACTGCATGTTGTAGTCCCTACTCAGGGCGAGGACTGGATGTAAAAAAGCACGTTAGTGCTTATCTATTATCCTCGTAAATAAAGAATTTTGTCTTGTCTTGTCTTGTCTTGTCTCTCTCTCTCTCTCTCCCTCCTTCTCTCTCTCTCTCTCTCTCTCTCTCTCTCTCTCCTATCTCTCTCTCTCTCTGTGAAGCAAAATATTTTCTTCCTAGTTTCAAGAAGCACTGTAATGAAGCTTTCAAAACATTTGTACTTTATTTGAAATCATTTCTTAGCAGTTGGGAACTGAACGTAAACAAATTCATTGCCAACCCAAATGTGACTTAAGGGCATCGTATAATTGTCGTTTCTATAGAAACCGTGGAACGACGTAAATATTAAAATAAATCAGACCCACGACACGTACAAACACATGCACACGAGAATCATGCCGATATTCCGACTTACACTATCCCACACATACACTGATCGAAGCGAAAACAGTCCGTGTAATCTATGTATGTATGTATGTATGTATGTATGTATGTATGTATGTATGTATGTATGTATTTATCTATCTATCTATCTATCTATCTGTCTGTCTGTCTGTCTTTCTCTCTTTCTTCTATCTATCTAACCTTGGTTATGAAATGTGTTTATCTGAATTGCTGTGGTAAAAATGATTGACTGATTGATTGATCGATGATTGATTGACTGATGATCTTTATTCTCAACAGTAAGACATAAGGATTACGTTACTTGTTTCCACCGAGCTCTTATCCTTTCGGGGACTTGGGATACTAACACAGAACACTCATATGCAAATTATGACTAATTACAGCAAGGACAGTGATGATCCTTGTTAGCATTAAAGAAAAAGCAACAACATATACATTAAAACATTGAAACATCTCTCTCTCTCTCTCTCTCTCTCTCTCTCTCTCTCACACACACACACACACACACACACACACACACACACACACACACACACACACACACACACACACACACGGGCGCGCGCGGACAGACGGACAGACAGACAGACACACACACACACACACACACACACACACACACACACACACACACACACACACACACATACACACACACACCTACGTAGTATATGATATTCCTACGCGGAAAGAGGATAATAAGAAGCATCAATCATCAAAATAGAACGAGGCATGAACTTTAATTCATTTGGCAGTCATGTTCAAGTTCATCAGCATATATTGAAATTGAACATTCATAATTGGCTGTCAGAGCAGTCTGGAGAAGCAGATAATGTTGATGGCAGAGAACGTAAACTCAGACTCAAACAGTTTAATTGCAAAGACCACCAGCCTATCTGCAATGAGGTCAAGAACAAAAGTAGAACACACACGCGCTCGGTGCATATACTGAAAATTATGAAAGAGAATATTTGAATGACAGAATGTTCTTCCTGAAATTACTCTCGCATTTGTGTGTTAACTGATAATAGTCCCTCTCTTCGTTTTAGTGCTTTAAAAATGAACATGGCTACAGAGCGAGTTATAATTCTCTTTTCAGTGTGGAGAGAGAGAGAGAGAGAGAGAGAGAGAGAGAGAGAGAGAGAGAGAGAGGAGAGAGAGAGAGAGGTGGTTGGGATTATAAGCGTTTTTGTTTTTTTTAATACAGTGGACCCAGTCATTCAGGTGTGCGTGTTTGTTTGTTTTTTGTCATTGATACAACTCTGGATATCCTAGGATGAAAAACATACAGACGACCAAAAAAAAAAAAAAAAGTGAACTTCAATGTTTCATCTCTTTCGAATGTCCATCCTAGGATGAAAAACACACAGACGACTAAAAAAAAAAAAAAAAAATGAACTTCAATGTTTCATCTCTTACGAATGTCCTAACTCTTGAGGCATTGTTTGGAAAAGGGGTAAATATTGAAATGAGGAGCCTCTTTAAGACATATCTGCACATGATTTCCGTCAGTCTGTCAGCCATTTTGTTAATGAGGATTTCTCTCTCTGAATGCCTCCCGTCTTCTCTGTCCCTGAATATACCTTGTCTGCTGAGCTGCCTTGTACAGCCGTAAGGTATGCATCCGTATTATTCTGCTCCACACAGTGTTCCTCTTTGTATAGAGTGTTGGAATATTCATGAAGCGGGACAGTTTTGCAGTCTAAGCGTGGAACGTAT
Organism: Conus ventricosus; assembly: GCA_018398815.1. Lineage (NCBI taxonomy): Eukaryota > Metazoa > Mollusca > Gastropoda > Neogastropoda > Conidae > Conus > Conus ventricosus. Next base: position 30,822,518 of record CM031605.1, read on the forward strand.
GGAAACGTCTGTCCGGTGTCACCATCATCAGTGCCTGTCATCCTCTGCCGGAGCTAAGGCCGTTAACAGTTCACAGTTAACAGAGCTTCCGAACTGTCGTGGGCCTTCTTCTCTGGCTGTCATCCGCAGGCATAAGTATTCCTTAAATCCCATGTTCGTTTGGCGGACATTCTTTCCTTCAGCGGTGGAGAACAAGAGAAGACAACTTCATTGCCTCACACTGCAGCACAGTTTATCACTGAACGGTTTTTTTTCTCTATTTTTCAATAGGGTTTTATAAAGTTAGTTTAGTTTGGGGTTAGGTTACTTTAGGTTAGGTTTAGAGTGACGGTTAGGTTTGGTTTAGGCTCATACATTCCGAAGTTGGAGAGTGTTCCGAGCGAAAATATCAAAGTTAACATAATTTTCTAAATCATTAACATTCCGCCGTTCAAGGTCCACATGCCGGGTGTTTCTAGGTCGGCATCGCCTTCGCTTGACTTAGGGGCTTTCCACCTCGGGCTCGTTGTCCACTGGTTTCCTGACAGTCTGCCCAATGCCCCGGCACCTTCTCCCCATCTCATCATCGGCTTTCTGTCGGGGTCGATGCTGTT
>CM031605.1:30830610-30838110 GCA_018398815.1 Conus ventricosus
AATACGCAAAATAAATGCCCGCATCCTCCGACCATCTACCTAACTCACTCACGTGTGGACTCTCTCTCTGTCTCTGTCTCTCTCTCTGTCTCTGTCACACACACACACACACACACACACACACACACACACACACACACACACACACACACACACACACACGCACACACATTCATGCACATACAGACTACTGATACAAACACTGGTACGAGAGAGAGAGAGAGAGAGAGAGAGAGAGAGAGAGAGAGAGAGAGAGAGAGAGAGAAGGGATGGGTTGGGTAGCGGGACAAGTGACAGACATACAGAGATGTATATTGAGAAGTGGGGGGTGGGGGGGGGGGGGAGAAAGGGAGGGAAGGGTTAAATTTGGGAGGAAGGAAGATGGTGGTGGTGGGGTGGGACAGAGACGAACAGAGAAGAGGAACCGGGGAGGGGGGGGGGGGAGATGGGGAGAGGGGGCCAGGGGTAGGGGCGAGGAGAAGGAGAAGCGGTGTAGCACCAACTCCCAACACCAAGCCGTGCAGTATAGTAGCCTGCTCCTGGCACCTGTCGGAGTACACTGAAGCGAACTAAACAACACGGAGCGCGAGGGACAGGGATGTCGGGGGGGGGGGGGGGGGGGGGGGGGGGGGGGGGGGCGGGGGGGGGGGGGGGTTGGCCACTTCGTGTTTCTGCCGTCAACTGTCCCTTCACAGGCGCTCCCTTTGTCAGGCCGAAATATTACCGGAGCCTGTCACATCAGTGTGACCTTTGGGGAGGACGAAAGACATCACGAAAAAAAAAAAAAAAAAAATCCCACAGATACTGAGAAGGCGTCTTTGTCACGACCCTCACGTGTGACGACAGCAATCGTTATTTTTTGTTACACACGCACGCGTGTGTGCATGCGCGCACGCGCCCACACACACACGCACGCACACACACACACACACACACACACACACACACACACACACACACGCTCAAAGTTTATATCATCATAAAGTTTTAATTTTCTGTTGAAGAAAAAAAAAGATTTGTAGATAGTTATCATTTTATGCCAATATTATTGAAAGTCTTGCTCCCATGAGGGGTTCATGAAAATCTGATTAGAAATGTGAAGAGACCGGGATGCACTTTTTTTTCTTGGCGGAGGTGGGGGGGGGGGGGGGGGCAGTAAATACACAGCACATCACAGGTACAATTTGTTACTTCCTCCTCACATTATAAATCTTGTGGATTTACTCCAGATCAACGTCACGGATCTGGCCCGAAATTTCTGAGCTATACTGCACCCCTCCACCAAGCTTCTTAAGAACGGTGTGTTAGTAGTGTTGGCGTCATCCTGTTCACAGATTAGCAAACTATAACAGACACTAGGGAAAACGTAGCTTAAATTTTTTTTTTTTTAAACGTTATGTCTTCATGCTTCTTCGGTGAGGCTGAATATATGGATGGCGTCATGCTGTGGTGACGGGCTGCCCACGGGAAGAGCAACCCGAATTTCACACAATGAAATGTGACAATGAAGTTATACAGTATAAAACAACACAAAACGTGACAATGCAATACAACACAACGCAATGCTAGATAAATAAAGAGATAGACAGACAGGCAGACAAACAGACAGAGACAGACAGACAGACAGAGAGATACGCGGGGGAAGGGGCGGGGAGGGAGAGGTGTTCAGACAAAAACAAATGCCAAAGATCCTGAGACTGACACTGAAGGAGTAATGAAAACTGAACCACCTCACCGTCGGATGTTGTTCTGACAACAGACAGAGAGACAGGCTGAGACAGAAAGACAATGAGAACGACTACAGAGAGAGAGGGGAAGAGAAGAGAGAGAGAGAGAGAGAGAGAGAGAGAGAGAGAGAGAGAGAACATTGATTAAGTGATCTTTAAAACGCACGGATGAAGATTTTAGGCCAAAGCCTAGTCTTACCATCTGTTCTTGTCATGCGTACATTATTTCATGACATATAATTCATACTGACAATTCAACATAGCAAACACTACCATCTAATTCTACGACGACAAGCAGACTATTCATAAACGTAATAATTTATAATAAACGTAATAATATAAAAGAATAGGCGCTATATAAGTATTCATTATTATTATTATTATTATTATAATTACATGGTGGATAGTCAAACAGAAGGAAATAAAAAACAAACAAGCAAAGAGAGAGAGACAGACAGACAGACAGACAGACAGACAGAGACAGAGAGAGACAGAGACAGAGAGACCTCGTGACTGGGACATAATATCATCCCCATTACATTTTTTTCAGCCTATACGTGTGATCGCTTGTGGGAAAAAGTCTACGAACACGACGAACAAGGGACACCACTCTTTGGACAGAAGAGGGACCTGAAGGACGCCGTGCTTCGCGGAGCTTCCATCCGCATCCTCCTCCATGACTTAATGGTTGAGGCTTCTGGAGCCAATACACACTCCTTCACAGCAGGTGAGAACACACACACACACACACACACACACACACACACACGCACACATATTAGTTCAAGTTTAATTAATCACTTTGATTCTAATTAGGGTATAGAGGATATGAGTTCAATAACACTTAACCAACACGATGTGAATCAACCAGGGAAAAGGAACGGTTCATGTATTATCACGGATTTGTTAGCCTATGTGAATTTGTCTCCAAAAAGTGAACGTGTTAACACAACGGAAACTGCTATATTCATAGCATACAGCAAGACGGAAAGCGGTGAATAGGTACGCCACCCCCGGAACAGGATATGTCTGTCACAGTGGCATAAACTGGGAAACAAAAAAAATTTGGCAAGTCCCAGAGTTAGTGGCCCTTCACGCCCTGCTCTCGTGGTGACCTCTGTTTCGACTTCCTCTCCGGTACGGTAGGTTCACGTTCAAGTTGTCGTTATCGGCAAGTTCATGGGCATTATAATTGGATGGACGCAGTGGTGCTCTTCGGATGTGGACGCTAACTCACGCCATCCACGCAGCTCGCAATCATTGTTGTCGGTAGGTGTCTTCGTGGGTGAAGTCCTGCGTATGTCGGATCAGAACAGGCAACATTGATCATCACCGAAAATGACTCGACAGCGATGGCAGTGACTCCTCCGGTGGGTTGCCTCTCACGACCTGATAAGGATAGCTCCCTGTGGGTTGTTAGTGTGAAGACTGTGATGGAATAACCCAGGTGTGCCTGTGTTGTGGAAGTCGATGCAGTGAGCGGCATAGGAGCCTATAGGAAATGAGAGAGAGAAAAAGAAGAGAAAAGTAGGGGGGAAAAACGAAAAAAAAAAAAAAAAACCCGAAGAAAATGAGAAAAAGAAAGAAAGAAAGAAAGAAAAGACAATCTTTTTCGCAAAAACAAGTTGAAGTATAAGTAGTAGTCTACAGGTATATCTGTACTCTGTGATGAAACAATAGGCATTAGAGAAACTTAATTTCCGATGAGAGCAACTGTAAACTTATTGTGTGGAGAGAATGTGAGGATCGTTGCGGGGTAGACTTGGTAACATTTCAGTCGTATATTTCTCGCAGAGAAGGCGGGAATACAATTTCCTGAGTGTATGTATGTGGGATCTGTGTATGTATATGGGATCTGTGTATGTATGTGGGATCTGTGTTTGTATGTTGCTTGAAGGTTGTCTTGGCATAGTGGGTAGTGATCTTTTTCACGAACATGAACTACTGTCAGTATATAGTAACAATATGGATTTCAACCAGAGGACTTCCTTTGGACTGGAAGTCTTCGTGAAATGCTTAAAGCGCGTGACACACTAACACCAATGGGATTCTAAATGTTGCTGATGGAAGAACCTTTCAGACTGGCTGCACGATGGCAGCCTTCACGGCGTGTCCATGTCCTAATGCACGACCATTCCCACAGGACCGGACAACATCAACATCCGAGGGGAGGAGATCTGCGCGGAGATCATCAACCACGTGGCTCTCAGCGGCCACGAGTTCGTCACCAACGCCCACTACCGTCACTTCCTGACCTGCACGACCGGCAACGTCCACGTGGCGCAGTACCTGGTGGAGAGCCCAAGCTTCCTGGGGCAGGACACGCAGAAGGTCCACATCTCCTGGTTCGCCAAGGACATCCAAGCCGACATCTACAACAACAAGCCGTTCTACGGGCATTTCCTGGATGGAGGGGCCACTGTGGGCCGAATTGTAAGTCGACGTGATGTAGACTATTCCTGTCCCGCCCCTCGTCCCAACCCTCGCTTTTTTCCCTTCCTCTCTCATCATTCATCCGCTTCGAGTGGAGCTGATCATCCGTGTAGCTTGTAATCCACCTACCTCAGCCTCTTTTCCCTACTCCCTACCATCCATCCCCATCGCTCAACTTACCTTCGGAAACCGTATGCAATGTCAAACCATGAAGCGGGCGAAGGAAGGCGTTTAATGAAAGAAAGAAAAAAGATGTCGTGAAGGAGGATAAGTGCCTTCGCCTTTCACTGATTAGAGTTCGATGGCGCGTGTTTAAGGCAGACACCACCTCTGTGTATGTTCATGGTTTGTCTATTTGTTCGCCACACTTGGCTGCCGATTGAGTCAAACTGTCATGCTTGACGCACACACACGGTGATTTACACATGGACTAAGGTTACGTGCAGGCAGCGAGCCGACCTTGCTGAACAGCGGGCATCAAGAAACTAGCATTCGTGGTTACCTCAGAGGGCAGACCAGCCACCTGAACGACCCTCTCGCGGTACGCGGTGACAGTGGTGCCCGTAAGTTGTTAATGGCCTGAGCGACCGACGAGGACTCAGAAGAAAAGGGCGGATAGTGGGAAAGTCAGATGGGACGCTCATCCTGCCCCATCTTCGTCTTTGGAATGAAGGAGAAGAAGACTGTAACGCAAACCGTGGGCACTACAGAAATATGAACGGTTCTTCGCGGTAAGGACGATTGCGAAAGCGGTACTGGTTATTGCTTCTGCTCCTTCTGCTACAAATGGTGATGAGATCAGAATCCCCGCCCCTCCCCCTGCCTCCTCACCTCACCTCCATCCCTTTTCCGCTCCCTTCAGTTGAATACTTATAGAGTGAAGTTCCGTAAGATGTAGCTTTCCACGTGTGGACAATCCTGTATTGTATCTAACGTGAAACGTAAAATATTTTCTGGCAGGAAGGGAAATCCTCTCATTTGATTTGAAATGAAGCCCTGGCCCTGTGTAATATCTCAGACATTTACACGAGACTCAGATTCAGCTGTAACTTTGTCATCAAGATAAACAAGCCACCTTGTCGTAGTGGTAGTGTCCTTAACTTTGTCATTAAGATAAACAAGCCACCTTGTCGTAGTGGTAGTTCCCCGGCTTGCGGGCTTGGAGTTGGCGGAGTTTTCAGGCCACGGATGGCTCCTGACCAACCTTGTTGGGTGCGCTTTGGGTTCAAACAGAAAGACTGGGGTAATACTATTGCAGTACATTTCAGCCCTATTACTTTCAGTCCCATCATTTTTCCACCTCTGAAAGAAAAAGAAAAAAAAGATGGAACGAAAGAAAGAAAGAAAAGAAAGAAAAGAAAGCGAAGAGAGACAAGACAAGAAAGCAAAGAGAGACAAACTGGCGTTAAAGTTGTAAAACGATTGCGGCAATCTGCTGTTGCCGATATCACAGTCGAGTTTTGTCTTCTTAATGGATGCATCTTTGAGAGTGTAGCTAAAAAAACAAAAACAAAAACAAAACAAAAAAACAAAAACAAACAAACAAAAAACACGCTTCTGACCAAAGTGATCATGAGTGTATCTCTCAGGGCTGCTTAATACCAGGACATATCATGAAGAAGTAGCACAGAGTACACTCCTGTTACGCGGCTTTAGATAAAAAATGGAATTTGAACGGACCGTCTTCTTCCCCATCATTTATCATTATTTAAAACGTCTCAGAATGTGTGATTTTTCCTGCCTCATCTTCCATACACGCTACCTCAGTGGCACTGCACCCACACCGCTCATTCCGGCTCCCAGTCCGCAGCCACAGTCTGGCTTGTCCCGCCTCAGACCGGCACCAGCAAATCCACAGGAAGTAGTCGGCGTCAAATCGTCAAGACGAGGCAACCCACCACAAGAGACACTGCACTGCCGCCAGGTCACTTCGGTGGTGTATAGTGGTGCCTGTTCTGATCCAGCATTTGCAAGACACCGCCTACAAAACCCTTTCTGACGACATAGACTTGCAGAGTCGCGGAGGCAGCATCAATGAGCTCTCCGTCCAGAGCGCGCCACCACATTCTTCCAGCGACAGTCGCAATGAAGTTACCGGTGCTGGTGACCGTCGCAATGAAGTTACCGGTGCTGGTGACCGTCGCATTGAATTTACCGGTGCTGGTGACCCCGAGAGAACCTCACCAACAGCATAGATACGGAGAAGAAATTGAAACCGAGGTCACCATAACAGCAAGGCATAAAGGACACTGACATTGATAGTACTCTGTGTACTGCTGGCACTAACGCTGAGCGAGAGAGAGACATTTTGACACTTTGATATTTTATTGACATTACCAAACAGGTCGTTTGACAAGGGGGTAGGGGGTAACAGGACAATAGCATCTACATCTTCCTTTCGTTGGAAACAAAATAGTATCCACTTATTCCCAGTGTGCATCAAATCAAAGGTTTACAAAAACACATAAAATCGTTACATCCCCGGATGTCCTCGCACATAGGAGTAATACAGTAAAGTTAGAAAAAACAAACAAAACAGAAATTGTAAGACTGACTCGACCATCCACTCATTCAAATGATGAGGATGATGATCAGTATGATACTGATCTCCTGCACATACGATGAGAGAGAGAGAGAGAGAGAGAGAGAGAGAGAGAGAGTGGGGGGGGGGGGGGTTGTGAGGGACGCCGGAGAGTTGCAAAAGGACAGAGGCACTGTGAAAGCATTATGCATGAGAGCAGATAATTTCCCTTTGTTCTGTGTAATTAAAAAAAACCCAACGCAATAGAAATATGAACAAGACATGAGAGTTGACAGCAAATGTTTTTGTTTTTTTCTTAAACTCGGAAATTTAAAAGAAAAATGAAGAAACTGAAGGAAGACTGAAATGAATAAATAATTAACTATGTGTGAAAGTTCATTCTAACCTTAAAGAGTTCATTTGGCCATTTGCTGCCGTTGTGACCTTATGTTTGTTGATTCTTTAAAATATCTGTTTTGTAGCATGCTGCTTTGGCACCATAATTGTGAACTGTGGGAAAAAAATTGTGAATAAATGTTTCGTCAGTATGAATTGGTGCATCGGAATTTAGCAAAACAAACTCAGAATAAATAAGACGTTCGCCTTTAAAATGAGCAAAAAGATGCGTCCAGTACGAAAGCCATGTCCACCACACATGACAGTATAAACGTGAAACCTTTTTGCTCTCCTGCAGCCGGAGCTGCAACGTGCCGCCAAGGAAGGGAAGGAGATCCGCGCGCTGATGACGGACAGAGGCTACGGGTTCCCCCTGCAGGTGGTCATGTGGGCGCGTGACGGGCGCGTGTCTGGCCAGAGCAA
>CM031605.1:30843110-30903110 GCA_018398815.1 Conus ventricosus
CAGAGTTACTGAGGGCGAAAGGAAAAGGGGACGTTACTAGCACAGAATGTAAGATGAGACAGGGGCAGAAAAGGACAACGACGATAAAGATGTAGACTGTGTAGGGAGTTGGAGAGCACTGTCAGTAGACCTGCAAACAAAGACGTCCTCGTTATCTGGGAAACTGGAATATCAGGAGCGTGTCTGATTCACATACACGGTGGCCATTGTCACTGAAACTCTGGGACAGGAACCAGCAAACACCAAGCCCACCCTGACCAACACACCAGTCTCATTTAAAATGCTGCGAAGAATGCACAGGCACTCACTCCGTAGCGGGACTCAAAACTGATTCGACTTCATCCTCGACAACCCCCACCCCCACCCCCCTCACCTCCATCCCCCAAGGTCTCAACTTTGTTTTAACAAAGCAAAGATCAGAATGTTCCCTGTGCTGATGCTGGCAGCGATCATGACATGGTACAGATGACAATCAGGCTTAAGCTGAAGAAACACTACAGGCGAAACAGTCTACGTATAAAATTTACCCGGAAAACTGAAGGATCATGAGATTGCAGAGATGTTCGAGGCAAATGCAGATGGTCAAGGGTATGCCGGACTATTCCGGTCACTTTTCCTATCCATCCGAGTTGAACACGATAGCAGTCAGGCACTGCCGGTAGATTCGATCGAAACACCCAGGCATTCGACGATGGGTGTTTCAGGCGGATTCTCTGCATCCCATACAAGGGACATAAGCCAAACCACTGCGTCGGGCAAGTCAGCACAGACTCTGGCAAGCAACCGAACCTCTCCTCGTAGTCATCAAACGCTATGTGCTCGCCTGGTAAGAATCTGTCTCTGGTCATGACTCCCTGTCCAAGAACCATCCTACAGGTCAGAGTGGAGGTGGACTCCCACACGCAGGACGAGGATTCCTGGTCTGACGGACAATGTAAAGGACCCCTCCTCGTAGTCATCAAACGCTATGTGCTCGCCTGGTAAGAATCTGTCTCTGGTCATGACTCCCTGTCCAAGAACCATCCTACAGGTCAGAGTGGAGGTGGACTCCCACACGCAGGACGAGGATTCCTGGTCTGACGGACAATGTAAAGGACTGGATTGATCTAAACGCCTCTATTCTGTTGAGCGGGACGGTGAGACAGAGGGGTGTGGAGATTTCTGGATGTACAGGCGTCCGTTATTGCACCCCAGTCTCTCTTCTGTAGTCGAAACAACAGTAAATAATGATTACAAACAGTACAATACCGACTTTATTCTGTCTTGTCGCCCATTCCCACTCTGGAGTTTTACAGTAAGTAATGATTACAAACAGTACAACACCGACTTTATTCTGTCTTGTCGCCCATTCCCATCAGGAGTTTTACAGTAAGTAATGATTACAAACAGTACAACACCGACTTTATTCTGTCTTGTCGCCCATTCCCACTCAGGAGTTTTACAGTAAGTAATGATTACAAACAGTACAACACCGACTTTATTCTGCCTTGTTGCCCATTCCCACTCAGGAGTTTTACCGTAAGTAATGATTACAAACAGTACAACACCGACTTTATTCTGTCTTTTCGCCCATTCCCACTCAAGAGTTTTACTCCCACGCCGCTCGTTGCAGCCACTCCATACACAGCCACACACAGAAAGCTCCTGTCGAAGCCCCAGTTCCAGCAGTCCACAGGGAGCAAACAGTATCTGTTCATCATGATGCATACCACCAAACAAACTGTTCTACTGCCGAGTCAGTTCAGTGGTGTTCAGAGTGTGTTCTAATCTAGCACACACACACACACACACACACACACACACACACACACACACACACACACACACACACACACACACACACACACGCACGCACGCACGCACGCACGCACGCACGCACGCACACACACACACACACACACACACACACACGCACACTCGGGCTAGCATGAATGAGCCTCCCCCCGCTCCATTTTCCTCCCTATAAAGGCCGCCAACAAGTCCATCTTAGGATAATCCCCATGATCTTACCGATACTGAAGGCTTGGAAACAAACTCACCATGGATACAGACGTGGAGATTCAACCGAAACTGAGTTCACCCAGGCCATAAGAGAAAGATATGAAGAAATGCAGAATTTGAAACTTTTCAATATGATGAGGATACATATGATGGTGCATAGTTCCGTACTGATCTGTGACTACATGGCAGGGCTGTACTCTAAGCTTAAATTGTGAGCAAGGGTTTGAGAGACGCATCCTTCAAGTGGATGAAACTTGATCGTGCGGTTCCTGCCTATTAATTCGAATCCACAGCATATTCAAATCTACGTAGGAGCAGGCTGGTAGGCCTACTGAAAAATTCCATGATTACAAATGTCTCTTATGGGACTGGAACCGACGACCTCCCAGTCCGTGTAGTCTACAACAGATGCTTATATGTGCTCTAATATTTGTGATAGTGAAGAGGAGGACTATAACGCACTCAACACTAAACGAAAATGGCGATGAATACAACGAGTATTGACAAAGATGATGTCATCCTGCTGCGGATTCATTCAATTTAGCCAAAATGTCGAGCATTAAAGGAAAAGACAAACACACACACACACACACACACACACACACACACACACACACACACACACACACAAGAAAACAGAAAAACACACGATAAAAACATTCATTGGTTGTTGATGATAAATTCTGTCATGATCAGCGGCAAATGCTGGTATGACACAGCAAAACACCATGACGTCACTCAACGTCGAAACTTCCAATGGTGTAATCCATCGGTACTGACGCTGCTACACCAGAGGGCACCACTTCCTGCATCACGTTTATCAGAAGCTTACACATGCTGTAAGTGTAAGCCGTCCGTACTGCCAGTGATATGGGCACCACTTCCGGCATCATGTTTATCAGAAGCTTACACATGCTGTAAGCCGTCCGTACTGACAGTGATATGGGCACCACTTCCTGCATCACGTTTATCAGAGCTTGCACCGATTTCAACGCAAAGCAGTTGTGGTTTGACACAGAGTAGCCTTTCAGTTTCAGTTTCAGTTTCATCAAGGAGACGTCACTGCGCGCGGACTGGTCCATGTACGCTACACCACATCCGCTAAGTTTTGAGACCACACTACGCATGGTTTTTAAGCTGACGGATAAATGAATTAATAACTAAGATGAGAGACTTGAAGAAGAGGGTCTCGTGGCTACGACTTAGCAGATGTCTGACCTACGCATTAGCACAATGCGCTGGTCAGACCTTGAGTGCCTACCTAATATTGATTTTTTTTTTCGTTTTTGTTTGTTTTGTATGTGTGTGTAGTGAATGTACACATGTGTGTATATGGATGTGTGGGCACGGGCCCATGTGTGTGCACGTGTACATGTTGTGTGTGTGTGTGTGTGTGTGTGTGTGTGTGTGTGTGTGTGTGTGTGTGTGTGTGTGTGTGCGCACATGCATGTGTGCGCGCTTGTGTATGTATGTGTGCACGCACGTGTGTATGTGTGTGTGCACGTGCGCACGCATGTGTGCATGTGTGGTGTGTGTGTGTGTGTGTGTGTGTGTGTGTGTGTGTGTGTGTGTGTGTGTGTGTGTGCACGTGTGTACCTGCATGTATGTGTGTGTGCGTGTGCAGAAGTGCATGTGCATGTGTGTGTGTAATTTGTGGGTTTGTGTGAGCATACACGCGTATCTGCATATGTATGTGTAGATATTTGTGTATCTGTGTGTGTCTTTGTATGTGGGCGTGTACGCACGTGCGTGTGTATATGCATCTGTGCGTTAATATGCAGGCCTATGTGTGTATGTGCGCACACGTGTTGGTGTGGACTGCACATATACGCATGTGCATATGTGTGTGCTTAGGAGCGAGTGCACGTACGCACGCACGTTTGTATGTATGTGTGTGTGTGTGTGTGTGTGTGTGTGTGTGTGTGTGTGTGTGTGTGTGTGTGTGGTGGTGCATGCGCGTGCGCCGTGTGTGTGTGTGTGTGTGTGTGTGTGTGTGTGTGTGTGTGTGTGTGTGTGTGTGTGTGCAGTGACTGCATGGTTGAATGTTCAGAAGATGACTTGGGATCAAGAACAAGAACAGGACCATCTAATACATCATATATGTACACGCGCACACGCGCGCGCGCACACACACACACACACACACACACACACACACACACACACACACACACACACACACAACACACGCACGCACGCACGCACGCACGCACGCACGCACACACAACACACACACACACACACACACACACACACACACACACACACACACACACACACAACAATAAGAACAACAACGCCCCCCCCCCCACCACACACACACACCACGCACACACACACACACACACACACACACACACACACACACACACACACACACACACACACACACACACACACACACACACACACACACACACACCTCTCTCTCTCTCTCTCTCTCTCTCTCTCTCACACACACCCACTCACACACTCACACACACACACACACACCCCACACACACACACAACACACACACACACACACACACACACACACACACACACACACACACACACACACACACACACACACACACCCAAGGCTTGCATACTCACGTCCGTGGACTCTTAGAAAAGCCCAATACGTAAAAAACAACAACAACTGGGTTTTGAAACAACACTATTATAATAACTGATAAATGAGCTCGGATATTATTATTATTATTATCATTGTGATGAAGATGATTATGATGAAGATGATGATGATCATGATCATGATCATGATGACCTTGAATTTTACATTATTATGTCTATTTAATCTATCTATCTATCTATCTATCTATCTATCTATCTATCTATCTATCTATCTATCTATGTAGCCTATGTATGTATGTCTGGATGGATGGATGGATGGATGTGTGTGCGTACATATGTATGTATGCATGTATGTATGTATGTATGTATGTATGTATGTATGTATGTATGTATGTATGTATGTATGTATGTATGTATGTATGCATGTGTCTGTCTGTCTATTCATCTATCCACCTTTCTTTCTTTTCTTTTTTTTTCTTTTAAAGTTGACCGGGCGAGTATTCCTCTTTATTTTTCTTCGCATAAAGCTACATACCCAGTATTTCGTCCTTTTCAAGCTTACTTCAGTTTCAAATTCATTTTGCTTGAAATCCTTTAATAAGTCTGGCAAGCCGTACTAACAATGTCATTCTGTAATACAATACGTCTGTCTGTCTGTCTGTCTGTCTGTCTGTCTGTCTGTCTCTCTCTCTCTCTCTCTCTCTCTCTCTCTCTCTCTCTCTCTCTCTCTCTCTTTCATCAACATGATATATAAACATTTTTTCCCACGCCCAATCTACTCCCCCCCCCCCCCCCCCCAGTCCCATCCCTAACCCCGTCACCATCCCCCTCCATAAAAACCGTCTCTACACCCTGCCAGCCCCCACACACACACACACACACACACACACACACACACACACACACACACACACACACACACACACACACACACACACACACACACACACACACACACACACACACGCGTGCGCGCGTGCGCGCGCACGCGTGAGACTGTGTCTGATTGATTACAAACACTCACTTTTTCTTTTATACAAATGGACAAAAAAGAAATAAAGGACAATATGAATGACCGTCCATTTTGCGCCCAATTTGAGAAGATAAGTGATTTCTCGTTCTTCGTTTTCATTGTCCTGAATGTTGTTTATCTTGCCTGAAGAAGACCAAAGAGGTCGAAACACGTTGTGTTTTGTCTTGTGATTTATTTGTCCCTTCTGTCCGGCGGAATTATAATAACCTTTCTCTTAAATATGTTACTGGAAGAAGAAAAAGAAACACCCGAAGGTGCTGGGGAGGACCCAGAGAAGCACTGCCTTCACCCGCCTTTAGAGCAGTCCTGTACCACCCTTGGAGGCCCGCGCTGTGTTGACGATGGGTACAGGCACGCGCAGGACACTCCATTAAGATATCAAGGGACATAACTGCTCCTGAACAGAGGTAAATTAGACTACAGGATGCAGCTCATAACAGCCTTAAAGTAGCATCCCCATGGGTGTACCAGCCCGTATTTCATGACTGCAGAGCCCACCGGCGAAAAACACCACCCTCCAGCTGCCGAGCACACCCCACAGACCCAACCACCCCTGCCCACGGACAGATGAAGACAGTGCCACTCCAGACACAGCCAAGCTTTCGCCATACGGTCTTATGTGCCCTCAAGAGAGAATCCAAAGTTGTAGTCTTTTCCACTGTTAAGGGACTGCAAACACTTGTCACACCCAGGACGTTTAAAATACTTGCATCTCCACTTTCTGATAGCAAGGAGGGTCAGAGCAATTTCATCCAAAACTACAGGGCTTTTAGGGGTATTTTGGATTCATTTTATTCAGTTTCGCATCTTCATAGAAGGTAAAATTTACATGAAACGCTGTCAGTTTCACAAAAGAAAAAGCCCCCCCCCCCCCCCCCCCTCCCAACAGAGTTGTCAGTCACGGGAATGTACTTAAAAGCTAACGTCAAAGTTGCACAAGATGTTAAGAGTTTCAGTAATATTTTGGACTAAATTCCAGATTTGGAAAACGTTTTTTTTTTCTTCTTTCTTTTGCATGAATTTGACTATAAATGATTGATTTATGTTAATAATGTGACAGGCTACATCTTCAAGTCAACTGAATAATGAGGGGATTTTTTAATAGACCACGAAGCTTAGGGGAATAGAAGCCAGTCCCTACTACAACTATTACTACTAGTGCTACTGCTACTACTACTACTGCTACTACTGCTACAGCGACGACGACGACGTCAATGACGCGAAGAAGGTTGCGAACAGCAGAAGGGAGGCAACGTTTATAATTTTCCAGACAAGGGAAGCAACTGTTAGCAAACGCTGTCGCCGTCACCTGATGCACTGAACAGTGCTCGTGCAGGCCATCTGATATTCGACCACTTTCATGTGAGTACGATTTCGCCCGCCTCATTGCTAAGGCATAGATGCTAGCAATTAAAAACTTTGAAACCACAAATTACGAGTTGTTTGGATAAAACAACGAAACTTAAGATGTTGGTTTTGGAACCTCTTTATTATATTTGTCGAATTTTGTTAGAGTCTCGACTGACTTAAAATTTAGCCTACCGTTTTCATTCTGGCCGTTATCAAGGATGTTTCCCCGGCTGTACAGCATCAGTCATCAGTGTACATATTAAACATGTCATATACAGTGGTTCTGTTTACGAAACAAAGTATTGATTCTACATAATCTTCACAGGCAATCGCCAAGAGAAAGAAGATCTGGTTGAGTAGTACTGACAGATGCTTAAACTAATAATAGTACAGAAATGGTCGGGATTAGTTGGCATAGGAGCTTTGGGAGACAAAGAAGAGCTTAGATGAGATGTGACTCGCACAGACTTCAGTGTGGATTCGTTATCTTTACCTTCCATTTTTAAGTACATCTCCACCCCTCTCCTCGACTCGCCATCCCCACACCAACCTCCGTTGTAATCCCCTCCCCTACAGGCTACGGGAGCACTCATGTAACAGTGCTGTTTAGTCGTGGTCCAAATCAGGAAATAAGGTTAATTGACTTCATCGTGCAGCAGATGTAAAAGCGTGAGAATGCATGTCGACTCTGATAAATATTGCACACAGTTACACTTCATCATGGCACAAAGTTAGACTTTGTGCTTGTTGTAGAGTCAGATAAATGTCACACTCCATCATAGCACAAGTTTAGAAGCTGTGTATCTCCACTGTGGTCAAATGAGTTGCAGTTACAGCTTGTTCGATCAAGCGTCATTCCTTTGATTTGTTCTTACATGGTTCATTTCTCTCTGTTTGTTCAGAATGCAGAGAAATGAACGTAGTAGTAGTAGTAGTAGTGTAGGGACGTAATCAATACATAGTCCGTTAAGCCTTTCAATGTCCCCTCGTGTTATTATACTTTTATGACAGGGTTGAAAATGCATGCAATATAAATTTTCCTTCTTATTCATCAAAGCTTCTAAACTGTACTTTAAATTTCAAGTCTTCATCCAGCAAATTCTTAAAAACATTAGTATTTTAGGCAAATTTAAGTGCAGTTGGCAAACTGTTCCAGTTAGCAATAACTCTGTTACTGAACTTGAATCTCCCCATATTAGTATGAAACTGCTTAACAAATATTTTGCCTTCCGAATTTCTTGTTCTATCTGTTTTAATAGCCTCAAAAAAATAGTCTCACTGTATGTCCGTTTGCTGGTGAAATATTTTGAACACTTCAATCAAATCCCCTCTAATACGTCTACCTTTTAAAGAGTGCAAATTTAAGTAATTTAATCTATCTGTATAAGACATGTTTGTACATTCTTGCAAGATTTTAGTAGCTCTTCTCTGTACTCTTTCGATTGCTATTGACTTTTCAAGTGTGGGTACCAGATTATATTGCCATATTCAAGATGCGTCTAACCATAGCTTTATATAACTTTAAAAACGTTTCTTTATTTAGGTAAATAAAAGTTCTTTTTATTAATCCAATCATTTGGTTTGCTTTATTTATACACTTTTGAATGTGAGTATCAAAAAGTAAATCTTTATCAAAGATTACACCCAGATCCTTTTCTTCCTCACATTTCTGTACCAGCCTATTTCCACCATCTATTTTCATGTTGTATTCATGTTCTGGATTGTTTTTGCCAACATGCAAAACTTTACATTTTTCAACATTAAAATATAGATTCCACTTGTCTGACCAGTTTTGGAGGCAATTTAAATTTTCTTGCAGACTATTATAGTTATCTGATTTGTCATATATTTTTGTGTCATCAGCAAAAATTTTACAAAAAACTATTTACCTCATCTGGAAGGTCATTTATAAAAATAGTAAACAGTACAGGTCCTAAAATGCTCCCTTGGGGAATACCACTCATAACATCTTTCTCTGTCGACATACAGTTACCCACTCTTACTCTTTGTTTTCTATTTGACAAAAAATCTCTAATCCAGTTTAGCAACTTACCTACTATACCGTATGCTTCCATTTTTTTCAATAATCTTTCATGCGGAACCGTATCAAAAGCTTTACGGAAATCAAGGTAAATTATATCAACAGAGTACTTATTCTCTAGCATGTTAACTAAATCTTCCATAACTTCAAGTAGTTGTGATATGCAAGACCTTTTTTTACGAACGGTTTCAGAACAAACAGAAGGGATGGTGCTTGATGAACAGATGGTCTCAGTTATACTTCCCATGGCACAAATTTAGAACTAGAAGCTTTGTGTTGGACAATGAGTTAGTCATTGTTGAGCCTAACTGTAAGTGGATTCATGTGTATGTATGTGAACACAAATCATGTATTTGTGTGTTCGCGAGAAAAAAGTGTTCGTCTCCTTCTCTTAAATGATTTCTACTAATAGAGTGAGGAGTAGGGAATGGCTATAGCTGGGTGTATTGCTGTAACACAATAGTCAGAGGTGGAGATATCTGGTGCAGAGTTCATTACTCACTGCCATAGCAGTATGGATCTGGTGGGTTCTGGAAACAGAGACTGCATTATTGTTTTTGAATCAAATAGGAGAGCTGTTCTGCCAGAAGTGATCAGTTTAGTAAATATTCATGTAAATTTAATTACAAAATGCTGTCTTTCAAAACAGTTGCCAGAAAGAATGCTTTATTATAGTTAAAAAATTTAAACTGTCTATGAATAAAACCACAAAAAAACTTGCAATGATAGCGGGGGAACATTAAAAAAAACAAACCCCCAAAACAGTGACATTTATTGATGTAAGTAACAAAGTCTGAGGTTCTACAAACAGTAAAACTAAAAGGCCTTAAGCACCCTCCAGCTTCATCCTAAAGCACTTGTACCCTTGAACTTTGGAACCATCACACACATGTGTGCATATATGCATGCACACACACACACACACACACACACACACACACACACACACACACACACACACACACACACGCACACACACAGCTTCCTGTGTCTCAATGCAGTCTGTGTATGTACAGTTATGTTACACAATGTTTGATCACCAGTGTATTTGTGTCTGCATATTTGAGACCTGAAACACTTCCTCTTTTCCACATATTTCTCATCCACCACCACCACCCCTTGCCCTTTAAAATTCCTGCATTTAGTTTTTACCATGCTTTAGTTTTATGTCTAGTGTATTTGTGTGCTACTGCACATATGTTTGTGCATACATGTGTGTGTGTGTGTGTGTGTGTGTGTGTGTGTGTGTGTATGTGTGTGTGTGTGTGTGTGTGTGTGTGTGTGTGTGTTTTCACAAGGGTGAGGCTGTCGCGTAAATTGAAACCACCTACAGTTGGGTGAAATTTTTTCATGCCATTTTTTTGGCAGCAGATAAACCTGACAAGTAAATTCTTAACCCTTTCCCTGCCACAGTATAAGAGCTTTTCTGAATTGCTGAGTGCCGGGGCCAAATTGCAGTAGGTTCACTCATCTGTTCACTACCCATTCATTTATTGAGATATCTCTTAGATTTTTTGCATGTTTTTTTTTTTCTTATACCCTGTGTTGTGATGTGGTATCATACTATTTTGATTTTGTTGGTCATTAGTATGATGAAAATGAGTATTATCAAATAATTAGTACCCTGTAGTAGGCACGGTTACGGGCATACAAGATCGTGAAAATGAGCCCGTAATAGACACGGGGCAAGCAGGGAAGAGGTTAAGCCATACAAGTCACATCCTCCGAGTACTGGGATAATCAGTACACACATTAATCCACATGTGTTTTGCTGTTAAGACAAACTTGTCTTATCTTCCCACACCACTTTCCTTGCACACACTCATGTCAACTGGTTTTAAGCTAGGCCAGTTTCTAAGCTTTTCTCTCAGTCAGCCACTGAAAAAGCATGTTTTGTAAATCGCCTCATTTTGATAGAAAAAAGAAAGTTGCAGGCAATGTTTGTTTTGTAGTTAACTCCAACAGAGTGCAAATACATAAAAAAGAAGGATGTGGGAGCTGTCAAACAGTTCACTGGCATTGAGAACCATACAAATCCTGGCATCATGTATCTTTTGAATAATGCGTCATTTAGGATTATAAGAGAATTGTGTGCGCGCGCGCGTGTGTGTGTGTGTGTGTGTGTGTGTGTGTGTGTGTGTGTGTGTGTGTGTGTGTGTGTGTGTGTGTCACTGTGTATGTGTGTGTCACTGTGTATGTGTGTGTGTGTATGTGTGTGTGTGTGTGTGTGTGTGTGTGTGTGTGTGTTACTGTTAGCTGGGATGGATTTAGAAGGATTGAGTGTTCCAATAATTTCAAATGCAATTGGTGCAGACATCTTTTCATCTAAAAAAAAAAGAAAAAAAAGAAGAAAAAGATTAGATTCCTGCCCGTCTGAACCAAGTGATCTGCCTTGATGCATGTCTATGTGGATATGTTGTTTTACAGGTGTATTTCAAGTTCAGTTATGTGTATATGTCCCTGATGTGGCCCTTTGCGGTCGGCTGGGCTATAAGCAACATTATCTTATGTGTATGTGTGCACAAATGTATGCTTACATGTGTGTGTGTGTGTGTATGTGACCACATAGGGATCTGTGATTAAGTTTAAGCCGGTTTCACAGGCTGGATGGGAAGGAGTATTGATAGGCATGTAAGTAGGATGGGTGGGGAGGGGAGGGAGAGCGGAGAGATAGTGAGTTGTTTTGACCCAATATCCTACAAAGTACAATGCTTAGTTCTTGACTTTTTATCTCCATTGACATAGATTCGCAGCAATGAATGTTGTCTGTGTAGATGTGGCTGGTATAAGTGCAGGTGCAAGATGTCCCATCCCATCATGTAATTGATTGATTGTTTCTCTATAGAGTCATGTGTATGTGTTTTGTGTGCTCGCACACACAGAAAAAAGATCTATAGACCATAGCAAAAAAAAAAGGGTTAATCTGAGGCTGATTTCTTATTTATGCACACCCATACTCTTACACAATGCATGCGTGCACGCAAATACACACACGTGCGCGTGCGAGCGCACACCTGCACGCACGCATGCACACACGCACACAGGCACACAAACATGTGATGAACTAAATACTAAAATTGTCTTGAACACTGTGTGTTTGAAAATTACATGAAGGTTCACTTTTTCTGTATTACCTTAAAAAATTTAATTTATAATACATGAAAGGATGTGAAAGCAAAGAGAATAACTGTGTGAAAAGAGAGAAACAAAGTATTGAAAAGAAAAGAAAAAAATGAACCGAGTGAAAAGAGAAAAGCAAAACTCAAATTTCAGAGTGAGTGAGGGGTTATGGGGTAAAGGTTCGGGTGGGTGTCAGTAAAAGAATATATATTTGAAGCATTTAAAAAGAAATCTGCTGTACAAAGAATAGAGGTAAAGAGACAAGAAATGATCATGTTCCTTAACACAGACTACAAAGCTGACAATAACAAAATTTGAAGTTTGTTTCCTATTGGTATTCTTTTTACACTTTCCAGTGAATCTGTTTATTTTTGAGAGAGAGAGAGAGAGAGAGAGAGAGAGAGAGAGAGAGAGGGGGGGGGGGTATTTCCTCAGATGTGACTGAATGAAGCTGAGGAAAATTAGCTGATGTTTAATGGTACAGTTAGAGGTGTGTTTTTTTTTCTTTTTTTGTTGTTAGAAGATTAGAGCCTTTAGCTTCAGAGCTGGTATTTTCACGTTTGAACCATTCATGAGTTTTTATAGCTCGAAAATCCTGTCTGTCCACCAAGCAGGAAATAGGAACCCTATTCAGTTCAGAGAAGGAAAACTCTGTGGAAAGAGATAAATCGGCTCTGCCTTTGACAATGCAGTGCCCTAGATACAATGGACCTCTAGAATTAGCTCAATGCCCTTTTAAGGGTACTAGGCTATGGGACATTGACCTTTCACCTTTTACTGAATTTTACAGGGGGAGAGCATGGAAAACAGATGGAGAAAGGTTTGACAAGGTGACTATCCCTTACTCAGCAGAATTCAGCTGCAACAGTTACAGATTTTTCACTTTCGGGGAACTGGGAAGTCGGTTAAAGGATGTCAGCTTTTACTGTGTCAGAGAATTTTTGTAGGGAGCCTGGTTAGCAGACAGAGAAGGGTTTAAAAGGAGACTGTCTCCAGCGCAAGGTTTAGAAGGAGACCGTCTCCAGCACAAGTTTTAAAAAGAGACCGTCTCCAACACAGAAATCAACACCATAACAGTTGTGAGGTTGTTTTGATCTTATCTGTTATAATGGAATGATTTTTTTTGTTTTTTGTTTTGGTACAAAGCACACCTTTCAAAACTAAAGTTGGGCAATCCAAAAATGATAGAACAGCAGGAGCAGTTACATTCTAAACATAAAATGCATTGTTTTTTAACACAAACACACAGACACACACACACACAGACACACACACACACACACACACACACACACACACACACACACACACACACACACACACACACACACTCGCACATACTTTTCCACATTGATACAGACTTGGGGAAAAAAGAAAGAAAATAAAACAAGATGCAAAGCATATAAACGTACTCCCAGTTTATCCTGAATATGCGTGAGATATTCCATAAAGAGGAAAAACCGTCTTGGGCTGGTGTAACCATTAGTAATGGCTATTCTGGTAAACATCGGCCATCATCTGTGACCTGTAATGAACATACTTGCAAATTTTCAGAAAGATCAGCCGAGTACTTTGTGAGATTTTCCATAAAGAAGAAAACCATTTTGGGCCATTAGTAATGGCTATGACAGTTAACTTAAACATCGGGCATCATCCGTGACCCATAATGAACATACCTACAAATTTTCAGAAAGATCGACCAAGTGCTTTCTGAGATATTCCATAAAGAAGAAAAGCCGTTATGGGCAGTTATAGCCATTAGTAACGGCTATAACGGTAAACTAAAACATCGGGTATCTTCCGTGACCCATAATGAACATACCTACAAATTTTCAGAAAGATCGACAGAGTGCTTTCTGAGATATTCCATAAAGAAGAAAAACTGTTATGGGCCGTTATAACTGTAAACTAAAATATTGGGCATCATCCGTGACCCATAATGAACATATCTGCTAATTTTCACAAAGATCGGCCAAGTACTTTCTGAG
The DNA here is from genome assembly GCA_018398815.1 of Conus ventricosus. Lineage (NCBI taxonomy): Eukaryota > Metazoa > Mollusca > Gastropoda > Neogastropoda > Conidae > Conus > Conus ventricosus. The sequence continues at coordinate 30,857,221 of CM031605.1, forward strand.
ATATTCCATAAAGAAGAAAAACAGTTACAGGCTGTTACAGCCGTTAGTAACGGCTATAACGGTAAATTAAAGTGTCGGGCATTATTCATGACCCATAATGAACATACTTACAAATTTTCAGAAAAGTTCGGCCAAGTACTTTCTGAGATATTCCATAAAGAAGAAAAAACTGTTACAGGCGGTTACAGCCGTTAGTAATGGCTATAACTGTAAACTAAAACGTCGGGCATCATCCGTGACCCATAATGAACATACCTGCTAATTTTCACAAAGATCGGCCAAGTACTTTATGAGATATTCCAGAAAGAAGAAAAATGGTTACAGGCCATTACGGCTGTTAGTAACAGCTATAACGGTAAGCTAAAACATCGGGCTTCATCCGTGACTCATAATGAACATACCTACAAATTTTCAGAAAGATCGGTCCAGTAGTTTTGTCTGGAGCGAGTGGAACACATTTTGACCACGGACGGACACACACACACACACACACACACACACACACACACACACACACACACACACACACAGCATTTCTTCATTCCCATTCTAAAGTACTCCCTGTTCTATAAGAACTGGGAGTACAAAAAAAGAAAAAGCCAGCTGTTAACATTGATAATCAGAGCTACGGTGTATCCAGTGTCTTTGCACATGGGCAGAAGGGTTTGGGTGGGGGGGGGGGGGGGGGGGGGGGGGGGGGGAGGGTAGGACCTTCACCATGATTATGCATGCAGATCTTATGATAATGACTAAATGAGGTAAAGAGCAAACCTTTGGCCCCAAGCATACAATGATACAAACCCCTTTAGAAGTGTTGGAGGGTGGGGGGTGGGGGGGGGGGGGTGCTCTTTCACTGCAAATTTTACCCTGATCTTTTTGAATTATGTGTGAGTGGTTATTTCCACTTTCCAGTCACGCTATATGCCTCTACCTTTTTTTTAAAAACATTTTTCTTCTGACTATGCTTTAATCCAGTGTTGTTGTTCCCTTATGGTGTATACTGCTGTCTTTGTTTTAGAAGATTGTTGTTGGCTTTGTGTGTGTGTGTGTGGTGTGTGTGTGTGTGTGTGTTGTGAAGAATTTATTACAAGCGCGCTTTTGTTATTTCTATCTGGCCATTAGGCAGTGATGCTGTGAATGTTATTCAGATTGGATTTCAGTCATACATTCTGCAGTGTCTGATTGCCCAAAGAGACTCTATGCTTTTGTGGCATTGTCGTGTTTATCGTTATTTTGTTACAAATGTGTGTGCGTGCATGCATATGGCGTGCATGTGTGTGTGTGTGTGTGTGTGTGTTGTGTGTGTGTGTGTGTGTTTCTGGGCATGATAAATGAAGGGGTGTGCCACATGCCATCAGCACAGTCCACTTTTGTAAGCCCTAAGCATATCAGTGCATTAGTTATCAGGTTATAATTTAGATGTATATCAGATGTAAACAGTTGTTTGCAGAGTGGTGCTTCTTTTCACTGTAGAAAAGCCGTGTGCAATTCTTAGGGTGCAACCACAAGCAAAACTACACTAAACTAGCTGCACAAAATGCAACAGGTTTATCTTAGCTCCTAGCGCCTGCATTTCACATCATTGCCTGTGTTGCTGTAATACCGTTAAAATTGTGGGGCAGATCATAATGCTTGCCTTGCAAGGGAGGCGTGACAGGGTCAGCCCTGCTCTTGACACAGCAGGCCTCATTTTGTGCATTGACATTTGCTTCCGGACCTCATTACAGGCTAAAGCCGTGTGGTATGTTTGCTAGGGTTTCCAGTGGTGGTGACGGTGGCGGCATTCCTTTGGCTGCAGGGCTGAAAAGTGTGATGTTGGTGTACATGTAATATCATGTGTTTGACACATAAAGCATGCATTAATTGGGTGGTGTGGGGGGGGGGGGGGGGATGTGTGTGTGTGTGTGTGCGTGTTTCTGGGCATGATAAATGAAGGGGAACGCCACATGCCATCAGCACAGTGTACTTTTATCAGCCCTAGGGATATCAGTAGATAAGTTATCAGGTTATGATTTAAATGTATATCAGATGTAAACAGTTGTTTATTTATTGCAGAGTGGTGCTTCTTTTCACTGTGAAAAAGCCGTGTGCAATTCTTAAGGTGCAACCACAAACAAAACTACATTAAACCAAGCGCACAAAATGTAACAGGTTTATCTTAGCTCCCAGTGCCTGCTTTTCACATCATTGACCACATTGCTGTAATACTGTTAAAATTATGCGGCAAAATTGAGGGGGGGGGGGGAGTGTATGTGTGTGTGTATACGTGAGTGTGTGTGTGTGTGTGAGAGAGAGAGAGAGAGAGAGGAGAGAGGGAGAGAGAGAGGAGAGAGAAAGAGAGAGAGAGAATGTGTGTGTGTGTGTGTGGTGTGTGTGTGTGTGTGTGCGTGCATTAAGTATGTGAAGTTTGGTTCAGCAGACTTAAATGTGTTACTACCATTTGAACCCAGCTTTGCGTGGTACTTAATGCCACTGATTACACCCACCACTCTCCTCTCCCCCCTCCAGTCTCTTGTCTGTCTGTCTGTCTCCATCCACAACTCTGTAATGCGACCAGCTGCTGTATAGCTTCACAAACTCCCACTGCATATTGTGATGACCAGAGGGAGGGAAAGGGAAGAGTGGGACGAGGGGTTGGGAGTGAATTCATGTCTTGTTGACAAAATGCAGAACAGAGAGGCAGAAGTGAGAGGTTGGATGGTTGAAATGGGACACCACCACCACTATCGGTTGATACACACGCACACACACACACTCACTCACACACACACACACACACACTCACACAGACACATTACACACTCACAAAACACACACACACACACACAAAACGCACACACCACACACACACACCACACACACACACACACACACACACACACACACACACACAACACACATACAACACACACACACACACACTCACTCACTCACTCACACACTCACAAAACACACACACACACACACACACACACACACACACACACACACACCACACACTCACTCACTCACTCACTCACACACTACAAAACACACACACACACACACACACACACACACACACTCACAAAACACACACACACACGCACGCACACCTCGAATGTTCTAATGCCAGGTGTGTTTTTTTTCTCCAGTCTTGCAGAGCAAGGCACATACAACAGGACTCCAGCCTCTCTCGCTCTCTCTCCAGAAGAAGCAGAAGACGTGCCTCTGTTCTCCCCCAGGCTGTCACCATGGCAAACTGCAGCTGGCTATGGAGCATCATCTGGTTCATTCATTCTGCTGGTCTTTGGCTGGCCCATCGGCTTCTTCTGTGCCTTGTTCTTCGTGCTGCTCAGTCCCTTCTCGGCCTGCTGCAGCGGCTGCAACGAACTCATCAACCTGCTGGACAGGGGCGTGAAGTTACCCTCACCTGTGCTCAGAACCTGGTGTCTGGGAAATCCATGTGTTGAACACCCCCAACACCCCCTCCCCATCTCTTCCCCCTTCCTCCTTCCATAGAGATGACAGTGCTGCTGGGAGAGAAAGTAAATTTGCTTGTGTCAGGCTGAAAAAAAAGAAGAATAAACGGTGCTGTCTTGATCTTGCTTCTTATGTAATAATTATTACTGGACTCGCTATCTTGAGTACTTTATGCTTGTGGGGGAAAAATCATTACGACAGCAACAGATTGAAAACTTATTGATTAGTTAGAAGTATAAAGAAAACAGTGATTGTGTATGATTTTTGAAGTTATAAGTAGTTTGTAAATTACGAAAAGTATCTAATTCACTATTGTTATTTTTAGGCGGATGGGGACGATGACAGAGTGACTTTCTGCTGATTGGTGATGCCACGTTGACATACTTTCTTAGTAATAATCAGAACAATGTATAGTAGTTCTTTATAATCAGTGTACAATTGAGGTAAATTTCCCTTGATATGCAAGAGTTAATAAGATTCTAATTTGCCATTAATGCCAAATGTCCCTTATGGTATCAGAAACACTTTTGAAAGAGTCTAGGTAACCAAGTAACCTTGACTTGATCTTAGCGAAGAGTGCAATTTAAGCAGAAAAGATAAATTTGCAAGATTGCAGTATTGTAGTTTCTCCTCTTGAACTGTTTATCATTATCACTTTAGTGGTTTTTTTTGTGTGTGTTTTCTTGAAGATCAGGCTCTGTCTTCCACCGATTAGTAAAACATATTTGGAGCAGTTTTATGACCTTTAGGTTGCTTTTGTGATGGGGAACTACCAGTTGGGGCTAACTGGGTCATTTCTGTTTATATACCCCTTCTGTATACAATTTGATGGTTATTACTGTTATTGAGAGATTTCTCCAGCTTTTAGGTCACGTATTTGCTTTCTTCTTTCCATTTTTTCTCACACGCGAACACTGTTATTACTGAAAGTAAATAACACCTTTCTAAAATGGAACTGGTTTATTGAATGATGTTGAAATTCAAGTTTTGACCATTTCTTGAAGTTACATTTTTTTCTGTCTTGATACATGTGGTTCTAACTTCATGTGAATTATGTGAACCAGTTCCTGCCATGATGATGCTGAAAAAGAAAAACTTAGTTAAATGGGAAAAAAATCCACGTTGTGTAAAGTTTTATTAGCAAATTATTATTGTCATTATTTTTTTTTTTTTACAACAGGTCTTGGTCAAAGTAGACTGATGTGACAACTAGGAAACTTTATCAAGAAGTAACTTAGAACACTCTGGCATTTACTCACAGAACATCACAAGACCCTGATCTTTAGGGGAAGAAAGTTTAAGCTGACATTTTTTTAATGTTGATCTGCGACATAATGCAATGCCAGTTGATTGATTTTAAAGATGCGCTAATGGTGATTTAAAGATGCACTAATGGTTATGTATTGATCAGTTTTGTAGGTGTCCTGTGATGGTACGAATACTGTGGGCTTAATAATCTGCTGAAGACTTAGGAATGTACTGTGTACGTGTGCCGGGATAAGCCATATGGATGTCGGTTTATAATATGATTGAAACTATTTTGAATCTTTTTGGCTTGGCTAGGTGCTGTTGTTTCTGTTCTTGCCTATCAGTTGTAGTATGTGATTGAAATTATTTTTAATCTTTTTGGCTTCGCTAGGTGGTGTTGTTTTTCTTCTTGCCTGTCAATTGTATTATGTGATTGAAATTATTTTGAATCTTTTTGGCTTTGCTAGGTGGTGGTGTTTCTGTTCTTGCCATTGTCCGACTTTCTTGTCATTTTGTGTACAATTTTTTTTCTCTCATAAATTCAAAAGTTAAATGGGATTTAGGAACAGCATCATGAAAGATGGAGCCTAGCCCTCTCCTTTTGCTGCCTTGGGCTTCCCCAGACTGAAGTACATATTGATTTAGTCTTGGAAGGACCGAGGGTTTTCCAAACCATAAAAGTCTGACCCCCTGAGTGCTTCAGACTCACAAGGTCATCTCTTTAGTTGAACTAACAAAGGTAATCTTTTTAGTTTGATGGCTGGCTTCTTCATAGAAGGGGTGCCATACAGCTTTGTTTTGACAATCTTTGCTCAGTTTTAAAATTAAGATAGACAATGACATTCTCTCATTGTTTCTTATTTTTGCTTTGTGATATATTTATATGACTTTACTTTACTTTACTTCTGGAAGGTGATAATCATGTTTAGAGTTGAAGAACTGATGATTTTTTCCAGGTTGCCAGTGCTGATTTGCACTGTGTGGAAATTTGCTGGCAACTGTTTCAACTGAATGGGGACGATTCATTCTATTGTTTTTCTTCTAAACATTTTTGTGTTTATCTTCACCATATGCTGTGTTCTGAATGTCTTCAAATACACGGACATCTGTGTTGTAATTCACCAATTGTGTTATTCCTATCTCACATTACCCTTTCTCATATTTCACTTTATGTCTCAAATGTAATTTTCTTTGCTGGGCTGGTATATGAAGGAAGTGCTATTGTTGTTGATCTGTTATTAAAGGAAATTGGCAGTTTTTGTGCCCATGAGAATATTGGTTAACAGATATGGATATGTGTAAAATTAAAATAGAGTGGATGTTAAACAGAACTCAAGTTTTTTCCATTCTTAACAACAGTGTTTGAAAAAGAAAAAAGGACATGAGTGCTCATATCTTGTTTAAATTTATATGTTACAGCTTGAATAATGGCATAATCAGAGGAAAATGAAAATTCACGTAATTTTTAATGCTTTGATTAATGTTACAATAATACGACATACTGTCTAGTAATGTTGTGACTTAGTGATCATTATAAATTGATCTGCATGTTCTTTTGTCTGTTTAGAAATCTTGTTTGTAACCATCTCCCGTTTGTAATTACTGTTTTTCGATAAATATCTGAAGTTAGAAATGACACAAAGTCACAATACTTTAAAGTTTAAAAAGTGATAGGAGGTGATTGTAGTTGCGGGTGGCCTTTATGCATGTCTGAAAGCAGTCATGTTTTATTTTAGCAGTTCTTTCGCTGCATTTGGCAACACATTGTTGTGTACCTCCTCTTACATGAGGGCAGAGATAAGTGTTTACAAAGCATGTGTTCTTTGTCGTTGACTCTGAGGAGTTATATCAAGATTTTTCTTTCAACTTTTGACCCCTGCTCGTGGCATGGAGGATACAAAGTGGTCCATGTGTTTCAACAGAATAAACACAAAAAGTATGCGTATTAATCCAGCAAATCACAGGCTTAAAGACATTGATGTCACTGGCCTTGATGGGAAACATTTGTTTGTTTGAGATAAAGACGAACACAGACATTTTTCTTCGTTTCTATTCCTGCATATCAGACAATGGACAGCTAAAAGAAATTCTGAGACAGTCAGGTGCCGTCTATGGCATCGACACACGATGGCTGGCAAATCGTAAACTTGCACATGCTACTGAGGACTGTTAGCAGGAATTATAAATGTCACAGAACTTAGTTAGAAACCCTGTAATGTGAAACTAGAGCAGTAAAATCTGGTTCAAACCACATCAAGGCTAAATGTAAAACTGTCTACAGAAAAAAAAGACACCCCCCCAAAAAAAAAAAAAAGATAAAAAAGAAGATAAAGAATTGCTCTTCTGAGATGAGCAGGAAGAATGAAAATTACTTTTAAGAACTAGCTGTCATTTTGATTAACTGGTGGTGATACATAATATTGGAGATTTTGAATAAGTTTTTTTAGTGTGTGTGGCTGATGATACCTACAGACTTTATATTTTTTGATTGGTTTTCAGTGGATCCTACCTGCACCCCCCCAACTCCCCCCAGGCCTCCTTCCCCACTCCATTCCACCATGCGTGTCATGTAGCTGGTCGTGTGTTCTGATCCAGGAAGAATTGTTATTCAATGCTAAATTTATGAAATGTGATGGATTTTTTTTTTTAACTTGTGCAGTTCATATACTCATACTAGATGTGGGTTTTCATGTCATGTAAGAAAGAGGAACTGCATGGTTTAACTTATTCTTTCTTGTCAGTTTCTTTATTTCCAACATTTGGAAGACCGGTTTTGCACACAGTTTCATTATTTCTTTATTTCTCTGCAGATTTTCATATCACTTACAAGTTTCCTCAGGCTGGCACTGGATGTTAAAGTAAGTTATTCATTTTTTTGACACCGTAAAAACTCCTAATGGTATTTTCAGAGGGTATGCACTCATATATTATGCAGTTCCTTGTGTCTGAGTGAGTCATTCATTGTGTCCAAGTCAGGACTTACTGGAAATTGAAACTACAAGTTGATTTTGTTTTTCGATCATTAAAATTTGCAGCTGATTTAAGAAGTGTCCATTCAGTTTCACCTGGAATGGTTGGATGTGTTTACATTGTGTGTCTAAGATTCTTTCTGTACAAATGTTGTACCTACTTTTGGAAAGTTCCATGCTACTAACTTGCTCTTTTCTGTCAATTTCCTTTTTTTTTTACTACATTTTTCTTTTTTGAGCTTCTCAATTTCTTTCTGGTTGTCTACTGTTTTTGATTGTCCATTCCCCATCTTTGTTCTGGAAACTCTCTCACTTTTTTTTTCTCTGGTCATGATTAAAGCATGACAGACTTTTGTGGTGGTTTGGCAAGCAGGTAATGAAAACTGAGCACATGGTCAGAGGTGACATAAACTGGCCATGCTGTTGTGTTTGTTTGCCTGTGTTACCCCTTTTGAGTACTGTTTGGTGTTGCATTTGATTGTTTCTCAATTTTCCAGTGATAAATGAAATGGAATGTCTTGCGTTTCCAACTACCTAGTCCTATCAGTCCTATGGATGATGACAGTTTCGCTCTCATAACGTTAATAATTGTGTGTTCTATGTTGTTATGTATTGCCTTTTTGTTTGTTAGCTGTTGTCTTAATAGTTGTATGGATGTCAAGAGTTTTGATGCCATGTTGTCAATAATTGAATGTTCTATGTTGTATGGACTGTCTTTGGTTCATAAATGTTTTAGGTATGTGACATTTCCCTACATGTTGCAGCCATGAAAAGGGCTGTGTGGTCACTGGGATAAAATGGAAACACTAAGCATACATGAATGGTATTTTTTCTGTATTGAACATGACCTGAATTGTCAGTTTGAAACATGAACATATGATAATTTGGCCTACAGCTGAACGTGCATATTCATCTCATATTAGTTTTGGCTCAGCTGTTGATGAGTTGAGCTACATTTTAACGGAAAATGAATAGTAAACAAATGGGGTAACTTTTGCTCCCATAAGAAAACCTAACAAGAGTAACTTTTATTCAAGACTGGCGCAGCCTTTTAAACTTGAATAAAGTCAGACAAATACAAAGACGAACAATCTAATAGTGGGGGGAAAAAACAAGCGCGGGCCAACAACTCAACTGTCTTCATAGTAGACTTAGCAAAATTTATACTTAAGGAGGGTGGGAAAATGAATGTCAAAACTGCATGAAAAATTGGATACTTCAGTGAATTTGTTTAATTTCACATTGAGCCAGGGGTGGGTTGATTTATGCCCTGTCTGAAGATGTTGGCTTCGTTGTTTTGTTTTGTTAAGCAAGGACTGACATGCTGAACACTGGAACAATTTCCCACTTCATTAATGTTGGTAAGGAAATTAAAAGATGCATGGCATGCTATGTTTTACTCTGACCAACCCAAAAAAAACCAAGCATGTTGTTAATTGAAAAATTAAACTAGACTTACGTAGAAAGGTGACGTTTAATTTGAATTATTTAGAGCCTATCGTAAGGAGGGAGGAGTTAAGTTAGTGAGTATCAGCGCGCGTCAGCCAAGAATAGTCATGTGTTTAGAGCTGCTGAGTAGTCACTAGATACTTTGGGAGGGGGGACACAAACTGTTCACTAGACTTACCATAGCGGTGACTTTGAACATTCAGAGCCATACATAGGGAGGGCACGTAACTCCTCCCTCTTACGATAGGCTCTAAATAATTCAAATTAAACGTCACCTTTCTACGTAAGTCTAGTTTATTTTCAATTATTTATCGCCTCTCTTCAGTCATACGGAGTCACGTGAGATTTTAGAGCATCTAGTGACTACGCAGCATTTCACATAATTGCAAAACCAATTGCAGTCATCAATACATGTACATCAATTTAATCTGATTCAGTAAAGGTGAATATCACCAAACATAACTTGTTGAACACAAACTTGAAACATATTCCAACTGCAGTGCCTACTGGCCTGCATTCACATGCAGTTAAATGCAGAATATTTGTAAGCACTTTCCCCAGTAAGTCTGAAATTTGCCAACTACATACTGTACAGAAGTCACGACTTCTTAACAAAACTGGTCCATACTGCCTGTCCAAAATTTGGTTTAGACAGTACCGCTTTCTTATAAAACTTGGTGAAGGTATTTTCTGCCGACCATCCAGCTGCTTTGAGGATGGTGGCAAGGTTCACTCCTTCACTTGCCAGCAGCCGAACAACTCGCAGCACGCGTTGTGTGTGCACCATATGTCTCTGTGTCCACTCCTGCGCAGCCAGCACTTGTTTGACCCACCGAGAAAATGTGTTTCTGGAAATGGAGCATGTGGTCTATGAATGGCAATAAAGAGTTCTGGCCTTCCTGAGCGCTTCAGTTTTCTTCAGATACAGTTGTATGTGCGTCACTAAGCATAATTTGGCGTTTTGCGAATAGGCGAGAATTTCTGCTGGTTCTGTGTGACTGCCTGGCTTAGTGTTTTTGTGTTTACTAGAAAAACTGTAAATACACTTCCTTTCACTGACATGCACATCTGTAGTTTTCAGTAGATGAAGAGCATGGCCTCTTTGCCCAGTAAGAAGTGCCATTAGAGTTACTGTTTTCAATGTCAGTTGTTTCAAATCCAAAGTATTTACTCTGGAAGTGAGCACATGTAATCCAACACTACACTAACATCCCAGGTGTGTCTGTACCTTGGCAGTGCAGGTCTTTCCTCAAAACCCCTTGACAAGTCTGCAAATCTCTGGTAAATTACCTACTGATACTCCTCTCACGGATGGCAGAAAAACTGTAATGCACTTCTTGCAGAATTTACAGCACTATAGCTTGCCCATCTGTAAACATGGAAGCTAAAAAATTTGCAACTGTGGCGGTGTGGGTGATCTCACTGCCATGCGTTTTTTGAGGCATTTCTATCCACTACTAATGTATGTATTGTACGACTTTTTGGTGGTGGGCCTCCAGGAGTTCATGAGAGATCTACTGCATCAGGGGAGAATCCTTCCTGTTCAAACGTGCCCTGATACACTGCATGCCAGAAGTGTAGCTTTGGCAGCAGGCGTGAGTGACGGACCCGGGTGGCTGGGCAGTGTCGCAGGGCAGGTGTGGAGGGTAGACGGACTGGTTCCTGGGTCAGCATTTTCTGTACAACAGGCCACCAGACCTGTGTGGGCCACAGGGGGAGAATGAGCAGGCCTGTTGCTCTCTCCTTCCGTATCTTCTGCAAAACACTGGGCAGCAGGCTGAAAGGAGGAAAAGCATACCTTGTAGTTTTCCCCAATTTAAGGAGAAAGCATCAACCGCATGTGCCTCAGGTCGGATCTAATAAGAGACATAACAGTGATGCTGTTTGTTTATTCTGGAAGCAAACAAATCAATTTCAAAGGAAATCTGCAACTTGTTGACTGCATCTGTCAACACAGTACTGTCCAGTTTCCACTCTGCATCACATTAATTTTTCTTGATTCTTCATCCGCAGCTGTATTGTCTTTCCTGGGATGTGGTATGCACTCAGCCAGACATTTCTGTCCACAGCCCACTGCCAGATAGTGGCTGTCATCTCATTACAGCTGTCAGAGTGGCTGTGCCCATGTTGTTAATACAGGCTACTGCTGTGGAATTATCAATCAGCAGGCGCACATGTTTTCCATCAAGGTCTGCCTGGAAGCACTTCAGTGCGAAATAAGCTGCCTTAAGTTCAAGGTAATTAATGTGGAAGCGAGTTTCAACTGGTAGCCACAATCCTCCAGAGCTCTGTGTCTTACATGCACATCCCCTCCTGTCTAACTGGCATCTGACGTCACAGTAACGTCAAAATCTGGATGTGTGACGTCATTGTAAGCAGTATCTACATTACTTATCCACCACTTAAGCTCTTCTTTGGATTGTGGGGTCAGTGTGGTATATCCATCAAAATTTCCCTTTGTTTGTCTCAGTGCAGCTTTTTTGTTGCCTTCTAAGTGACGATAATGTAGGGGCCCAAATTTCACTGCCGGAAAACTTGCCACCTTTTCCCAATAACCTTGGCTAGTTCTCTGATCATTGGTTTGTTGGTTTTCAGTAGCTGGACACAGCAGTGTTTCAGATTGTCTTTCCTTTCAGGTGTCAAAGTGACTGTCATTGTTTGGAATCAATAATCACCCCTAGATACTGAATAACCTGGGTTGGCTTAAGAGCCGATTTCTCTTGGTGTACAATGAAGCCGAGTGAACGAAAAAAGCTGCACTGTGGCTTGGATATTCTCTATGCATTCTGATTCTGATTCGGCAAGGAGAAGAGAATCATCCAGAAAGTTGGTGGAGACATGATTTTCTTGTCTCAGTTTGGCAAAAACAGGTTTTAACATTTTGGTAAATTTCCTAGGGGCAAGAGCCAGACCATTTGGCATACAGTTATATTCCAGAGTTGGCCTCTCCATCTGAATCTGAGATACTTCCTATGTGCTTGTGCAATGGGGATGGAGTAATAGGCATCTTTTAGGTCTATAGAAGCCATGAAACAAAAAGGTGTCACTAACTTCAGTGCAACATGCAACGTATCCATTTTGAAATGGTGATAAGTAATATCTTGATTCAGTTCTTTCAAATTCAGTATCATGCGATTTGACCCATCCTTTTTTGGCCTTGTAAACACAGGCGACACGTGTTGATCGTGTACAGGTGTACAAGGGGATGTAACCTTTTGATCTGAGTTTATTCACCTCACTGTCTATGATATTTGTTTCCGCCTGGTTCAAGCCAGGTTGTGTACTACTACAAGTGTGAGGGGATAACAGAGTTTTCTCATCAAATTCCAGTGTGGCTCCTCTTATCAGCTGTAAGATTTCTTGGTCTGTTGTAAGTGATTCCCATAACGGACAGAAAATGTTGGAGCCTGCCACCTTGAAACATATCCATCTCTGTCTCTAATTCTGCCACTAGCTGTGCAAGACTGTGATAGTAAGCACTTACCACTTCGCTGGCTGGCTGAGTGGGCGGAGCTAGACTTGCCAGTTTCTCTTGCTGGCCGTGTTGTGCGCGCGAGCTCGCATGGCTGCGCCTTTGTGTCTGTAACTTGCACGGCCGCCTCTGTACCGAGGCCATAGCCCCATGTTCCTCTGTCCTAAAAAAAGGGTTGCCGCCTCTGTATTGCTGGTTTGTAGATGTTCTATATTTTGTTTTCCCCCAGCAGCAAGAGTATTGCCCAACCTGTCCATTTCTTTAATTTCTTTGAGTGAAGCAGCCAAGTTGTCACCAAACAACCATTTTGTGACTGGCACAGAATCATTACAAATGCCTGTGATAGAGGGGTGCAAATGTGAGCGAATGGCCTGTCTGCGTCTCAGTGATAGCTGATGTGATGCATGACCCAACAGAGCAGACTGTCTGGTTCTTTTCAATGGCTGTTTTCATTTTCTTAGATGTCTGTGAGTCAGTGTTGCGTTGTTGCCCTGAGTATTGTTTGTGTGCTGTCAGTCAAAGCTATTGCTGCTTTTGTCAGTGCTTTTTGCACATGTGAGCTTTTGATGTCAGCTCTTTGGCCTCTGCTGGAAGACTTTTCCAAATTTCACTGTTGACTCGCGGCACTATCAGCGCTTCACAGTTTTCTGGCCTTTGATACTTACCGAGTCTGTCTTTCAGTTTGTCCTCTGACAGTCCAGACTGGAAGCGTTTGTTTATGATTTGTGCTAGGGAGGAGGAGACTGGTGGTGCTGTCTCTCACCATCATCAAGGTCTTTATCTATTTCCCCTAGCAAATCTTCGTCAGAGCCGGCTGCTGAGAGCGTGTCATCTACTACTCCCCTTCAGATTCCGACTCTGACAATTCCTTTGTGCTTTTTGCGTGCGACTTCTTCCCCTTGTGCCGGTTTTCGGAAAGTCGCACTTTTCTACATCATCTGAATCTGAACTGTCTGGTGACAAAGCACGCTTTCTTGCTCTGTTGGGCTGTTGTTCACCCGAATGGCTTGGCTAGCGATTCTCTGCAGCATGGCTTCAAGTCTATCCAAAGCGGCCAGACATTTTTGCGTCAAGTGACTGCAGGTCCGCGAATGCCACAGTCGCGGCCTCTTGCCGCTCAGCAGGGCTCTCTTCGGCCATTGCGTCAGTCTCTGCTGACTTTCAAAGTTCAGTCTCTGTCTGATCTTTTGTCAGTCTCTTGCTGACTACACCAGGGAATGAGATTTACCAGTCTCTGCTGGATAATACTCTGTTGTCGAGTATAAATTTGGGCAAATAGGAGCTACTAGTGTGCGAGTCCGTCATAGAATTAGGACGAATTCTGTCGGGTACCGGGCCCACGCATGCACATGCACGATGTCGGCCACGTAGCAAGCAGGGAACGAGTGAGGGTGAAAAAAGGATGTTGTACTTACCCCTCAAACTAGGTTATTTTATGTTAAAACAAAGATGTGCAAGTATATAACCTTCACTGATTGTTGTTATCAACTGTTTTTCGATTTTATTATTACTGTGTATGGGATCTTTAATAATTTTGTTGAGTGTCGTGTTCACTGTCCTATCCTTGGCCTGCCTGGGCGCCAACTGACTATTCTTGGCTGACGCGCGCTGATACTCACGTGACTCCGTATGACTGAAGAGAGGCGATAAATAATTAAGGCTTTTTCCAGCAATGTCCCATTTCAGTCATGATTGAGGTTTAGTACATTGCAGATTTTTTATATCTGCTATTACAGCATTTTCCTCATATCCTCAGTATGGCAGTTTCATTGTCACCAGTCATGAACGACCTTCAGGCAGAGGTTTTTGACCTTCACATGCATCTGTGTGCTGTAACTTTATGTTGTTTCACTCAGTCAAAACTTGTGTGAGCACCAGCACCACAAAGGGAGGGCAAATGAAATCGGTCGCATGATCATGGAAACATTGGTTAAAAGGGCAGAATAGGAATTTGCAGAACAAGTTCTTGTATAATAGAGAAATCCTGCTATGCACTGTCCTCTTCACCATGTTATCTGTGACAGCATGCATCCTTAGAAGAATGTATTGTTTACTTTCATATGGTGTTGGAACTTGATGACTCGTGGGAAATGGAGGGCACCTTAATGAACATGTCACAGACCAGAAGGAAAAAATTGCCAGTGTTCAGCAAATAGTTGATTCCAGATCAGCTTTCAATTTAATTCATGATATTTAAAGTTTAGCTGACTGGGGTGATTGTATCAGGCCGTCACCTTGGCAAAATCAATTTCATACCCTGACAGGTGCTGTCACCTTGTTAAAATCAGTTTCATTACCCTGACAGCGCGCCGTCACCTTGTCAAAATCAGTTCATACCCAGACAGCTGTCATATTTCCCTCTTTGTTGATTAGAAAACTAACGTTGAATTTGTCTTTGCACGTCTTAATTAATCAGTGTTTATGAGAGTCCATGAAATTCTGACTTGTGTGAAGCAACTGTGTGTGTAACATTTATGTTGTTTCACTCAGTCAAAATTGTGTGAGCACAGCACCACAAAGGGAGGGGCAAATGAAATCTAATGTTCTAAGACAGTTTTAGAGGGATTATGATGTGTTCTACTCCATGTTTGTTAGATGACTTGAGAATTTACACCCATAGCTTTTGGGAGTAGGGAATGATAGTCTGCTGGAATATTTAATCTTGTATGTTCCGCATTTAGCAGAATATTGGGTTGAAATGTTATTTTTAGAATTCATGGGAATCATAGGTCTGGAAAAAAAAGTATGTATGTGTGTGTGGAAATAAAGGTTAAAAGTTTCATGTCAAGCGTTTCTGAGGATATGCCAGTCCTTTCATGTGTCAATTCAGTGAGAACAGTAGATGATTAAGTTACTACCTGAAAACATGATTCCTGGGGAAGTGTCACTGCTGTGTGATTGTTAATTTAGTATTTCATTTTCAGCAAAAAAATTTAAGTTTATTGTCTGTACAGTGATCGCTCAGGGGCAGTAAAAATTTTCTTCAGTTCCTGGTTTCTTTATCAAAAAAGAATTATCACAATTACTGCACAAGGGCTGATTATGTGTGCCTTACATACTTTCTTTCCCGTTTCATTATTTTCAATTCTGGAACATTTCAATGTCATTTTGCAAACTTGACTTGTATATGTCATCTTCGATTGTGTTTTGAAGAAAACACTTTTATTGATTAAAAAAAGAGAGTATAATTGTTTGAATTATTTATCATTAAGGGTTAACATGACATTTTTATCACCAGCAGAGCAGTTATATGACACATGGGTTTATTGATCGACTGGAAAAAAGACTGCAGCGTCATGAGCGATGCATTTAACAGAGAAAGTAAGAAAGGGTATAGTTCCTACAGTCACATAACTTTTGATCTAGTTTATGAAATAAAGTTGACCGTCAATATGACATTTTAACACCAGTTCTTGATGAGAAGACAAGCACTCGTTACCTTCTTGAAAATGACAGTCTTTAAAACGAGTCCTTGCATTTTCTTTGAGAAGAAAGTTATCTTGCCATTTATTTTTTTTTCTTAACTTCTATTTATTGGTTTTTGTTAGTGCCCATTTCATTGTACATAATGACTATCACTGTGAACTGTAACACTGAGTGTCCGTTTCCTTACAAATGAACCTACTCAGAGCTTTAAATATGTTCGTCCTTGTTCTTTGCCCATATTTACCATTGTTTTCAGATTGATGAAGATAATATACGTATCATATGCATGTTAGGAATATGAAAGCTGTCAAAAAGAAAAAAAAAAGGGGGGAGAAAAGAATCAATCCTCAAATGGCTGGTGTTTTTTTTGTTTTTTGAGTTTATCTGTGGATGTAATAGTTCCATATAGATAGCATGTATTTTCTTTTCATTCAATGAATTTCTATTGATCAGGTACATATTTGATCATTTGAATTCTATATATTGGTCATTGATCCAACCTTTTTACATCTATTCTCTTGAATTATTATTGTTCAATAAACTGTCAAAAACCTTTTTTTCTGTAAATTTGTTTTACAGATGAAAAAATAGACTTTGTTGAGAAATGACAGAAATAGAATGGTACATCTAAATATGAATGTATGATAACTAATACTTTTAAATTCACATTGTGAGGGTGCTTGTCAAGAAATCTTCTCCGAGGATGCCTTGGAATTGCTAACCATTGCTAATTTTTAGTAACTTATATAAATTTTGCATCTCATTACAGAATAATGTTTTCTTCAATGTATTACTGATTCTGAACATAAAAGCAGTAATAAAAAGGAAATGAGAAAAAAAAAAACCCACACAGATAAAAATAAAACAGGTTTGATTTGTTGCAGATCCACATTATGTAATGCGACTACAGTTTTGCCGTATATATATAAGCACACGGTTAATGAAACAGTGTTGTGTAAGCGAGTGCCTTCACCCAGATCTTAGAACAGAGGCACATTAAATTTTCACCATGCCCTTTTTTCCCTTTTAGTATAAGGTGTGTCTCTGCCGTCTGGAACTTTTTTTTTTAAAGTGATAAGTGATTGCTTGTTCTTCATTTTCGTTGTCCTGAGTATTATCTGACCTGAAGACCTAGGAGGTCGAAACGCATTATTTTTTTTGTCTTGTGATTCATTTGTTCATGTTTGGCGGATACAGTACTTTAAAAAAAAAACTTTTAAAGATTTGTTTAGATTTCCGCCTATACTTGCCTCACTTTACAACTAGCAATCATTCAATTTTAAACGGTCAGCTGAAGCACAATGTAAAGCATATTTTGTGCGTCACGACGTGTAAAATGCCTGTCAGCGGAACCAAGTCTTTACTTCATTTTTCTTTTTGGTTATGTTCAGTACTTGCCAACACTCTCTGTTATGATCTAGAGATTATTTAATGAGAATGTGAAGACAGTTTAGATTGGAAACTAGCTTGTCCACTTTGAATTGGGTATGTCCATTTGGCTTGTCAAAATGTATCTTTTGTTCATTTACTCTTTTTGAATAACTCGTCACCATTTGCAAAACTGTAGGTGATAATTCAAGCACGGTGGACGGGTACCTCAGTGCCCTAAGTTGTATCTCTCTTAAACTTAGCTGTACAAACTATAAATTTTTGCAGGTCACACCAACTGGAGAAAAAAAAAATTGCCTTTGCTTTTGAAGGATCCTGGCTCAGTGTACATATACAGCCGGTGAATTATTGACCCATTGCTGCATACGTAATGAAACTCGCTCAGCAAGTGTGCTGGAGCAGAAAGGACACATGTTTTAGCCTTTCCCACGCCTTGACTGGGAAAGCAGCTCAGCAAGCAGTTGTCAGTGCTGATGACAGCTCGGACAAGCATGGCATTTAGTTGGACAGTGCCATTTTCTGTTGTTGCTGATCTCTATTCAGCTTTGTGAGAAAGGGCTTGGATGTGCAGATGTGTATGTTAGGGGAGTGTTTGTGTGTGTGCGCGTGTGAACAGGTTTGTGTGACACACATTCATGCTGCTCTGTATGTGTGTTTATGTCTAAGAGAGAGAGGGAGAGGAAGGGTGGCAAAGGTGAGCAGGAGAAAGGACTCCGGATGATGTTTTTATCATATTTATTTTACAAGTGAACATGCGCGACTGATCTCTTTTTTAGTTCCAAACTGAGACGACTGCAGACGGAAATCTAAACAAATCTTAAATAAATGTTAGCGAACCGCAAAAAAAACCGTGGACAAACAAATCACAAGACAAAACACTTGTCTTGTGATTCGTTTGTCCACGTTTTTTTGGCGGTTCACTAACATTTGTTTAAGATTAACCTGCCTTTTGCAATCCATGCGTATCTTCGCTTTTCAATGCACAGACATACCCTACCCTACAGAAACACCTAGGCCAAACATAAAGAATAACAGATATTTACATGTGCAGGAGGGACTGATTTTTGCAATACTGAAAAGTTTGCAAAACCAAAAGAAAGGGGGAAGTTGGGGTAGGAGAGGAAGGGGAGGGTGCATCAGAGGAATGCATGTACACTGGGGAGGCAGGTGGGGAGGATACAAGCTGTGCATGTATGTGTTTATTCATATGCGAGCGAGTCTGTCTACCAGTGTGTGTGCCTGCGCACGCATGCATTTACTCAGAAGGTGCGAATAGGTTTGTGCAACGTAAACGTGCACACTGTTGTGAGTGCAGTGTGTGTGTGTGTGTGTGCGTGCACATTTGTGTGGGTGTAGACGGGTTTAAGCAACATAAATTCCCACACCCAAAAAAAAAAAACCAACCCGAATACTCCTGGTAGCAGTCAGTGTGAGGATCCAACACACACAAAGTTGTTAAAAAGCAGACGTGCAAACACACTACAGAAAGCCCCAAACTCCTTTTTGTCCAGGGGGATGGTTTATCACCAGTCTCCAGTCAGTAAGGCATGCCATGCCACACACTGGCAATGTGGGTAAACCCTTCCACAATGAGTACACTGTGCATGGCTCCTCTTTCAAAGCATGGCGCAGGTCTGCCCCACAGATCTGATGGCTGTACTTATTTACAACTGTTCTATTCAACAAAAGCGAGCTATTTTGATACGAGTGCGGGGAAAAAAAGTTGACAAAGTTATCTTGTTGACATAACTCAAATAGTGTTTGGGGTTTGAAAGTTTCAAATGAATATCTGGGTCTTATTTTTACTTGGTGTGTAAGATGAAGTTAAGGAGGACATCTGTATACATTAACTTGCATGTTATTAATTTATGATATAGTGAACATACATGTATTTAATAGATTTTGTCCCCCCTTTCCCCTCATAATGATAGCCCTGAGAGGAACTTGTGTGGTCAGCTAGGCTATAACTGTAACTTAAGGAAATGTTATATATTGAAAGAACTTTGGAATATTCTACTAAAATGTTTAGTATTTTAGAGTGAAAAGAGGAGGTTAAATCTCATGCATTGACAGTTGATTGTCAACAGTTTGTCTTGTCTTGGGCATGGCATGATGGTAGCAGGGCCTATCCCTCTCCTTCCACCGCCTTTAATGTTCCCTGAATGGAATCAGGTATCCATTTACGACTGGGTGGACAGAGGGTTTTCAAGCTGAAAAAGGCGATCCCATGAGTGGTTTGAACACACAACTGTCAGATACGCTGGCATTTGCTCAGACCATACGAGCATGGGCTTCTCAGAGTAATGGAAGTGATAAACATGGTCCATATGCAGCATGTATTTTGCACAGGTAAAAGAATCCATTGCAAGATGAGGGTTGTTCTAGTGAAGTTTCTGTCATCAAAATCTACTTGATAGGTAAGCAAACAACACTAGTTGAAGGAAAACATGGCTGGTACAGTGATTATGATGTTCTCACTCGGAAGCGAGCGACCTGATAAACAGTATTGCAACAAGAAACTTGGAGAAGAGGAAAAACTTGGAGAAGAGGAAAAAAGTACAGGAGACACCTGTGGCAAGTGTTTAGCGCCTTAGACTCTAGATCCTGACCGGCAGGTGGTGGATTCGATTCCAATCAGAGACATTTATCTCTGGATTTTAACTGTCGTCAACACCTACCCAGAGTTGAGTTTGTTATGGGCTCAACTGAGAAGACTGGAACCACAGATGAGTTTCATCCACTTAAAATGAATGCATCTCTGAGAATGTTGCTCAAATTTCCAGACTAATACTGTAGGTATCAGTATTTCTTAGACCTTGACAATGGGATTTATTGTAAAAGTAAGTGCAGAGTGCAACGCTGTCATGCAGTCACAGGCCTTAAAGGGAATCCATAACATAGTCTTCGTCACAAATTCTGTGGTCTTTTATACCCTGCTCTCATAGTGACCTCAGTTCCAATTACTTCACATCTGTGCCCTTGGTTTGGCTCTGGTGGGGTCACTGATGTTGGCAAATTCATGGTGACTGTTGTTGGACGGTCATGGTAGTGCTCTGTAGAGGGAGAGGTCACTCATGCTGGCTCTGCGACCAAGCAAATGTTGTTGTCAGTAGGGGGCCTAGTAAGTGGTACCCTGTGTATGTCGAATCAGAACAGATGGAGAAGTGACCTGGCGGCAGTGCCGTTTTTTTCTCTGGTGGGTTGTTTATGATGACTTGACATTGACTGCTCCATACCGATTGCTGGTCCTGGAGCTGTGGTAGGATGGGACTGGCTGTGGCTATGGACAGGATCGGGGGGGGGGGGGGGGGGGGGGGGGGGGGGGATGAGCGGCATGAATGCAAAGCCACAGAAGTAGCACAGAAGATGGGGGGAGAGGATACAGATTAGATGGGGGAAAGAGAAAAAGGATAGCTGTAGAATGTGCATTCATACTTCACGCACTCTTTTACTTTCAGGTTTATTTGTACAGACGAATATGAAACAAAAATAATTTTATAGATTAGAATATCAGTGTTTTTTCTGCACACAAGTGTACTTCAGACATCTACACTGTCACAAGAGCATGCTTGGATATTCAACAAATGATCATTATTTTTTAATGTTATTATTTCTCTCTTCTTTTCTTTTCCCCCCCATTTTAACCATTTGTAACTTTAAAAGAATTTTTAGTGACATAATACATTAAACTTCCGAAATTCAGTTACATACAATGTTTACTTATAGTTTGCACAGATGGTTGCAATTTAGATTTCAACAGATTTTCTCTGTCATATTCAAAACAAAATTCCTGATAGATTTGCCTTGAACAACAATAACGACCAGTATTTACAGGTTGGCAAAACATCTTGATATTAACTACATGCGTTTGTCAGATTTATCACAAATAAACCATTATACTACCAGGACAGTGAAATCTTCAGGGAACAGTCGAAATGGAAACTCGCAAATGTTTCTCACAAATGAAAGGTGGTGGATAATACAACCACCTCACTGTTCCTGAAATAAAGGGGTAGGGGTGGAGGGCAGAAAGAGGGCCACAGACCACTCTGAACAAGGTAGATCATTTGAATCATAGAATTTGAACACATTTTAAAAGTGAAAAGTTAATAGAACCAAGTCAGGGCCCATGTATAGCTGAAGTCATGGTCAAATCCACTGTCAACACCATGGAGTGGACACAACAGTAACTTTCAAATTCGAGACTGACAATCATTGCCTCCTGTAGTATCATGACCTGCTGCTCTGGAGACTCCTTGAAATGCCTTTTTTCTGATGAAAAACTTCCCTCATAACAATAATTGGGAAAAAAACCCTAACAAAACAAAGACATACACCAGTTTGAACCAAAGATTGTGTTTTGTGTGGATAGGAAGTCTTTAAACTGTGAAAAAAAAAAATCGGTCAAACCAAAGGAAAGTTATTTAAAATTAGACTGATCTTATGGCAAGACAGTCTTGAAGAAATGCAGAAGGGGGTATGTAGGATGGGGGGGGGGGGGGGGGGGGGGGGGGGGGAGGAGGAACCCAATAAACAATGATTTTTTGATGCATACAGTGCTATATACAGTCAGTGAGACAAATGGTATACAATACCTTGAATCAAAGTGCAAATTAAGGTTTGTTTAGGCATTATAATGAAGATTAAAAAAAAAAAAAAAAATTCCATGTATATGACTTCTCAACCATTTACAGGCACTTGATTCAAGACACACGTTTTGAGGCATTCATGTTTAATGTTTCCATTTGAAATAAAAACGAGACATACACTTCTTATACCTCTGAACAAATGTAATATATTAACTGTCACATGCAAGCATGGTTCAGAGGCCCATCATGCATGACTTAAACCCAGAAAATGACCCAGAAAGAATTTTGTCACCAATACCTAGTTCAACGTGAACAATTATTCGAAGTTCTCTGGGCATGAATGAATTCTTGGGGGCAAAATATCTGGCTGGGCAGTTGGCATGACCGAGACATGCTTGCTTCAAAAACTAAACACTACAACACATATTTCTGGTGATAGGAATGAGGGAGATTGTGTGCATATATATGTGTATTGGCGAGTTGCACAGGGTGGGGGGAGGGGAAAATAAAAGCTACTATTTCCAGGAAATGTCCTGTCATGGTGCGTTCTCTTTATCTGGGACACCAACAAACAGGAGCTTTCATCAAGTTTTTAAATATCACAGTTTGTAATTAAAAAAAAATAAAATAAAAATTTAAGGATTAGTTTGTTTTTCTGTATAACAATAATCAGAGGTAAAAAGTGAAAGAGTTCCCAGAGGAGACAAATGGCACCGTTAGAGAGCAAGTCATATTGGAAATTGACACTGGATTTTACTGTATACACTGTAATGTGGGGAAACCTGACCAAATGTCTTTTTTAAATACTAATGATAATGAGGACCATTGATTTCTACAGCACCTTGGAAACCCACATCTCAGAGATCTTGACCTGAGTTTGAAACCTGAGAAGCATCCCTCCCTACTTCTCTTCTTTCAGCACATCACAATACAATCATATCAATACAATTATGTTTTTTTTTTCCTTTTCTGAGGCTGTGATTTTAAACAGACAAGTCATCTCTGATGTAATTTTTTTTTCAGTCTCAATTTGTATGTCACTCCAGTGGCATTACACCCACACGACACACATCAGCACAGTCACTTCCTGGTTTGTTGCAAGTCTGTACCTGCAATCCACAGAGAGAATCATCAGTGTCAAGTCATCAAGAGGCAGCCCACCAGAAGAAACGCTGCACTGCTGTTAAGTCACTTCAGTGGTGTTCAGAGATGCCTGTGCTTACATCGTTCAGATGCCTGTTCTTACACATCCAAGGCAGGATACCACCCACTAATCTCCATACTGACAGTTGTTTAGTTGTGGAGATGGCGCAAGTGAGCATCTCCCTCTGGAGGGCACCATGTCTGACAACTGAGTCCTCATGAACTTGCCAGTACTGGTAACCTTAACATAACAAGGGCATGGATGTGGAGTGGAAATCAGAACTGAGGTCATGAGAGCAGGACATGAAGGGCCACAGAATTTGAGACTTCTATGAATTTATGCCGATTGAGGATAATGATGATAGCGACGATGCTATGGAGGTTCATTCTAGTCCGAGACTGCATGACAAAGCTGTATTTACATTTACTTCCATGATATATCCCAGCATCAACCAGGTCAGGGAGATTCGGACACCTACACAGTTGGTGGGAAAATTTGAGCAACTCTCAGAGGCGCATCCATTTAAGTGGCTGAAACTTGACTGTGGTTCCAGTCTTCCCTATTGAGCCCATAGGAAACTGAACTCTGGATTGGAGCCAGTCATGGGCTGAAAAATCCCACAAACACAAATGTCTCCGATGGGAATCAAACCTGTATGTCCAAGCCAGGAATCTGCAATGCTAATCACTTTGCCAGGGCTGCTGGTAACGATGCTCATATTGCATTTAATAATCTTACAGCACTCTACTGAAAAGGCAAAGATGTACAGTCCTTACAGAAATCAGGCACGGGTGAAACGCCCAGGAATCAACAACTGAAACACATAACTGAAAACACTGAATGGTGACAACTTTATTTCCCTAGCAAGCACTGCATGTACAGGATGGGTTTTTAAACCCGACGCTTAAGCGATTTACATTCCTCTTTAACGCCAATACACAAGCAGAGCTGCCAACCTGCTCATGCGGCTTGCAGTAGCATTTCACAATTTTCACAGTAGCATTTCCAATTTGACAGTAGCAACTTAATTTTGCGCGCGTTCTAAAAAGAAATCAGGCCTATAACCAGTTTTACGGACCACATTAAAGCTACAGTACTCTTAGTATATCTATAAATGTTATAGAAAAATCAAGCTCACACGATTTGCACTGTACTTTAGTGAGGTCGGTAGGGCATCTCAGAATGCATGGGTATTTCTCTGTATACTCCGCACGATATTTCTGGCAGCTATGTCTTGGGCGCTTCACACCACTTTCTTTTTCTCCCGGAGACGCGCTCTCCATTCGCTTCTTGGACGCCATTGTTGCGAACTGAGCAAGACGGAAGTCGCCATTCATTGGTCGAAATGATCACGTGCTACAGTAAAACCGAAAGCGGAAATGCAGTTCCGACAGACCGATAGAAACGATACTTAGCGCTGTCCAAACAAAACGAAAGTATCTTCGAATTTTTTTGTTTTGCCGTAGCAATTTAATGATCGTAGTAGCGTCGTAGCAAGCATTCTCTTGGCGTAGCAAACTACGGCGATATTGTAGCAGTTGGCAGCTATGCACAAGGAACAATCTTTGGGCCTTCTTTCTTTCTTTTCTTTTTTATATGAATCACTTTTCCAGGAGAATGAAACAGATGGCAGTGTTACTGAAAACAAGGCAAAATGCAAAGAACACACCAAGCAAGGTGCAAAACAATGCAGATATGATATACAATACAATACACACAAGGACATTTTCAATAAACGTGTCTTCCTGTACAAACTACAGGCACAGAAAATGCACAAAACAATACTCTCCACATAGCAGTCGGCATGAAAATGTAATTCACTGACCTTGGGTCTCTGTTCATGATGAACGTGCCCGGATCAGCAACTTATTTCTGTTGGTCTACACATATACTGTATATCTAAGTGATTTACATTTCTCTTTATCTACATATCTAAGTATTTACCTGAAGAATTCATAGTCAAATGATGTGATTGAAGGAGGCAGAAAGAGAGGGACACAAATGACATGAACCTGTGATTACCAAAGTTGTGACCTTTCAAGTTGTGTAACTTCAGTATTGATGGATGAAATGAAATGAAGTTGATGTTTTGACCAGCCGCCGTGGCGCAGTGGTTGGCATCGTGGATTCCTTTGCTGGGAGGTCAAAGGTTTGATTCCCATCAGAGCTGTGGGATTTTAGTGCCCCGATTGGCTCCAACCCACAGTTGAGTTTGCTATGGGCTCAGTTGGGAAGACTGGGACTACACAGTTGAGTTTCATCACTAAATGGATGTGTCTCTGAGAGTTGCTCAAATTTCCTGACCAACACCACAGGTGTCTGTATCTCTAGGACCTGATTGATGCTGGGATATATTATGAAAGTAAGCAAAGCATATATCCCTGTTAAGCATCAGACTGGAATGGAAATTCATAGCATCATCCTTATCAATCGGCATTAAAAAAAAAAGAAGAAAGTCTCAAAATCTGTGCCCCTTCATGCCCTGCCCTCATGGTGACCTGTTTCGATGTCCTCTCCACGTTTATGGCCTTTGGTTCTGCCGGGGTCACTGGTAT
Organism: Conus ventricosus; assembly: GCA_018398815.1. Taxonomy (NCBI): domain Eukaryota; kingdom Metazoa; phylum Mollusca; class Gastropoda; order Neogastropoda; family Conidae; genus Conus; species Conus ventricosus. The sequence goes on from CM031605.1 coordinate 30,882,924, forward strand.
TGGCAAGATCATGGGGGCTGTCGTTGGATGGATGTGGTGGTGCCCTCCAGAGGGCAGATGCCGGCTCTGCGACTAAGCAATCATTGTTCTCAGTAGGGGGCTTAGCAGGTGGTGTCCTGTGGATGTTGGATCAGAACAGGCGCCACTGAACACCACCGAAGTGACTCGGCAGCAGTGCAGTGTCTCCTCTAGTGTGTTGCTCTTGACGATTTGATACTGACTGCTCCCTGTGGATTACCGGTGTCATGGCTGCTTTTGGCTGGGCTGTGGCTGTGGCCAAGGGGGTCTGAATGAAACGAGCGGCATGGATGCAATGCCACTGAGGTGGCACAGAAAAGAAACATTGATGTTTTGAAAATCTGTGTTCTTGTGTGGGATAGTTTGATTACCACCAATGCTCTAAGTTGATTGTTAAAAGTAAACAAAATAGCATGTTAACATAACCAAAATCAGAAGGTTATTTTGATTACTTTTATTTTTCAGGATCGACACAGTGCACTGATGGTAACATTACCAGTTCACACCACACAAGAATACAGATTTTCAAAGTGGACGTATCAATTTTATTTAATTTCGTCCACCAATAATGAAGTCACATATACTCACAACTCCGACAAAGGTGCTCCCAAACACCTGAAAATGCCAATGCTGTACGGGCAGTCCAAACTCCTATCCAAAGCATACATCCTACCAGTTTACAAAACATGCATTCCTCTCTTGATTTATATGATGGTCCATCTACAAAGCATTCAAACTGGCATAAAAACAAGCAATATGGTGATGGTGGCTATCAAATGGATAAAGTGAACGACAAAGCATTAAAAACAATGATGCAATCGAAACAGTACAGAGAATATATTTACAAGCACAAGCATTCACATTTATTAGCTTCATCCCCCACATAGCTGCCTCCAGTTAAGCACTGACAAAACATGAAAAGAAACATTAAAAAAAAAAAAAAACCCTGCCACAAACGCAGACAGAAGATGATATTAAGAGCATTTTACATGAAAGAATAAGTTCTAAAAAGTCATTTATCATTCCAAAAAAGTTCCAAGCTGCACTGCCTGTTGCAACTTCTATTATGGCCACGAAAACCGAGTCTCATCCAGCTCTCCTGATACAGTGAAATAGCTGATCATCATATCGGACTGTGAATTAATGAAAATGACTTTTATTTCTGACATTACTTTTACTTCATAACTTTTCTGCTTTTTTTCCTTCTAAACCCTCAGACATGACTGCAACACGCCAAGAAATATCTTGGCTAATTGTTACAAAACTGAATATTGAAAAATAAAAAATGCACATGGTCTAAATACAATTATCAGTTGAAGTAATTTCAATTATTTGCATGAAAACATTGAATTATTACTGATTGGAGGCAATAGTGTGATTTAAAAAAGCTAGTACAGTATAAGTATCACCAGTGTTAAGACTTCTGCATTAAAAAAGGTACTTATATGTTCTGTGTAATTAACTTCACAGAAAGCAAATTCACAGAAAACTTTATTGAATTAAAACAAACTTCAACATAAAAATCCCATGCCAGTCATTTTATGTAGGAGCTCTTCTGTAAAACGGGAGCAAGAAATAAAAGGCAAACATTCAACTTTCAAGACAATTCTAGGGCAAAGTGCCGTGGGACTGTTCTGTCAATGATTTTGATGATATTGCCTCTTTGGACCTTTTGATTTCAAAGCCACCCAGTGAGAGCCCAGGGGCATGGAAAGCTTATGACAGACAGTAGACCTCCAACAAATTGCATAGAGCTTGCAGATGGAAATTAGGAAACGTTTGAAGCTTGATCATGTTTGTTTTTTTCTTTCTTTCAAATTTGTTTTCTTTTACCAAGGCACAGTTCAAGGAGAAACGGCGATGCCTCGTCTCTTCATTTGCAGATCATGCTTCTGTTCAGCACGTTTGACTGCAGCTGCCACGCGCCTGTCATGTCTGAAAACACACAATTCTTCATTTCTTGAAGTAAAGGCGCAGTACAGTACAAAGAACAACTAGAAGCAATGTACATGCACTGTATTATTTTATGCATTGGTGGTAAAGAGACATCAAAATATTTTTTTTTATTATAGACACATATTTGCCTACTGTCTGAAGATGACAAAGCAAACAATTTTAAAAGAAGACACATCAAATTTTTTTTTTATTATTATGGAGGTATCATACTTGCCTACCATGTGAAGATGTCAAAGCAAACAATTGAAATGAAAGACATTGAGGAGAAATTCAGCAAGATGGTTAAATGATTTTTCTGAAACCGGAACCATTTCTATGTAAATCTGTTTTCTTGCCTGATTACCATTACACTTTTTTCTGAAAAATCTGCACATGTGGGTTCCAACTTACTGGTGCAACAGCAATTTTTGAGAGATTGTGAGCTGACTACATCTCCTGTATTGCAAATGGCATTGAAATAAAATTGGTCTGACCAGTCTGTGAGGAACTGTTGTCCACAGTGGCAGACTTTATCCTTATAATTAATTCTCACTTTCAATTTTGTTTGGGAAGCTGAGAGTTTTGAGACCTCTTACTGATCCATTTGTATACAAAGCTTAATCAAATGATCCATGGTTCTATTATTGTACTATCTTTAAACGAGAGCAAATTTGCAAATCAGTGTCCAAGATATTGATAATATGAATCAAAAGATATACACTACAGTTCATAATTGTGAGAAACTGCTTATCACAGAAACATGATGAATGCATACAAATATTTCTTAATTTTGTGGAAATTTATAATTCATTGAAAGGAAACGGTGCATGTTTCCTCTATCAATAAAAAAAAGGTATTTAGCAAACAGATGTTTATTTCTTGTTCCTATCCAGCTTTTGTAGCTATAGCAAAAATGTGCTTGTGTGCAGATGTATCTTTCTGAACACATGTGTGTGCAAACTTGCACGAGACTGTGGAATGTGCATCTCAATGTTCCTTAAAGGTTACAACAGAGATTGTAGAAATAATCACTGACCTTGAATAAGTCCTCTGGGTTCTGTTCACCATTGACTTGAAGATGTCCATGCGGGAACTGGCAGGTTTGGTCGCCGAGCTCTCCGGTTCTTTTCCCTTGGTTACATAGGATTCAGCCATGGGCTTCAGTTTCCCAGCGTGCGGTTTCCAGGTGATTGGCCGCGCCAGGCTGGCCTTTAGGTCAAACACTGGCTTGGTCGTTGATTTCACTTCTGACATGTTCAAATTGCCAGTAAACTGGAATGGAGTGCCTGGGGAAACAACAAAAAACAATTAACATAATCTTTCTACCACTTGTACTTCAGATTTTTTATTTTATTTTGACAACTGCTGCTAAAACAGCCCAACTTGGCATCTGGTTGTTTAACTTTGAAAACACTGCACCATAATCTATAATTTGTGTGTTGAACTGCAAGTTTTTTTAACAGACTGGATGAAAATACTTGCCATGCATTCATCTCAAATGACCAGACTGTGCCACTGGTTGAAGTTCTAGCATAAGACAATGTGACATTAGTGGACATGGTGATTGGTAAACCATGCTTGCACATTTGAGCATCTACCTGAGAAATAGATTCATGGTGAATGTAAGCGTGTGTTTAAATCATCTTCAATATATTCTGTGTGTTATATCTTATTTTTAACGGATATACTTTTATTTCTGTATGGTTATTGGAAAAAGAAGGATAAGACAGGTAGTATTGATTCACTTTCATCCACAAGTCTACTGATTACACCTTTTAGCAGATATAAACATTTTCTCTACACACGAATCTCACACCTGAACTTAACATACTGCATTTCACCGCGCTTGTTTTTCCCCCATATTAGATTGTTCGTCCATGTATTTGTCTGACTTTATTCAAGTTAAAAAGGCTGTGCCAGTCTTGAATAAAAGTTACTCTGTGTTAGGTTTCCTTATGGGAGCAAAACATACCCCACTTGTTTACTATTTATCGTTTACTGTTCCCTACCTCATTTCATTTCCGATTTTGCTTTGATTAAATTGAGGTTATTTGTATTTGTCTCTGTCCGTCTGTGTGTTTGTCTTTTGATCTCCCTTGCATCTTTGGGTGGATCCTCAGGCGTAGGCTCAAAGACTGTCCCCTACATTTTATATTATTTGCATAATGTCTTTAGTTTTACAGTAACTTTTTTTCCTCCCCACACTTTCGTTTGGTTGCATTTACTACTCTTCGCTGGCTGCTCTGGGGGTGCTATTGGATTCTTTTTTGCACCCATGGTGGTGAGAACACCGCAGTATTATGGACTGTGGTGTGTCTCTATGTGACGCCGGGAGCGCAGACACAACCAGCCGTGTCTCCCTGATGAGTCCCGATCCAGCGGGCGAAAGGCCTCGGAGCAGGCAATACAAATATATCTGCCTTCAAAAGGGATTGCGATGGTTCCCTTATGCAGCTAGAGAAGAGTTTTCATATCTATAACATTTTTTTTTTTTTTTTAAATTTCATTTTCCCAGTTTCTCCATCTTCAAACTCCCCTCTCCCTCCCTCAAGTCCAAATCTTTGCCAGACAGTTCAGTTGTTGGCCTGCGCTTGTTTTTCCCCCACTATTAGATTGTTCGTCCATGTATTTGTCTGACTTTATTCAAGTTAAAACTTAAAAGGCTGTGCCAGTCTTGAATAAAAGTTACTCTGTGTTAGGTTTCCTTATGGGAGCAAACATACCCCACTTGTTTACTATTTATCTGACAAAACTGACTTACTGCTCAGTGATTTGCGGGCAGAAGACACTCCCATAGACTTCCTGACTGACATTTGATTTGGCCCCACACTCTTTCTGGCAGACTGGGCTCCATTTTGCATGCTGGGGGCCGGTGTGTGACCTTTTCCGCTGCTTTTTTCTGATTCACCGGAGTCTTCAGTGAACTGAAGTTCAAGTTCATATCCTTGGTTGAGGTGACAGTAGGTTTGAATGGCTTTGATGAAGTGGATTTTCTCTGGGTGGGAGTCTTGGTGGAGGATGCCGTCGCTCCAAAGTTGAGGTTCATGTCTTTTGTGGAAATGACGGTTGGCTTGAAGGGCTTGTCTGCTGCTTTTCCTCCTGAATACAAAAAAGAAAAAAAAAAAAAGCTTTCACAGACAATACTTTTTCTGTTTTTGTGTCACTGCTGTGGCATTACCAGCGCTGCTCATTTTGGTTCCCTGTCTACAGCTACAACCTGTTCTGTCCCGTCACAGCCCAAGCAACAGCGATCCACAGGCAATATAAGCAGAGCTGCCAACCCCAAAATTTCTTCCAGTACTATTCCTGGCTTTTCACAGTATTTTTCACCATCTGACAGTATTTTCCTACCGGAATTAAATTTCACGCGGCGTTTTGATTTCTTTTTTAACCAACTTATTTTGTATGCACTTTTCTTTTTATAATTAATAGTGATTAAAAACTATTAGCATAAGAGATTGATCAAGACTTACTCTTTGACAATAACATACAATTTACTTACTTAGTCTACTTCTGCTAGAAAAAAATACTACTACTATCACACACACATACACAAATTGAGACACAGAGACATATATATACACGAAACATTTCAAACCACCACAGTGACAATACACATACACACATATGTATACGAAGAAAGAAAGAGCAGACATTCAGAAAACCAATGTGCTTCTTCTGCCGCTCAGTGCTTACACGACGCTTAGGGTTCGCGACGCTTAGGGTTCGCGGGCTTTCTTTCACTGAGTCAGCACATGGTCCATCAGACCTATCACGTAACTGAGTGGAGCTTTTGTTTCCACATTCGGAAGAGGGGGGTGGGGGGGGGGGGGGGGGGGGGGGAGGGAGGTTGGCAAGCAGGGGGGTAGGATGGGCATACTACTTGCCATCCTCCCCCTCCCCCCCCCCCCCCCCCCCCCCCCCCCCCCCCTCTCCCCTCCCTCCTGCTAGCCACAGCAGTTGCTGCCTCAGCTGCTAAGGGCCAATCCTTAATAACACATGTCGTCTGCCACAGGGGTGGGGAGAGAGAGGGAGGTTGGCAAGCAGGGGGGTATGATGAGCATACTAAAAATAGCCACAGCAGTTAAGTCGCTGCCTGGGACATGTCGTCTGCTACAGGGAGAGCTTAACAGTAAAAGGACAGATGGAATTTCCTGCCCTGCTAGTGGTCTGCTAAGGCGAGAGCTACACAGTAAAAGGAATCAAGGATGGATGGAATTTTTTTTTCAGCTAGGGCCTACCTAGTCTATCAACTATATGTGGCTGGCAGAGGCCTTTTTCTTCTGTCTCCTTGTAGGATCCCTTTTAGCACTACAAATCTGCTGCCTCGGTAAAGCAACAAATGGCCGTACCATTTGCGCAAGTTCGTCACCGTATTATTTTGGCTCGACCGTATCACCGTATTTTTGTAAACTCGCCGTGACAAAATACGGCCGGAACGTACTGGTTGGCAGCTCTGTATAAGGCAACTCTCCAAAGAGGAGACTGGGTGACTGTGGAGTCACTTCAATGGGTGTTTAGCGGTGTCTGTTCTTCAGAACATCATTTAGAAAGCCCCCACCTAATAGCAGCTGCTTTGACATAGAGCCACGTGTCAGCATCCTCCCTCAGAGGGCACTGTCTGTCCAACACCGATTCCAAAGAACTTGCCAATATCGACAACCCCGACACAAACTCAGTAAGGACACAGATGTGAAGAGTAATTGAAACTGAGGTCACCATGAGAGCAGGGAAAGAAGGCCCACAGAATCTCACCCACCACCTCCCCAGTCCCCATTAGTGCTGATTGACACAGTTGAGGATGACATGCCATATATTTCTATACCGCCTTGGTCAGAGAGTACATCACAGGGCTGTTGTCAATGCTTCCTAAGACATCTCAGCACATGCAGGCCTGAGAGAAAAAGACACCTGCAGTCAGCATGGTCGGTCAGAAAATTTGTATAATGCTCTGTTCAGTGGCTGCAATTTGATTGTGTGGTTCCAGTTTTCCCATTTCAGCCCATAGCACAGTTACACTCAACTCTGAATAGGAACTGACTGGGGCTGAAATACAAGCATCTTACAGAATTCTGATCTGGAAAAAAAAAAAGTAGGCCTTGTTTCCGTTTCACATCCATTTTGTGCCCAATTCAAGGAGATAAGTGACTGTCTGTCCGTTCTTTGTCTTCAAGTTCAATGTTGTTTCTCTAACCTGATGAAGACCAAAGAGGTTAAAATGTGTCCTATTTGTATTGCAATTTGTTTGTTTCTTTCGTTTGGCGTTATATAATTTTTCTTTTAAGTGTGTTCCAGTTTCTGCCTGCAGTCACCTCACTTTGAAACACCAAACTGAAACCTGGATGACATGAGCATTTACTGAATTCTTTCAAGGCTCAGTAAGTACTTGCTGTTCACTCTCATGCCAGCCACTCTAGGCACACAAGAGATCTGATTCTGGATTCCATACAGAACACATCCAATGAATTCAAGATTTCTGAAATAGATTCTACAATATCAAACATAAACAGACATACAGGTGAGCATAGGAGACTTACAAAAAGGATGGAATATCATAAAAGCATGTTTCTGCCTTACAATCCGCAGTCCAAATTGTCAGTTTCTCATTACTTCTCTTGCACTGCTTTGCCATTAGTAGGTATGTTCCATGATAATCTGTAGGGTTGGCTAAAGCCACATTTATTTATGTAAAGATGTATTCAAGCAGATTTGAACATAACATTTTTTCTTTTAAAGACACCCATGCCATCAAGAAAAACTTACTTTGTGCATTTTTTTCAAAAATGAAAGACATGGGTAGTGACTCCAAAGATCAATTTTTCAAACACACACACACACAAAAAGAGGATAAATGGTGATTCAAGGCCTTCAGAAGGTTTTAACTTCAGTGCATTTGAGTGTAAAAACTCTGGATAAGCGTGTGCAGCAGTTTTATAAATGTAATTCTTCTAAAATTACTAGGATCTCTTTTTAACAATACCATGTCAGTTGTCACCTGATGTAAGTACAAAGATCTGTTCTCAGTCTCAGTGGTTTTCTGGCTTAAACTGAAAGTGTCATTTCCAATTTTCATCTAAAAAGCAACAAAATTTGATTCTTAGTCTAGTTAAAAAACTATGTATTAATGTATTAAAAAGGCTGGCATATGTGTGTGTATGAGAGAGAAAGAGAAGAGAGAGAGAGAGAGAGAGAGAGAGAGAGAGAGAGAGAGAGAGAGAGAGAGAGAGAGAGAGAGAGAGAGAGAGGGGGTGGTGGTGGCTGTGAACACAGCTTCTTGTTCTGTTCACAGCTTGATGGTTAGATGCCAGACTAACATTCAAAACTGTAACATTAACCTTAGCTGGTTTGCAGCAAAAATGACCATTCTGAATTATTTTCAGCTTCTGCAAAGCATGTTTGACATGACATCAGCATTCATTTTTGATGTTTCAGTGAATAAGACTGCTTACATTTATGCATTATTAAAGGAAATGCTTAATTTCTTCAAAAGAATTAAGACACAGATGAGAGAGAGAGAGAGAGAGAGAGAGAGAGAGAGAGAGAGAGAGAGAGAGAGAGAGAGAGAGAGAGAGAGATGCTTCAGTATCCTATCACACAGAGATTTAATGAATTTGATTTGATCAAGCAGATTTTCTTTTGCTGTCTTTAAGAATTAAGGAAAGAAACAAAGATTACAAAAATGTTTTCCCCTCAATTATGTAAGTTAAGTGGTGCATAGTTTAGACTACCCCCTCCCCCAAAAGAGATGAATGATGCTCAATGTGTGACACTCACCCGACTTGGCGTTCTTTTGTTCTTGAGTTTGGTGACAGCCTCCTGAACTTCATGCAGGACTGTTCGGGCCTTCTTCACCGACGCAGTCATCTCCTCTGCTCGCTTGCGCTTCTTTTCCAGGTACACATCGATGGAATCGAATTTGGAGAATTCCTTCTTGTGCACCTTCTCCCAGTCTTTGTTTCCTGGTATGATTCAGACCAAGGTATGCATGATGTGTTTGATGGAAGTAATTCATCAAGTGATCAGGCAGTCCTTGAGTTGCCTAGCACAGCATGCATTTGAATTAAAAGGAAATACATGATTCTACACAAAAAGATGTATCCCAAACAGTATGCGCCTTTCTGTAGAAATGTTTGATGATATATGAATTTCTTGGAAAAGGTTGTCAGATTTCCAAGTGCAAAACTCAACCATTCATTCCATTTGCAGTTCATGTTCTAGAGCTAGCTACTGGTAAGTTTTATCACGCATTATTAGATGAACAAGGGAAACTAAACAAGACATGCATGAATGAAATTTCATTCTTGGGAAAGGGGGGTTGCAGGTGAGAGGGGAGGGTGGGGGGACAGAGAGAGAGAGAGAGAGAGAGAGAGAGAGAGAGAGAGAGAGAGAGAGGAGAGAGAGAGAGAGAGAGAGAGAGAGACAGAGAGGAGGTAAGAATGTGCATTATCTACAAAAACACACCAGAATATGATATACGCACAGTTATCTAAAACAAATTATAACGCAACAGCTGAACTAATGACAACCTTAAAGGCAGATAAAACTTGGCTATGCAGGAGTTGCCAGCCATTCTGCTTGTTTTTTTTCCTTCATATTCTTGTACTGAAAAAAGGACAGAACTCTGGAAAGCGAGGATATGTTATGCAGAAAAAACAGCTGCCGAGAAGTGGTTAGCATCATGGACTCCCAGCTGGGAGGTCGTGGGTTTGATTCCCATCTGTGCCATCTCTTTGTGGGATTTTTCTGTCCTGACCAGCTTCTACCCAGAGTTGAGTTTTCTATGGACTTAAATGAGAAGATTGGTACCATGCAGTCAAGTTTCACCCGCTCAATGGATGTGTCTCTGTGAGTTCTTCAAATCTGCTGACCAACACTGTAGACATCTGTACCTCTCAGGCTGGTTGACACCAGGATATGTTGTGAAAGCAAGCATCAAGTACAGCCCTGCCATGTTATAATGAAAATCCGTAGCTTTGTCTTCATCATCCTTATAATTCAAACTCTCAAATTCTGTGGCCACTCGTGCACTGGTTTCATGGCAACCTCAAGTTTAGATTGCCTCTCCACTTCTATGGCATTGGTTTGATTCTGTCACTGGTATCAGCAAATTCATTGGCACTGTCGTCAGACCGTTGTGGTGAGGCATTCTGGGGGGGGACAGTTTACTCATGCTAGCTTCATGACTAAGCAATTATTGTCATCAGTAGGGGGCTTAATAAATGGTGTTCCGCATATGTTGGGTCAGAACTAGCACAACTGAACGCCATCAAAGTGATTCAGCAGCCATGCACTGTCTCCTCTGGTGGGTTGATTCAAAGTGACTTGACATCAGTGATCCCTGGGGATTGACGGCATCACGACTGTGACAAGACGGGCCAGGTTGTGGTTGTGGATGAAAAGTTGGAAAGAGCAGCATGTGTGCTGTGCTACTGGGGTGGCACAGAAAATGGGAGAATAAAAAAAAAAAAAGTATGCAGAAAAGCATCCCCACAGCTTGAGAGACATGCTTGATCTGTGTGTCTACCATACCCAAAGCCTTTTCTCCTTCTTTACCTGATTAAGCGATTCCACTTGCCCATCTGTGTGTGGTGTGTGTGTGTGTGCGTGTGCATGCATGCGTGCGGGGGGTGCGCACGCGTATCTGATTGCACGATTCCACTTGCCCATCTCTCTCTCACTGTGTGTGTGTGTGTGTGTGTTGTGTGTGTGTGTGTGTGTGTGTGTGTGTGTGCTGGCAAAATACCACAACAAAAAACAAGACAAACCTGGAGTGATAGGTTTCTTCTGTTCTTGTCTTTTCTTGGCCAAGAACGCAGCAAATCGAGGGATCTGAGTCACTGGACCGGTTTGTGGTGAACTCTTGACTGAAACAGTGTTAAAATTGAAGGAAAATTATCTCAGACACAAACTAAGAAGTCATCCACACGTTAATTAGGATTTTAAAAAAAAAGTGTAAAAAGCAACATCTTGCATAAAACAATGAAGCAAAAGCAATGAACCAATCATTCAGTCTGGCCTTGATGCTAATTGAAAATAATTTTCAGGGGACTGTTTGACTTGGTTATTAAAGAATTCAATTTGAAGTGGCCCATTGTGTCTGCAAACCATAAAACCAACTCATTTTTCAGAAATCCAGTTGTGCCATAATCTTCTTTTACCCCCTCTCTTCATTTCTGCAAAGATGCCATCATGATATAATTTTCTTGTATGAACCATGCTAAACTCTGATACATTCAAAGAATGGAATGAGAAGATTAAATCCACATAATGTTAACCATGAGGAATTATGCAAATAGAGTGGGTGTCAAAGAGATACAGTAATTTTTTTTTTAAAGCTTTACACAGAACCTTTCAATTAATGTAAACAAAATGAAGTTCAGTTGAGTGCAGATACTGACCTTTACTCTCCACCTTCTTGTCGAGTGCACTCATTAATCGTTTCCGCCTCTCCGCACTGCTGATTTCTCCACCCATTGAGTCAATCATGTCTTGAAGACCAGGGCTGCTGGGTGTGGTCTTATCCTGCTGTTCTGATCCAGTGCTGCGTCTCACTCTTTTCATCGTCTTTTCTGCCTCTGGAGTAGCAGTGGACGCTAGACTTGGTCCTTCTAGCTCAAATGTACTTTGTCGCTTCCGTTTCCTTCCTGAATTTACTGGAGATACTTTGGCCTGAAAGGGATTAAGAGCAAAACAGTGTACATACACAATATCATAAAAGCAAAACTTTTTTTTAAGTTTACAAAAGAAAAGTCTTGTGTCTGAGTTCTAGTAGTGCAACTTATTTCTTCTCTCATGAGCTGTCTTTGTCGTTCGTAATTAAATCATAAATCTTAATCACTCAGGTTGTTTTGGACTAAAACTGGCAAGTCACCTTCAGCTAAACATTGCATAGCCTGATCAGCTGAAATGGGGTAGGGAAGCACATCCCTCACCCCCATCCCATTTGTTCATTTTGACATACATTTTTTAGTGACACAAGTGTTGTTGTCCGCCCCCCCCCCCCCCCTCCCCCCCCCCTCAGGTTGATCCTAGTTGAACATTTCAAATCATTTAGAGTTTAAGATAATCAACATTACAGATGAATAGACAACAGATGAACTAATCAACAGAACACTCACTAACCTATCAAATTCCTAATATATCTCATGCATGCCATTTTCCTCTTAAATTTCTACATGCTGGATAATGAAGGTGGGAAAACCGATAGACATGGAGAGTATCAATTCATGCTGTTCATAGCCTAACTGACCATAAGGCACCATATAAGGGCAGTGACAGAGTGCAGAAAGGGGAGAAAAGACAAGAAGCATAACCTCATTCCGTTTGTTCTCAACTGCTGTTGTCTCATTTCTTGGTGAACGCCTCTTTACGCCCCCAGATGAAGGGCTCTTTTTGTTTTCCTTGGTGGCGGAAGAAGTCAGCTTCTTGCCAGTGCTTGAACTTCTCTTTGGCGTCATCTTTTCAGTACTGACAGAGCTGGACTGCGATGGTGGTGGTACCCTGGGAGAGAAGAGGCCTGGGGTGTTCTTTCCTGTGATAACCTTTGTATGAGCGTTTTTTGGACCGGTACCTGGAGTTCTGGCAGGTGTCAGTTTCAAATTTGTTTTCTTGACCTCTGGTTTTCTGTTTTGGAGTGTTTTTGATAATACCGGTTTCACAATGGTTGGAGTTTTTGAAACGTTAGGCGTCACGGCTTGAGGAGTCTTTTTCGAGATGAATGCCTGTTTGCTGCCAGGTGTGCCCTGCAGTTTAGCTTTAGGGGATAACAGGCTGGAAGAGGTTGAGCCATTCTGTGGAGTTCCAGTCTTCTGTGTCTCTGTCCTTTCTTCATGTCTCTCATCAGCTGTTTTCTGCAACACCATCATGCATGTATGAAGTCAGAAATCCAAGTGTCACTGCACAACTTAAAATTACAAGCATATCTAAACTATCATAACAGTGTTTAAAAATCGGTGACAAAGTGTATCTTTTTATAAGATGAAAAAGAAAAAAAAAATTACTGCATGCACATCAGCAACCACAAAAATTCAGATCTGATAGAAATTCATGTTTGAACATACTAGCAGCATGCAGTGGCACCCAGCACCGACAACTGTACATTAAATTTAACCTCTTCTGAATGCCATGGGTGACTCTGCAACAATACACGCATTCAAGAAGCTGCACCGTTCTTGCTCCTCCTGACGGATAATCTATGATCTACGCACCACAGCTGCCACCTCTCTGGAGTCAAAATTCAGGTGCCAGGGGACCAAGAGGACAGCCTGGCTTTTTACCAAAAGCGTATTGACTCCATGTTACTCCTTTGACTCATCAAAACTGGGCTTGAAAAGAAAACTTGCTGTCCATAACATGTTATTGCTGACACTGGCAAACATTATTTTGGCTGTATTCTACTATATTGTATGATGCTTTTTCCAAAAATGACCCCCGGCCACAATGATTTATTCCACTAAATTTGATTGTGGATGTTAACATCAAATTTGAGATTTTGGGAATGATTTTTGAAGAGAAGAAAATTCCAGGAAAATCCAGGAGTGTTCACAGCTATGATGCACACATCTTCTGTCAAACAACCTGAAGTTTAAGCCTTTCTGTATGATTTGGGTGTGAGCACACCCATGTTTCATTAGAAGCCATCCCATAAAAGAAGTATAGGACATGTGCACCGAAACTATACAAAAACAAAAAGAATAGACATTAATTTTCCTAAAAAAGTATGTGCAAACCAACATCATTCAGAAATGAATAATCACTGTATGCCCAATGTTATAATACATTGGTGCATGCACAATGAGATGGTAAAGAACATGTTTTTCACCTCCTACAGAAAATGTTGAAGTAGTATGTAAAGTGTAGTTGTTAAATACGATCAAGTCTGTCGCAAAGCACTGGAAGCACTTGATGCTTCGGTTGCACAATTAGTAAAATTCAAACTAAAGGTGAATCTTTTCAATAATTAGGTACCCCAAACTAGAATCTATTACAAGGATGATTATCACACTCAGGGCTTCTGAAAACGCAAAAAACTGCGTACAGTACGCATTAAAACTCTACGGGACGCGCTGGGTGTCCGTGTATGGGGTCCCCAGGGACCCCTTCAAATTTTGGTGAAGTCAGACATAAAGTGAGAAAAGACTGCCTTCCACATCGTAAGTTGGGTGCCATAACATCGTAGGTCTGCTACACTTCGGACCGAACCCATCCCTTTTCAAGTTTGAACAGTAACAAAGCGAGTAGGGCAGCCTCCTAACAACATACGTCGGTCACTTTTGTCGTCTGCTGAGGCTGACTGACTAAGCTTAACGCTAGGCCACAGCATCGTTTTCAGTTGACCGAATTTTCCTACTTTGAGCCATGTGATGTCATGATGACGCTTTTCATTTTCCCGGCAGGAGAGAGGCATTTCTGCGAAGCCTTTGTTTCCAACATGTCTCTCGAAGCGTGGTTAACGAAATCATCGTCGCAAAAGCAAAAAAGCGTAGCAGAGGAGCAAGATCGTGAACGGATACAACTTTTGATGTTTATTTTGTTGTTTTTATTGTGACGATGTGTCTGTGACAATTGCAGTGCGCGTGCAGGGATGCAATTTTTTTAACATATATTTTGTTGTTTTTATAGTGGTGTAGGGACCCCTTAATGTTAGCCTGGGACCCCTTAAAAATCTGATGATGGGGTCCCTGGGACCGGAAAGATTTTCACCCCAGCAGAAGCCCTGACACTTAATGGTACCTTGGCCTTTCCCCTGCCTCCTTTTTTCTGTCCTTTCTTTCTGCCCCTCGACGGACCTTTCTTCTCTGCTGACTCATCCTCATTTGCTGAAGACTGGTCTTTCTTAGGAGCATCTGCCTGGAAAAGTGGAAGTAGAATTAAGGCCCACAGTACAAATGACTAAACCTACATAATAACATTATTAAACACTTAAAAAACAACAAAGGTTCATTTTACATAATATAGCTTCAGTCCTTCAGATAGCAAATTTGACATAATCAACAAGGTTCACAGAGGCTGACGAATTCAAAAGTCCATGCCATTTTCTGAAATTTAAATAACCCCATATTAGCTATTTTTACATATAAAATGCATTCCCTTTAGATAGCTGTTTAAATGATGTTTATAACTTGTTAAACATTTGCTCAATTTTGCAACACTTGCACACATGCCTGTGCACACACACACACAAAGGCAGAAATCTGTGTTTCTTGATGGCTTTCTTTTAAATTCCAAGATCATTTACCATAATTTCATGACCACGTATGCCAACTTCCTCTGATAAAAAAAGAGGACAAAAGTGACAACAGCAGAGGGAAAGAGTGGAAGATGAGACGGAAGAGGACAAAATGGGCTTTAAAGCTCTAGAGCACATATTTCACATCACAAAATAACACCTTTGAATATATTTTTAACAAGTGTTCATTCAGATTTCTTATTGTTGGTAAAATAAAATCACACAGCTGAGTTTATAGCAACAAAAGACGAAATCAGTTAATTTAATTACATTAAAAAAAAAAAAAAGGGGGTGGGGGGTGGGGGAAGGAACGGGGGTGGAGTGGGGGTGGGTAGGGTGTGTATCTGCTGGAAGAAAATGGTAAAAGGTTCAGATGTAAGACCATGACGACTCGGTGCAGTGCAGTCTTTTTAGAAAATGAAGAGCAGGCGTCTGAACAAGTGTTGGGATTAAAAGACTAAAGAGGCTTAACATAATGCACCAGCAGCAAAATAAATCACTTCCTGGGACTGGCAACTAATTAATACAAATTCAGTATTTCACTTTTGCAAAAAGTATTTCGCAGGCAATTACCAGTCACCTTGATATGTGGAGTATGTGTATGTGGGTGCATGTGTGTTTACCTGAGTGCTACAATCCTCATCAGCTTTGTGGTTATTGGAGTCACTCTGCCCTTGGCTGGTGTAGTGCTTTTTAGAGCCTTCACCAATTTTTCCACCTGCAACAAAATTGTTCAATTTCAAGAAAGAAAAACAACAACAAACAAACCCAAAACAAAAGCAATTCACAAAACAAAATTTTGCTGCTTCTGCTGGCGTTAACTGTTATTAGCAGTAATATTTACAATAAAAACATTATTTTATGGGAAACTTAAAATTAGATGAAGGAACAAAAACTTGTCAGAAACTAAGCCTAACTGGCTGTCATGAATAAAAAAAATTGAGTGAATTTTGAGCTTCGATGCTGAGCTGATAGTAATACTGACTGCTCCCCGCAGGTGTGATTGCTGGTAATGACACGGACTGACGGAGACCAGCCAAGTACCAGGAAGCTCAAATAAGTCGTATTTTTCTTTTTGGGGATGCCACATGGGATTTCAACAGAGAAAAGAAAGACGGAATTCAGGAGCAAAAGAAAAACAACAACCCCCCCCCCCCCCCCCCTCCATGATACACATCTGACAGACACTGTATGATACAGACTTGTGAAGGAAAGATTCAACTTTTAAAGGACTTTCAGTACAAAATTTCAGAATTGCAATATAAAAAATATAAGCCTTTTTCTTTCAAGTCAAAATCTTAAGAATTTAGATCCTTAAAAAAGTCCTCAAAATTTGCGGACTTTGAAGGATTTGTACGAACCCTGCTTCAGTGTTTGAGCATATCCAGAGGGCAACCTTTGATTCTGCACAGTTTTTTTTTTTTTTTTCTATGATCACACACGTTATCACATTCCCCAGTCTGTTCACCCATTCCAACACTACAGTGCATTGTGATTGTGTTTTGTCACAGAATATTATTGTTGCTGTAAAGGTATAGAAGCTTATAAACTTGATTTTGTTTGGTGACATCAGCAAGCTCATAGACTGTAACCCCTTATCCTCCCATTACCGCACACAAGAATTGGTGAGGAATTTAGTTGTCGACGCTGACTTTCTAAACTAACTTTCCAAGTAGTCACCAACTAAAATATCTAATCACCAATATTGATGCAACTGATTTTGTGTCGACATAATTAAGATAGAGTGAATGAAAAAGAACATTTCCAACTAGCATCATCAAGCACTCAACCCCAGCATCATCATTGTCTGTGACTGTGTGAGACACATTCATACTGGCCATAGGCTACAGTGACAGAATCAGTTTAGTGATTTACTGTGATCAAATATATGGATGGTCAAAACGAAGACAACTGAGCACGGAGCTGGCAATTGAGATCATGGTCCTTGCTTGCAGCGTTCATTTTCTGACCATGGCCTGCGCCATCAGTGCATTATTCTCCCAAATGACCATACTGCATTTTGAGTTTGACTAGAAGGGCCAGTGTCCCATTTGTTTCGAGGCAGTGACTTGAACATGGTGAAAGTACTGAAACTGAAACTATTGGCAAGCGTCAAACCTCAGTTCTGTTCTTTCTTTCTGTGCACAGGTTTGAGATCTAATGATCTTAGTTCACAAACACTCAGTATATAAGTATAGTATAGCATAGTTGAGTCGACTCCAAATACAGGTAGGCCTTTAGGTCTGTCGCCGATTCTTTTCAGGTCTCAGTTTTTTCCTTCTTATTTTGAAGTTATAATCTTCTGCTGGTCTTTTTAGTTTTGACCAGTAAAACTATCTACAACTTTTTACTAAAAATAACTGATCTTTTGATCAGAAACTGAAGGTGGGAGGCACATCTAAACTATATATGTACTGTTTCATGACACAGTCCAGCCTGTTACGTTGAGAAAAGAAGTTTTGTCGAAGACTTGTGCTGCATCTGTGTGTGTGTGTGTGTGTGTGTGTGTGTGTGTGTGTGTGTGTGTGTTTAGCTTGAAGCCATGTCCCCTGGTGATTGTCCTAACCTCTTTCTCAAACAAGGAGTTTTCCAACATGTACATTCCATGTGTATACTAATACACTTAAGATCTCCTCCTATCCTTCTTGGCTTCTATAAGACATGCTGGGTAGTTTAATCTTTTCTAGCCTTTCGGAAGTTTCCTCATAACTCAAACCTTTCTGTTTCAGCCCTGGAATAACTTTTGTTGCTCACCTTTGCACTCCCTCAACAAGTTTTTTGTTGTTGTCTTTTTCACTTCTTACTGAAACTTAAGTGGAAAACAGGTGCCCTCCACCCCTTCCACTTTTCACAGAAATTTGAAAGACAAGATGCCCCTGAAAAAACCCACACCCCCATCCACTGAGGTCTGACTCGTCTTACTACAATAACAAAGCTAGACCCATCACATCACAGAAATGAAATAACATACAAGATTTTCGGCTACAACTTGTGAATGGGCCAATGATGAATGAATTATCCATCCATCCATGACCCAGTCGACGGCAATCATGCAATGGTCCATTCAGCGATTCACTACAGCACAGGCCATTGAATCAATGACGTGCATTGAATGAACCATGCTCCTAATTTCCAGAATGAACCCCGAGTTTGTATTCGCCTTTGATTCGCCTCTAACGACAATAAGTATTCGTGACAGCAGCAATTAAATGTCAACAGAAATGGGGCCTCTAAACTAGGATCTTTTAAGGTTCAACTGTGACAACTAGTTGAGGCAAACTGCAAAGCAAAGCACTTGAATTCCATAACATTATTGACGAATTACCTTCATGTTCGCTTTTATCCCAGCAGTTTTTGCAAGCTTCTGGAGCTCGCTATATTTCAGATTGTCAAGATCCATGTCGGTTAATGTCAACAGTTCAAAGATTGTTGACACTCGTTCAGCATTCCCGTTTGACTGTTCAAATTGTGAAGTAACTTTTTATTGGCCAAAAGCGATTGCGCCCCTTCGCAACACAACTTCCGGCCCACTGCTCCAGCAGACAACCAATAGGCCAAAACTCGGCCAAGTGTGCGATCGGTTCGTTTTGTTTGCAGTGTACGTGTGTTCAGGTTTGCGGAATTCTTGTGGCACATTAGAACATTTTTATATAGGTTGATCATACGCTTTTTCAGATGCAGTAAATATTGCGAATCAGTGGATTTTTTTGCGCTTCTGTTTACACATTGGAAGTTCGTGTTTCAGCTGCTCTGTGTTTAGTGTGTTCGTGTTTGGCTCGGAGTCGGATTCATTCGTGCATGAACTCAAGTTGTCAAACATCACTGATCACACATCGACATAGGTGACTGATTGCAGTGCCGCTTTCAGTCACGGTCTCTGCCCAGACCAGGTGTAAGCATACTGATTAAAATGTTTAGAAAAAAAAATAATGACAGCATGAAATAATCGAGTGTTGTTGAAAAGATCACAACGAAATCGACGAAAATGAGTGCTCCAAATGGTGACATACGCGGCAGGGGAGATGCCAGCAGGAGAGGCGGTCCCGTGGTTGATGTACAGCGCAGTCAAACTGTCACAGGACTAACTGGAATGTATCTTCTTGTGGCTGGTGCAGTGTCATTGTCATGGTTGATTGGATTTTTTGAGCTATCATTTGTGTGGGCATTTATTCTAATCACTGCACTGTTTATTGTTTGGAAGGCAAAAATCAGCAGAATCATCAAGCAGCATCTCAATGTTGAAGAATCAGCTTTGTACAGAAGGAGAGCATTTCGACAAAATGAAACAGTTGAATGGCTGAATTTTCTGCTGAACAGATGGTGAGAAAACATCTTTTTCATATTTATTTTCCTATTTATATCACTAATGAGGAGATTGAGTAAACTAGTACACACAACATACCCTTATACCCTCTCCAAACACCTACTCATGTCACTCACACATTCTCTAACGCCATCCACCCTCTTCCGTTTCGACACTTACAGCACAAGCAACATCGCCCACAAACAAGGGTGATAATGGTATTGTGTATCTTGAAATTGGAGGCTTTAAGTTGGAGAAAATTTTTGACAAAGAAATGCATATTTTCACTTTCGTTAGCGTATCCATGGATGAGTGAGTGTAATTTGTATTCTATAAGTAGCGTTAATATAAGTGTGATTTGGAAGATCACAGAAAGGTTCGTTCAAAATCAAAGTTGGTGTTCTAACTCAGGGACTTACTGTTCAGTTTAGTTGTCTTTGCATCTTCTATAAGATGATGACACAGACAAGACTTTTTCAGATGTCACATATAACACCCACCAGTACAACACCAGAAACTCCCACAAGCTGCTGTACCAAATAGAATCCTGTACTACAGGAACTACAGAAAGAACAGTTTATTGCCGTGCTTTGGGAGAGAATGGAATGACCTTCCAGCTGACATCAGCCTTGCTGGAGGGCTTCAAATCCTGGATATAACCTCCTCCCCCTCCCCCCTCCCTGCTTCCCTGCCCCCTCCCCCA
>CM031605.1:30913110-30923110 GCA_018398815.1 Conus ventricosus
CCACACACATGCATGCATACACACATTCATACATACACACAAGCACACATGCACCCATTCATACACTCACACGTGCACCATATAAACGCCAGATACATAAATCCATCGAAAAAGACATCGAATCTGCCACAGCTGTTGCCTAGACACAAATGGAGCCACCGCTAACAGCTGATATGTGATAGGAAAACAATGTGCAATAGGGAAATGACTTGTTTTGACAGTGGTTGGTGTTCTTAGTCAGAGATGAGAAAAACACACTACAAAAAAGTCTAGATAAACCTGCAATATGTAGGCATGAGGTAGGATACATTATGTCTCATGAAATATACTTGTGATGGTACAGGTGAGTGTGTACCCATGTGGATACTGGGAGCTCTATCAGAGGAGAAAGAAAAATTTGGGTGGCAGTACATTAATAACACGCTCTCCCCTGGGAGAACTGTTAAGATTTGACGCGGAGAAGCATGATACACATGTGACGATAAAGCTATACTGATGAGTACAAGAGAAGATTAGGCAGTGCTTTACTGCTCTTCACAACACGATACAACACTACAGTTCAGTTCAGTACAGCATAGTACAGTGCCGTGCTATGCCGTACCATGCCATTCCATAATACAATACCCCTCCCACAGAATCCCACTGTGCAAAACACTCTCTCTCTTCAAACTATTCCAAGGGACTCTCTGAGGATATTGCTGTACACCTTCGCTTGAGCCATCCACTTCCATGAACTAGAAAAAAAAAAACCGTCTCTCGTTCTTTGTTGGAGTGGGTCAGTGAAAGCTGGAGCTTTGCGGGTCGGGGTGTATTCCTCAGTTCAGTTCAGTTCAGTTCAGTTCACTTGGGACTTTGATAGCCTCACAGCTTTTTGTGTCCCAATCATCTTATTTCATAAACATTTGGTTGCTTAATGCATGCATATGCTCAGGATATATTTTAATCTATTCTATTACTTTTATTTCTATCAATCAAATTGAGATTTTAACATATTTAACTCAGCGTTAGTATCCAGAAGGTTTTTAAAAGTATTCAAATCTTTTGCTTTTTTAATGTGCGCAGGTATTTTTGTTCCAATACGGTGCCACTCTGTTACTAAATGAAAATTTTCTAATATTAGTGCGACAATATTTAATTTGGATTTTGTTATCAGAATTTCTTGTAATTTGATTAGTGGTTAGTTGAAAAAATGTGTTAAAATTTGTACTGTTAAGTCCCTTAAATAGCTTGTAAGTCTCAATCAAGTCTCCCCTTATTCGTCTGAACTTTAACGATGGTAAATTTAATCTTCGCAATCTATCTGCATAGCTAACATATTTGAATTCCTTAATTAACAAGGTGGCTCTTTTTTGTACTTTCTCAATACTTGCTGATTGCCTTTTTAAATAAGGGCTCCATATCACATTTCCATACTCCAGGTGGGGTCTAACTAATGCCTTATATAGTAATGTAAAAACTTCAGTATCCAAATATGAAAAGACCGTCTGATTATGCCGAGCATTTTTATTTGCTTTCATCATTACACTGTTTATGTGCTTGTCAAATTTCAGACTGCTATCAAACATTACACCAAGATCTTTTTCTTCTGACACGGAATCAACATCTGAGACAGCATCATTTATTTCATAGTATATGTATACTCCGGATTATTTTTTCCATAATGTATAACCTTGCATTTAACTGGATTAAATATAAAATTCCATGTTTCACTCCACTTAATTAGATTATCAATATCATCTTGTAATTTAAGATGGTTACTTACAGGATCATATATTTTCGTATCATCTGCAAATATTTTACATGAACTAATTACACATTCTGGCAGGTCATTTATAAAAACTGTGAACAGAATAGGTCCAAGAATACTTCCCTGCGGAATACCGCTTACAACATCTATATTTGAAGAATAATTATTTCCAACTTTCACCCTTTGTACTCGATTAGAAAGAAAACTCTTAATCCAGTTGTATATATTCCCATTTATACCATAACCTTCTAATTTTTTTAACAATCGGTAGTGGGGCACAGAGTCAAAAGCTTTCCTAAAATCCAAGTAAATTACGTCAAAAGCAAGCCCATCATCGATCATATTTGTAAAATCTTCCATTACTTCTAAAAGTTGTGTCATACAAGATTTACCCTGTCTAAATCCATGTTGGCAATCTGAATATAAGGAAAAATCATTCATATGGTTTACTATTGCATCTCTCACAAATGACTCAAGCACTTTGCAAAGGATACAAGTCAGACTTACAGGGCGATAATTTCCTGGGTCAGACCTGGTGCCTTTTTTAAATATAGCAGTTACAGTTGCAAACTTCCAATCACTGGGTACCACTCCTTCACTTATTGATTTATTGAACAGCACACACAAAGGCACTGCTAGTTCTACACATAACTCCTTTAGTACTCTAGCTGGTAAACCATCTGGACCAGAAGCTTTAGCAACATCCAATTTACTTAATTTTTCTTTTATCGCTAATGGTGTACAGGACCACAATGGGCACCAGCTTGTTCAAGCCGGAGACAAAAAAAAAAAACCAACATGCCTGCAGGGCTGTGTCTGTTTTTTGTGTTCTCCTCTCTTTGTAGTGCGACGCGTTTCATCACTCATTTGACAGCGATCACTACAACAGTACAAGGCTGAAGAGGTGGTGGGAGTTAGCCTTGTAGCTAGTTGCAAAGACAGAAGAAATACTTACGCAATATGGCACATCAATTGGTTTTTTTTTTTCTCTTTTTTTCTTTTCTTTCTTTCTCTTTTTTTTTTTTTTTGGCGCAGGAAATCGTTTTGCCACATTGATGAGGTCTTCTGCTGCTACCCAACACCCTCACCTTGACATGATGAATATGATTTCATTTTAGCATGGTTCAGTTCCCTTTTTGTTGCCTACAGGGTAGTTTCTCTTGTTTGGAGACCCTTGAGTGACAAGTTCAAGTTCCATTTGCCGGCAAAACAACAGTTCTTTGCATTGGCAAAGCTGTACAGTTGAGCAAATGTTTGATCCCTGAGGGAAACTATGCTGTCTGTTTTAAAACTTTTAAAGAAGATTTTTTTTTTTTGGACACGGGAGAAAGTTTACGTAAATACTGACTTGCATAGTGCTTGTGTGTGTCGGTGTGTTATCATGAGCTACTCTACTATACATGGTATGCAGGGTTGTATTGTGGATAAGCGAGGGAAGGAGGGAAAGAGAAAACCTGTTCCCTTGGTTTCCAAGTCTTATTAATGCCAACCCTCTGGAACAGTCAGGAATTACCAATTTTAAGAATTATTTGGGGATGTATTGAAAAAAAGAGTTTCAAAATTATATGTGTAGAAGGATTTTGAAGGTCAATCCAAAAGAAAAAAAATATGTGAAGTGAGAATTGTCGCTTCAAAAGTAAATTATTTGAAAGTGATTCAAAAAAAATTTTTTTTGAAAGTATAAGGTATGCTGTTGAAGACATTCTTTTTAGATACAAAACTTGTCAGATTTTGTTTGGAACACCTAGACTACATAAAGCAAACTTGAAAAAGAAAATGTGAAAAAAGTGAGAGGAAAAAAAGAAAGCAAGGTCACGATTAGGGAAATTTAACATGGTTGAAAGTGTAATATGACTAACTTTCAAAGTACTTTTAGGTATCGGGGGTCCATGTGTGTATGTGCAGATATCACAGATCGAAAAGCATGCCTCTTTATTTGTGTGTGTGTCTGTCATAAAATGATGCCTGAATTTTGAGAGGTGTGAGTATGTGTTCACTGTGTGTGTGTGTGTAATCACTTTGTGTGTGTGTGTGATATTTACTTGCATTGTAATTTTTGTGTGTGCTTCTAACATCTAAAGCTGTGAGAAGATAATTGGTGTATGCCCATTGCATTCATGATAGCTTATGTTTTCAAAACTGGTGTCATTTTGATGGTGATCAGTAACAAATTTGGAGCAGCTAAAACACTGCTTGAATAACTGGTTCCAGTGAACTGTGTGTCAGGCATAAGGTTCAGGCCAGTGAAGTTTCTACCTGCGGCATGCTTGAACGACTGTGACCAACACCCATTTTCATGATTCAGTGCTTTGTTGCCTCCCGATCTTCACTACACGCTTGCAAGTCAGCCGTGTTTTTCCTGCTCATTCATGCCCGGCAGATTATGTCTTTGACTCTGCAACACACTTACACAGAGCTCTAGCTGTTTGTGTACAGAGGAAGGAATGAGTGGGGCGGGGGTAAAAAAGAAGGGAGAAAGGGTTGGGTAAAGGGGATTAGGGTGGGGGATGGGATGGGGGTAGTATCAATAAGTTGTAAAAAGAAAAAAGAAAAAAAGCTAGTTCAAAGCTACAGAGCATTGGCCTCTCGCTGTATGATACTTTGTTCAAGGTTGCTACTAGTCCTTTCCATAGCCATTTACGAGTGTTTGCATCAGTTACAAAAACATACATGGTGATTTATTGTGCTTTTTTTTCTTCTTTAAACTTAAACGTGAAACAAGGTGGTTGGTATAAATAATGATAATTGATGGTCTTAGTAGAAAAAATTTTGATGAAAAATGCAGTTGCATACTCAGGGCCTATACAAACAAAATAACTGGCCACAGTATGTAGATAGTGGGGACAGCTGAGATAACAACAAAATGGTCTTTATATAGTGTATTTAACACTTAACAAACAAACACACTACACACACACACATGGACACACACACACACACACACACACACACACACCACACACACACACACCACACACACACACACACACACGATTATTAAAAACGAAATAAAAAACAATTTGTTCTGAACAGTTCAGCCATGAACTTGAAATTCATTTTTATCTGACTGTATAGATCTGCATGTGATTCAGACAACAGGGATGAAACCTATCAGTTCGATTTGAGAATTTAGTTGGTAATTTGACCCAGGAGTCACTTTTCTCATACAGATGTTAGCCACAAGTTCCATTTTACACCCCAGATTTGACATGGGACTCATTGTTGCAATTGATGACTTTAGAGCCATGGGTCACATTTGTCGCCACAAATTTGAGCCATGAGTCGATTTTGCCTTTTTCAGACTTGAAAAGTGAATCATTTTTGCCATCTCTGCCTTCAGTCAGAAGTCAGTTTGGTTACTGTAGATTTATGTTAAGAATCACAGTTAGTTTTGTCATTGCAGACTTCAGTGGGAGTCATTTACGTTCTCACAGGTAGATTTATGTTAAGAATT
This sequence comes from Conus ventricosus, assembly GCA_018398815.1. Classification (NCBI taxonomy): domain Eukaryota; kingdom Metazoa; phylum Mollusca; class Gastropoda; order Neogastropoda; family Conidae; genus Conus; species Conus ventricosus. Next base: position 30,918,312 of record CM031605.1, read on the forward strand.
AGGCTGGAACCAGTTTTAGTTTGTCATTGCAGACTTAAGTGGGAGTCATTTACGTTCTCAAAGGTGAGATTCAGGAGTGATATTTTATTATCATCACAGAATTGAACCAGGAGTCATTTATGTTGTCACAGGCCAGAACTGGGATTCACTTTAGTCATTACTGACTTGAACCCAGATTCATTATTTGTCATCACAGAGTTGAGTATGGAGTCACCTTCGTCATCACAGACTTGAAGAAAATGAAACAGACTGCAGGGTTATTTACAACAACAAAAAAGAAAAGAAAAGGCGAAATGGAAATAAACACACGCACAAAAACTGTGAGGTAACGCAGATCGTATACTGATACAAAACGGAGCTGTAAATTTTTGGCAAATATGTCTTCTTCAGACGTAACAAACAACCGACAGAAATGCACAAAATAACTATCCACTAATAGCAGTTGGCTTGGAATGAAAATGTCTAAAAAAGGGAAAGTAAGTGAGCACAGTTAAAAAAACAGCAGGAAAGGGGAGGGAGAGACTCGGAGAGACCCCTGGCCTTTCTGTGCTCCACTTCCCCCTTCACACCCCACCCCCTTCCCCCACCTTCCTCTCCCCCTTATACACACATGCACACACACACACGTACACACACACACAACCGCAGGCATGCAGGCACATGCATTTGCGTGCATGCGCATACGCCCACATGCACACGCATGCATGCGCGCACGCACGCACGCAGATCTGAATCAGAAGTTACATTTTTCATTGAAGATTTGAGTCTAGAATCACTTTTGTCATCATATACTCGAGTCAGGAATAGCAGTATTTTTTTTACAACAGACTCGAGACAGAAGTCACATTTGTCATGATTAACAGACGGAGTCACATTTGTCATTACAGACTAAGTCACATTTGTTGTCACAGGCTGGAGTCATATTTGTCATCACAGACTGGAGTCAGGAATCACTTTTGGTCATCTCCGCCTTGACCCAAGGAGCTGGTTTTGTTATCACCGAATTCAGTCAAGAGTGACTTTTATTATCATAGATTTTAGCTAGCGGCTTTTGTCACCACAGATGAGTTAGGGGTCACTTTTGTCATTGCAGACTTTTGATCATCATAGACTTCAGTCAGAAGTTGTTTTTGTCATCACAGCCTTGAGTCGGAAGTCATTCTTTGTCATCACAGACTTGAGTCAGATGTCGCTTTTGTGTTCACAGATGAGTTCGGAGTCAGTTTGTCAACACGGTCTTGAGACAGGAGTCAGTGTTGTGGTCAGACTTTCATATTCATGTTTTGAACCATGTTTTTGGTTTTTTTCACTCACAAAATGGAATAGGCGTTACTGAAAATATATTCATTCATCCTTTGTCATTTTGTACTGACAACAGTATGTTTTCGGTAAGTTGAACACATTTATGTCTTTTGGTACAGATTCTTGGAGAAGATAGTTAAGAATCCTGTCTATCAAATTGAAAACAGAAACCACTGATGCCAACAAATACTAAAGATTATGAACATACACAGTCATGCACTCATGCTTGCATGCATCCATGCGCTTGCATGCACACACGCACACACACGCACACACACACATACTTGTGTGTGTAAACATTACATAAATCTAAAGTGTTAAGCATGAGTAATTCAGTAATTAGCACCTCATTTTCAGCATAGGAATGTAAGGCTGATCACTGGCTGTGTGAACCATTGTGATTGCATCTGCTGTGCAGAACATTTGTACGCTGTCTGGTATGTGTCATAATGCACATTTCTGTTGGTATTAGTATATTACACAGGCAGAAACACTCAAACAGAGATAGAATTGTATTTGTTTTATTCTGAAGAGAAGGAAACAGTTTTGATAACAGTCAAATTAGGAAACCACTGTTGTCCACACATTAAGACTTGCACACAGTGTATTCATGCACGTACTTACAGGTGCATGTGCACACATGCACACAAGCATGCACACATTCACCACACATGCACACACGCACGCATGCTCGCACACTTGCACGCAGGTACGCATGCACATGCACAGTTCAGTTCAGTTAGAGGTTTGTTTAATGTCTTTTCATCGCCAGATGATATTAGACACTTGTTTAAAAAAAAAAAAAAAAAAAAAAAAACCAACCTTTTACACTCACTCAACTTATCTAGTTCTTTCAAACCCACATCTGACATATGCATATTTACATAAGTGAAATACCCTAAAGGTACACAAAGTTGCGATCTTTATAAAAGTTTTGCAACCTGTGACTGCGATATAACCATGGCAATTTCAGCAACACATGAACCATATAAGACAGTGTGCAAAGTTATTCATCTCAATACCTTCCTCCTGATAGAGTGTCGGCTGGGCTATAAGCAACATTATCTTATCTTATCCTGATAGAGTTGACTGGTGAGTTGATTTTAACGTGGTGACAGCCCTGATGTGGCCCTTTGCGGTCGGCTGGGCTATAAGCAACATTATCTTATCTTATCTTATCCTGATAGAGTGAGGTCAACACTGAGCATTCAAACAAAAGATGACGTACGGAAATGTTTTCTCCGCGGACACAAGTAATACCATTAGAATATTTAGTGTTCCAGGTATTCAGCCTTAATTTATGAATTAATCTTACAATGTACCTAGGGCACGGTGGTAAAGTAGCCACTTTTTTACTAAAATTCTGCTTATGTATCTACTTTTCCATAATTTGGATTAATTCACAAGAGGACAAATCTAAGGGATTTTGGGTTAAATTTTCAGCGTTTCTATTTGCTCCTTCTTTTGCAAGACTGTCTGCTATTTCATTCCACTTTATACCACAGTGAGATGGGACCCAACAAAAATCAATTCTTATACCTAGAGTTATGAAACAATGCAATACATGCTTTATTTCAAAAAGCAAATCTTTTCTAGCTTTGCAATCCCAACGCTCTAGTGATTGTAAAACAGATTTGGAATCAACACACAGTAGGATTTTATATAAAGCAATTGATGTATCATATATGTACATCAAAGCCTTCAGTATTGCATATAATTCTGAGGTATAAATTGAAAACCCCTTTCCTAAATGATATGATTTCCTGACATTTAGAGTTGGTGTTATAAAGCCAGAACCACTGTCAGAGGATTCCATTACCGACCCATCTGTAAACACTTTTAAATGATTTGGATAGCTGTTTTCTAAATGTTCACGAACCTCAGTTGTTAAGATATTTACATTATCACTTTTCTTTAACACAGTGTATTCGTAATCAAAAGAAGCATTTAGGTGCTCCCAAGGAGGCATTGAAGGTACCGCAGGAAATTTTGGTATAGCAGTAATATCAATATTACAATGTGACATAAAGTCAGATGTGTAGTTTCTAATTGGTTGGATGTATGATATGTTTTTCGAACTCTTTAGGAAAATCTTTACTGGAATCCATCAATATTTCTTCAGTAACTGAATTTTCAACAGAAAGACTTCTGACAATATATTTGGACACATCCAATATTTGCTTCTCATTAAGTGGTAAGATATTTGTTTCTTTATAACATTTATAACATTAACACATGCACACATACAGAGAAAATTGTGCATGTGCGTGCTCACACACTCGCACACATACACATATGTTCTCTCTCTCTCTCTCTCTCTCTCTCTCTCTCTCTCTCTCTCTCTCTCTCTCTCTCAGCCTCTCTGTCGTTCTCTCTTTCTCTGTGTGCAGAATCACAGAGACACATACCAGTTTTTGTAGAAATATGTACAACTTGTGCATGTTCACTATTATTAAGTCATGTGTTCATGTGCTCTAAGCACTTGTGTGTTCATGCACACGCATGCATGCATGCACGCACACACGCATGCGCACGCACGCACGCACGCATGCACGCACGCACGCATGCACGCACGCACGCACGCATGCACGCACGCACGCACGCACGCACACACACACACACACACACACACACACACACACACACACACACACCACACATATGTACACTCTTAATAACAGGCAGCACAAAGAATCAGAATCATCTCTAAAGAGAACTGATGGTATGTCAGGTGCAACAGTTGATACAGACATAACGGTGGACAGGGCAACACATGACTAATATCAGAAAGATGAACGATTAACTGAAGCATTGCTCACACCTTGCACCTTCCATATCATCATCACTAGTGTGTATAAAGTGCTATCAAGTACACATACTGGAATGAGGAAGGAGGGGTGTATGAGAAAAGAGGAGGAAGTGAAATAAATTTAAAAAAACAGAAAGAAATTTCCCAAAGAAAGCATGGCCTGTCAGACTGTGCATGTGTTGATGATTGGCTTGGGTTGTACAGGGCAATGGGTGGGCGGCGGGGTTTGATGGTTGGAGGAGGGAGAAGGATGGGGGTGGGCGTGGGGTTGGGGATGGCATAATACGTGCATGGGAGTGGAGTGTGGTTGTGTTTACCCAAACAGCCAGGCCTATGTGTCAGCATGAACTTAGACTGCCAATAATTTCATCTTTATTTTCTGTCGTGTTCATGGAGGCAAGATCGTAGGGTAACACAGTTCGACGGAAAACCGAAATCCTAGAGCTGGAAAAAGGCTGATTAAACAGAATGTGCTGGCACTATGCAGGAAACGAAAAGAGAAAAGCAAAAGAATGTAGTTTGCCCTGTATCCCGGGGTGGTATCGACCCCCAGACAGTGAACTTCAGCTGTGTGTGTCGTTATGTGGACAGACCAGTTTACGCTTCTGCTTCGCTTTCTCAGTTGTGGCAGATTAACTTAGCAAAACAGGTTGTGGAAACATGCTTCTGTTTGTGTGTATGTGGCGGT
>CM031605.1:30935610-30950610 GCA_018398815.1 Conus ventricosus
AAAGCATGGGAAAGAATAGCTAACAGTCAGTTGTCTGGTATATTTATGTGGTTGGCTTTTCATTGAGCCAGAGAAAGAAAGAATGTAAAGGGGTCGTGTAGTACACATGGTAGTGCTACTTGGTTGTGTTATACATGATATATAATAGGAAAGACTGCCAGCAGCTATGTTGTCACTGTGTTTGATCAGTGTATAGACATATGGCTTCACACTTATTTTTGTACATTTAGAGTAATGTTCAGTTTTTGTATATATAAAATTCTCAAATTTGATTTAAAAAAAAACGTTATTTACACTTTCTTACAATGCCACTGCACATTAGATAACAAACAACTTCTTTCGGCCGAATATCATTGTTGATTTATATTATGGACATTATTTGTCTGCTAAATAATTGATGGAAAGAAGGTTTCTTTGGAGACAGCATGCAGCAGATCACAATACAAAGGATTCCAGTGATAAGTTTTTGCAAGCATTGAAGTTGCTTGGGATTTTAATGTTTTTGTACATTCTTATTTGGTTTGTATGTCAACTTGGTAATGTATATATGTATCTATGATACTGAGGTTCTTTTTGTTTGTGTGTGTGTGTATGTGTGTGTGTATGCAGGCTGATACTCCTGCAGGCACTCCCTGTATAGACAGGCAAGGATTAATCCCATCTACCCAACAAAGGGAGCGGAGTTGTGTGTTTATGAATGTTTTTTTAATCCCACCATTAAGGCAGCCTTACTCCAACTTCAGGGAAGGTGCTTTCTATGTGTAACGCATCATCCATACCAACAACCAAATTGGCCTTCTCTTCCGAAAGTTGGTGATGGGATTTTACGAGTTTGCAAGATGTTATGTATGCATTTACATACGGTTTATAGTCTCATTCAATGGACTGTATGGGAAATGGAGTCAGAACCAATGTTAACTCGGAGGGAAAAATCCCCCAGTACAGAAATGACCTGGTGAAGATTTGAACCCGCAACCCCAGGATCACTATGATTATGAGTCCAGTGCTCTAACACTGAGCTAATCCGGCCCCCTAAATATGATACTGTTATTCTGTTCTTAATGATGGTTGTGTGTGTTGTGTGTGTGTGTGTGTGTGTGTGTGTGTGTGTGTGTGTGTGTGTGTGTGTGTGTGTGCGCGCGGAGTAGATGAGGAGGAGGTGGGGAGGGGTTGGAAAGTGTGTGTATGTGGGGGTGTGTGTTTAACGAATATCGTGGAACAAACATTGCCATAGCCTTTCCAGATGTCTACATTTGGACAAGTATACATACAGCAGCTGATGTCAAAAGATTGCAAGAAGGTTTATGAAGGGGCATAGACTACTGTCATTCATCATGAAGGGGTATCGCTCAGTATTGTGTAGAGATGAAGTCCAGGATTATGGAAAGATATAGTCCAGTGTTAGTAGGGATGCAGGCCAGATTGTGAAACTGAGGATGTACTCCAGGTTGAGAAGGTGTGTCCATGGTTACCAAGGGATGTAGTCCAGTCTCTTAGTTCCCAGCATCGTTTATTGTCAGGTACTGGGAAAACTACACCCACACAGTGCGGGAAAAGGGTAGGTAGCATTACACTTAACATTTGTTTAAACATGTATTTTTTTTTTTTTTTTTTTTTTTTGCTGTCCCAATCTCTGCGCCACCTTAGAGGCAGTGCACCCACGCCGCTCATTCCGACACCCCGTCCACAGCCACAGCCCGGTCAGCCCCGCCGCAGCCCCGGCACCGGCAATCCACAGGGAGCAGACAATGTCAAGTCGTCAAGAGGCAACCCACCAGAGGAGACACTGCACTGCTGCCGAGTCACCTTGGTGGTGTTCAGTGGCGCCTGTTCTGATCTAACATACGCAGGACACCACCTGCTAAGCCCCCTACTGACGACAATAATTGCTTAGTCGCGGAGCGGCGTGAGTGAGCTCTCCCTCCGGAGGGCGCCACCACGTCCGCCCAACGACAGCCCCCATGGACTTACCGATACCGGTGACCCCGACGGAACCAAACCAAGGCCACAGACGTGGAGAGGACATGGAAATTGAGGTCACCATGAGAGCAGGGTATGAAGGGCCACAGAATTTGAGACATTTTTTTTTATGCTGATCGATGAGAATGAGGATGATTAAGATGATGCTACGGATTTCCATTTCGGTCTGAGACTACATGACAGGGCTGTACTCTACGCTTCCTTTCATAATATATCCCGGCATCAACCAGGCCCGAGAGACACAGACACCTGCAGTGTTGGTCAGGAAATTTGAGCAACAGTCTCTCAGAAACGCATCCATTAAGTGGATGAAACTCGACTGTGTGGTCCCAGTCTTCCCAACTCCGCAGCAAACTCAACTCTGGGTAGGAGCCGGTCGGGGCAGAAAAACCCACATGATTCGGATGGGATTCGAACCCACGACCTCCCAGCCGGGAGTCAGCGACGCTAACCACTTCGCCACGGCGGCTGGTTTAAACATGTATCTTATGTCATCTTTGATATAAAGAAAAATCCGTGTCTTTTACTTTTACGATTTTGTTTGTTTGTTTGTATTACAGATAACCTTGAGCTGCACACCTTCAACACCGGGGAACAGACGCCCAACATCCGCAATGTTCAGGTTTTCGAGTACTGCGAGGGTGTCCCAGGGGGCCACAAACCTATCACATGGTTCAGCATCAACAAGCCGCCAGCCGGGCTGGACAAAATGGCAAACTATCAGTTGGTCGTCCAGTGTGATCTGCAGCTCATGTCGGATGACTTCAAGATGATCTTTCGGGCCAGGGTGGGGTCCAAAAAGTGAGTTGGTTCTTTGGATCTGTGAAGATTTCATTTAAAAAAAAATTTTTAACGTCTTTTTTTTACATTTTGTGGCATGCTGATGTCTGGACTCTTTGGAAAGATCTGCATGATGATATGGGAGAATCTTGCAAGTAAGGGTTAGGTCTCAAGGATTCAGTTATCCAGGAATTCATGTCAAATGAGAAACGCACTTTCTGTGGACTATTATTATGGTGCAGTAGGTGTGTGTGTGTGTGTGTGTGTGTGTGTGTGTGTGTGTGTGTGTGTGTGTGTGTGTGTACATGTATGTGTATGCGCATTTGTTTTGAAATAGCTTGGACCTACAGTTTGACATTGCAATGCTCACAACGTTGTTTTTTTAAATTTTATTTATTTTTATTTTTTTAATTAATGTTTCAATGTGAACTTACAGTTTCACATGGAAGTGCTGCCATAGCAGTGCCCACAGTATTTTCTGATTATTTCAGGGTGAACGTAGGGTTGGACATGGCGTTGCCCACAATGATTGGTAGTGTTAATGTTTTATGGTGAACTCAGGGTCAGACATGGCAGTGCCCACAATGTTGTTTCAGGGTGAACTCAGGGTTGGACATGGCAGTGCCCACAATGTTGTTGTTTCAGGGTGAACTCAGGGTCAGACATGGCAGTGCCCACAATGTTGTTGTTTCAGGGTGAACTCAGGGTCGGACATGGCAGTGCCCACAATGTTGTTGTTTCAGGGTGAACTCAGGGTCAGACATGGCAGTGCCCACAATGTTGTTGTTTCAGGGTGAACTCAGGGTCAGACATGGCAGTGCCCACAGTGTTGTTGTTTATGTTTCAGGGTGTTCTTAGGGTCGGACATGGCAGTGCCCACAGTGTTGTTGTTTCAGGGTGAACTCAGGGTCGGACATGGCAGTGCCCACAATGTTGTTGTTTATGTTTCAGGGTGAACTCAGGGTCGGACATGGCAGTGCCCACAGTGTTGTTGTTTCAGGGTGAACTCAGGGTCGGACATGTTGTTTCAGGGTGAACTCAGGTCGGACATGGCAGTGCCCACAATGTTGTTGTTTATGTTTCAGGGGTGTTCTTAGGGTCGGACATGGCAGTGCCCACAATGTTGTTGTTTATGTTTCAGGGTGTTCTTAGGGTCGGACATGGCAGTGCCCACAATGTTGTTGTTTCAGGGTGAACTCAGGGTCGGACATGGCAGTGCCCACAATGTTGTTTGTTTCAGGGTGAACTCAGGGTCGGACATGGCAGTGCCCACAATGTTGTTGTTTCAGGGTGAACTCAGGGTCGGACATGGCAGTGCCCACAATGTTGTTGTTTCAGGGTGAACTCAGGGTCGGACATGGCAGTGCCCACAATGTTGTTGTTTCAGGGTGAACTCAGGGTCGGACATGGCAGTGCCCACAATGTTGTTTCAGGGTGAACTTAGGGTCGGACATGGCAGTGCCCACAATGTTGTTGTTTCAGGGTGAACTCAGGGTCGGACATGGCAGTGCCCACAATGTTGTTGTTTCAGGGTGAACTCAGGGTCGGACATGGCAGTGCCCACAATGTTGTTTCAGGGTGAACTCAGGGTCGGACATGGCAGTGCCCACAATGTTGTTTCAGGGTGAACTTAGGGTCGGACATGGCAGTGCCCACAATGTTGTTGTTTCAGGGTGAACTCAGGGTCGGACATGGCAGTGCCCACAATGTTGTTTCAGGGTGAACTTAGGGTCGGACATGGCAGTGCCCACAATGTTGTTGTTTCAGGGTGAACTCAGGGTCAGACATGGCAGTGCCCACAATGTTGTTTCAGGGTGAACTCAGGGTCGGACATGGCAGTGCCCACAATGTTGTTGTTTCAGGGTGAACTCAGGGTCGGACATGGCAGTGCCCACAATGTTGTTGTTTCAGGGTGAACTCAGGGTCGGACATGGCAGTGCCCACAATGTTGTTTCAGGGTGAACTCAGGGTCGGACATGGCAGTGCCCACAATGTTGTTGTTTCAGGGTGAACTCAGGGTCGGACATGGCAGTGCCCACAATGTTGTTTCAGGGTGAACTTAGGGTCGGACATGGCAGTGCCCACAATGTTGTTGTTTCAGGGTGAACTCAGGGTCGGACATGGCAGTGCCCACAATGTTGTTGTTTCAGGGTGAACTCAGGGTCGGACATGGCAGTGCCCACAATGTTGTTGTTTCAGGGTGAACTCAGGGTCGGACATGGCAGTGCCCACAATGTTGTTGTTTCAGGGTGAACTCAGGGTCGGACATGGCAGTGCCCACAATGTTGTTGTTTCAGGGTAAACTCAGGGTCGGACATGGCAGTGCCCACAATGTTGTTGTTTCAGGGTGAACTCAGGGTCGGACATGGCAGTGCCCACAATGTTGTTGTTTCAGGGTGAACTCAGGGTCGGACATGGCAGTGCCCACAATGTTGTTGTTTCAGGGTGAACTCAGGGTCGGACATGGCAGTGCCCACAATGTTGTTGTTTCAGGGTGAACTCAGGGTCGGACATGGCGTTTCCCACAGTGTCAGTGGTACTGTTTCAGGTGAACATACACATGGGAATTAAGGTCCCAGAATGTTATTGACAACAAGGGTGAATTCATGGTCTGACATGGCAGTGACCAAAGTGTTATTGTTTCAGGGTGAATATGAGGATTGATGTGACAGAGGTCAGCTCTCATGATGTTGTTTCGGGGTGAATGTGTGGTTTGACATGACAGACGTTGGTGCTCATAATGTTGTTTCAGGGTGAAACTAGGGTTTGACATGACAGACGTCGACGCTCAATAATATTGTTTCAGGGTGAATGTAGGGTTTGACATGGGCTCATAACATTGTTTTCAGGATGAACGTAGGGTTTGACATGGGATCATAACGTTGTTTCAGGGTGAACGTAGGGTTTGACATAGCGGTGGAGGAGCTCCAGGTGTCTGGGATACTGCAGGCCATTCTCCACATGTCCATGGACGCTCCATTCCCTCACATCACCAAGGCAACCATGTCCTTCTGCGAACCGTAAGGATCACTGATACCCACATCTTGGTTATCTAGTGCTGCTCTTTGGTTTGTTTGGGTTCTCTGGCTGAAGCCTGGGAAATGAGTTAAGCGGGGGTATCTCGTTATGTGCTTTGCATCCTCACAGCTGGATCCAGGTCTTTTGGAAATTCCATGCGGATAATTCTTTTTTTTTTCACACCCTCTGACTGTTCTCTTTGTTTTTGTTTTGTTTTGTTTGTTTTCACATCTTGCTTTGCTGTTTGTCCACTGTCTTTTTGTCTTCGTGGCTCATTCACCTGCTTTTGATTTTTAAAAGACGCTCATGACATTCATGAATACATGTTCATACAATGACAAGGCATCATCCATCTGTTGGCAATAAAGAAAAAATCATAATGCCCTCTACAGTATAGTAATCTTATTATCTGGAAAGAGAGAGGGATAGACGGGGGGGGGGGGGGGGGGGGGGGGGGGGGGGGGGGGGGGGGTAGGTGTATTTGTGTGTGTGTGTGTGCGTGCGCGCACCTACCGTGCGCGCGCGCGTGTGAATTAGTTGTGACCTACCCCCTTTTTTTTTTTTCTTTTTTTTTTTTTGCTGTCCCAACCTCTGCGCTACCTCAGAGGCAGTGCACCCATGCCGCTCATTCCGACACCCCGTCCACAGCCATAGCCCGGCTGGCCCTGCCGCAGCCCCGGCACCAGCAATCCACAGGGAGCAGTCAATGTCAAGTCGTCAAGAGGCATCCCACTGGAGGAGACACTGCACTGCCGCCGAGTCACTTCGATGGTGTTCAGTGGCGCCTGTTCTGATCTAACATACGCGGACACCACCTACTAAGCCCCCTACTGACGACGACAATAATTGCTTAGTCACGGAGCCGGCGTGAGTGAGCTCTCCCTCCGGAGGGCGCCACCACGTCCGTCCAACGACAGCCCCATGGACTCGCCGATACCGGTGACCCCGACGGAACCAAACCAAGGCCACAGACATGTAGAGGACATCGAAATTGAGGTCACCATGAGAGCAGGGCATGAAGAGCCACAGAATTTGAGACATTTTTTTTTAATGCTGATCAATGGGAATGAGGATGATTAAGATGATGCTACGGATTTCCGTTTCGGTCTGAGACTACATGACAGGGCTGTACTCTACGCTTCCTTTCATAATATATCCTGGCGTCAACCAGGCCCGAGAGATACAGGCACCTGCAGTGTTGGTCAGGAAATTTGAGCAACACTCTCAGAAATGCATCCATTAAGTGTATGAAACTCGACTGTGTGGTCCCAGTCTTCCCAACTGAGTCCGCAGCAAACTCAACTCTGGGTAGGAGCCGGTCGGGGCAGAAAAAACCCACATGACTCTGATGGGATTCGAACCCACGACCTCCAGCCGGGAGTCCGCGACGCTAACCACTTCGCCACGGCGGCTGGTACCCCCTTTTTTTTTAACAGAACATATGCTGGTTTATGTAACAATCAATCATCATCCGTCAATGTCGTCTCTCAATGTGCCACTACAATATCCCTTATCAGCCTGACTGATCAACCACTACTGTCAATATTCGTCTGTCAATAACACAAGTCAGCGAAATCTGAATTAACCTGCCCCGTGAATGTTCCTCTCCACCCCCTAGCAATATTACCTATCAACCTCATCAATCAATATCACATTTCAACCTCTCTAGTCAATATCACCCTGTCAAAACAATCTTCCACACATCCGTCTATGTAACATCTTCTATCACATTGTTCGCCATGTCATTAATCAGTCTCATTCACCAATTCCATCCATCAGCAATATGCATCAGCCCCACCCCACCAGCATCCCTCTTCCTACATATCTCATCAAAGTCATCCCTACTATTTCTCTGCAAGGTCACCCACTGACACTGTGGACAAAGAGCTGTCTGTCTCAGCCAACAAGATTTCCCATAGACAGTATCTGTATGCAAATATCACTCGATAACCATATCCATTGATTTGTTTCTAAACATGGACCATCAGCATCGCCCATTGTTATATTCCAATAAGTACCTGAATTACCTTCAGCAACACTGGTATCATGTCTATACCTTCATCCACATCTCCAATGGACATTTCTCTGTGTCATCAGCAACATTATAAAGATAGCGGGGATCGTTGGCTCCGTTAAATACAGCACACCGAATGGTCATATACAATGGGTACAACAGAGGAAGCGTACAGACTACCAGAAGAAAAGAAGGGGAAAGGAGCCGTGGATTGGGGTGGAGGGGAACGAGGAGAGAGGAAGAGGATGAAGCTGAGTCCGGAGAATGGTAATCTGTTCTGTTTCCCTGTTTTCTCTTTTTTTCTAAATATGCAGTGTGTGTGTGCGCACCCGCGCGCACCCCGCGTGCCATGCAACGTGTGTGGCACACAAGAGCGCCCGCACGCGCGAGAGAGTGTCTGCATGCGCGCGCGCACGCGCCCATGGGGTGGGGGGTGGGGGGGGGGGGGGGTTCGTTGTCCTCTATCCATTCAACCCATTATGTACATAGTTAAATGGCACGGTAGGAGAGCTGTATACAGACTGCGGCAGGGAGGAGAGGAGGTTGGTGCCGGGGGGTGGGGGAGCGGGAGGGAACAGAAGAAGCAGAGGGTGCAGAATGGAAATATCCTGTCGGATTTATCATCTTTACTTTGGAGAAATTGTGCGCGCTGGCGCGCTCGCTAGTATGTGTGTATAATTACCGGTTACATTTTTCGTTAAGTATAGGTGTTTGTGACACGTAACATCCGTCATTCAGCCACCCTTCGAAGGTAGTGAAAGTATACGAACGTTACGGGAAAAACAAAAGAAAAGAAGACTGAATATGTACAGTCCACTTATGATCAGTTGTAATTAAGCGCTATCATCGCATGAAATACCAACAATCCACACCTCCAATCACAACAATAAAAACACGATTATATCCAAAAGCACATAATTTGGATGATATTATATACACACCCACCCACCCGCCCACCCACACGCACACACACGCGCGCACGCATTTATATCAAAGTTAACTCGTGAACATGTAAATTTGAGTCTAGACGAGAAAGGAAAGGGAAAGTGAGGGAGAGGGGAAAGTGAGGGAGAGGGGAAAAAGTGGATGAATAAAAAAAAAAAAAAAAAAAAAAAAGACGAGTTTGAGGGTTAGGGCGACGAAGTTTATGTACTTAAAATGTACTTTAAAAAAAGAAAAAAAAAAAAAAAGCTATTGACACACCCATCCCCATTCCCCCCCCCCCCCCCCCCCCCCCCCCCACCACACACCACACACACCACACATAGTTGTTACACCAAAATTGAATCTGTACACAATCACCTTACTCATTCAAGCCATTTCTCCTCTTGAAAAGGGAGTCAATGTCCATCTTTGAGTCGATCTTCATGTTTTTCCATTTTTCAGTTTTGTTAATATTTTACCATTTGATGACCAGGCGGCCATCGATTGCAGAATGCGCACTTGCTGTTTTTAACAGTTTATAATTAGTTTGAGTCAAGTCCTTTCCTACAGTTATTCCGCTCTGTTTAAGTTTCCTCCTGGCCGTCAACACCTCTCCTCTCTTCCTCCGAGAAAAAAACCGTAGGATGATAGGGCGCAGTCTCCCGCCTTCCGTGGTCTTCCTCCCCGACCGATGGGCTATCTCCACATCTGCTGCAGTCACAGGACGCCAAGTTTACCAGAGAACACATCCACACATTTTTTCACACAGTCCTCCACCCTCTCGTCCTGCGTCTCTCTGATGCCGTATACACGCACATTCCACGAACGGCCGTGTTGTTCATTATCGTTCATTTCACTTTTAAGAGAGCTGGTCTCTTTCGAAATCTGGGCCAGCTGAGCTTGAGGTCTGTGTTTTCTGTTCTAGTTTTGGTAACTTCTGATGAAAGTTTGTCCTTTTCATTTTGCAATTCCATTACAGTGCTCTCTAATACTTCTATTCTATGAGTCATTGAAGACCTGAGTCTCTCCATCTCTTCTCTTAGCTGCAAAACGTCTTCTTTCGTGGACAGTTTGGTCAATGCCGCTTTGATCTCGCACAGGGACTCTTGAATTGTCATGTCTTCCACACTGCTGTCTAATTTCTGTCTCTGTTTCTTGCTCGTTGTTTTGCTGTCTTGACTCGGGCTGGTAATACTAATGTCACTAGACGATGAAGATGGTTTCCGTTTCTCACCTCCTTTGATGTGTTCATATTTTTGTGCTGTAGGATGTGTAGTGTGCTACTCATTTTCTGTAGTTTTTTTTCCTTGTAATCTTGAGACTAGGAAGTGAAACTGAAGGCACTGGTCAGAGTGGACACCAGCTGTCCATTCAGCAGTGTCTGTGTGACTTTAACAGGGCTACCATTTGTACTGACAGACAGGGGGTCCCAGGGACTCCTTCACTGATGCTATAGAGGGTCCCAGAGGGGTATAGAGAGTCCCCATGAACAAAATTAACCAATACAGAAAATGTATTTCTTGCTTTTTTAATTATTGGCTTTATAATCTGAACATTTCAGAGTTGATGAATCTCTCTCTCTCTCTCTCTTCTCTCTCTCTCTCTCTCTCTCTCTCTCTCTCTCTCCTCTCTCTGAAAACATTTCTTTAAAAAACATTTCTTGTTAGGTGGTGTTGCTGTAGATATTTCTTTACGAATCGACGATTTACTGTCTGTAGCATCTTCAGAAGATGTTTCTTTGCGTTTTTTTTAGGAGCGCCCACCACTGAAGCAACGACATATTTGCGAGATGCGATAGCCGTGAACTTCCTTTCTGCTTCGTTTGCCTAGGCTTGTGCACGCGATTGTTACAACTTGTGAGTCATCGAATTGGTTAATTAGTGGCGGCGGGCGCCACAGTCTGAATAAGTCAGCCGGTCGACTGAGTAACCGTTCAGTGACGTGGGCCACAAGGCGAGCCTATCAGTGTTTACGCAACTTCTCGGCTTACTGTACTTTCGCGGGCACACGCTGTCCTGAATTTGACGGCAGGCAATCGTGCGCGAAGCTTGTGGTGTGCTCAGCTATGATCACTGACCGCGGCACGTTTTGGGGGTTGCCTGATTTTGTAGTGCGTCCCGCAGGACTTGCAACACGTTTTGTTAGTGCGTCCTTTTCGCTCATAGTGCGTCATGGACGCACATATGTGCGTCATTGGGAGCCCTGCTTTAAGGGTTTTTTAAAATGTATTTTTGTGGCACTGTGTGTGTGTGTGTGTGTGTGTGTGTGTGTGTGTGTGTGTGTTTGTGTGTGTGTTTGTGTGTCTGTGTGTGTGTGTAAAAGCATATTTTGGTGTGTGTGCTTGTGTGTGTGTGTGTGCATGTTTGTGCTTGTGTGTGTGTGTGTGTGTGTGTGTGTGTGTGTGTGTGTGTGCACGCGTGCGCTCACGAGTGTGAGTGCTTCACTTAACTTACAGTTGTGCACAATGCACTCATGTGTATTCACAGCCCCGACGTCACGTTCAACCTACGCATGATGAAGACCCTGCAGTTGATGGAAGTCCCGTTGCTGAAGAGCTGGATCCACACCAACGTGATGGAAGGACTCACCAAAGGTGACAACAGCGTTCACCCACTCCCCACTCCCATTTTCATTGACCCTCATCATGTTGGCACAATCTAGTTCCAAAGTGAAGCAACTGCAGGCGGAAGTATAAACAAATTTTAAAAAGTATTTATGAGGTCCCTTGAAAAACGTACACAAACGAATCACAAGACAAAACAGGATGCATTTCGACCTCTTAGGTCCTCTTCAGGTTAGATACACAACACTCAGGACAACGCCCATCTTGCGCCGACTTGGAAGAAGAGAAAAGAGATTGCTCGTTCATTTTTGGTTGTCCTGAGTGTTGTGTATCTTGCCTGAAAAAGACGTTCGAAACGCGTCATGTTTTGTCTTGTGATTCGTTTATCTGCGTTTTTTGGTGGAGCCTTGTAAATAGTTTTTGAAATGTGTAGGTACAAGTTTCACAGTGTCAGGAAGGTTTACTGGTTCAGGTGTCAGACTGCCTCTGGCAGCTGTCTTAGTTGCCAATTTTTACCTCGAAACAGTGGCTGTCCCCTTCCTCCCTGTTGACTCTCATCTGTTTGTTGATTTCTGACTTGATGTCCCATATAAGGGAGAGGGGAATGGGAGGGTGTGTGTGTTTGGCAGCTGTCGTGGTTGCCATTTTTTTTCCTTGAAATAGTGGCTGTCCTCTTCCTCCCCCTTCACTCTCACCTGTTTGTTGATTTCTGATTTGATAGCTCATGTAAGGGAGGCGGGGAATGGGATTGGGGGGTGGGGGGGTGGGAAGGGGGTTTGGGGTGGGATGTGGGGCTGAGGTGGGATCAAGCTGTTGCTGTTTTATTTGGACAGGCTCGAATTTTTCATAGCGGAACTAGAGGTGAAAGCATATATCTTGGTGTAGGCATGTGTGTGTGTGTGTGTGTGTGTGTGTGTGTGTGTGTGTGTGTGTGCTTGCATTGTGTGTGTAAGTGTATGAGGGTGTGTGTATTTAGTATCTATCTATCTAGACAGACGAACACAGATAGACAGACAGATGGCTATCTACCTGTTTATCCATATATCTGTTTATCTCTCTGTCTGTCTGTTTATCTGTCTCTGTCTTGTCTATATGTATACAATATATACATATGTATATGATATACATATATAGATATTTTTTTGAGAGAGAGAGAGAGAGAGAGAGAGAGAGAGAGAGAGAGAGAGAGAGAGAGAGAGAGAATATGTGTGTGTGCATGCATTCGTGTTTATGAAGGAAAATGAGGCAGTTTAGGTGGGGATGGTGTGTTGAGGGGATAGATGTGTGTATTTCGAGTGGACGGATGATGGGGGTTACGGTAAGAAAGGTCGTGTTAAATAAATTGTTGAAAAAAGAAAAAGAGTGAACACAAAACAGTTGATTTTGACTCAAAATTTAAGAGCATGAGCAGAGAGCATGAGCAGAGTATGAGGTAACAAGCAAAAATTGTCAGAAAAAAGACTGATACAGACAGTAGCATTTCGCATATTCATTGCTGAATTGCTATAAAAAAAAAAAATTGCCAGGCATGGATTTCGTGCCTGATGGTGTAGATTAGGCATATTCATGGGCACTTGTTCAGAAACAGTTAGTGAAGAACACCAGGAAGTCCATTGTAACTGTAATCCAGAAGACCTATAAAGTGTGAATGAACAGTTGTTGAAAAATGAATGTTTTTGCATAGCTTGCATTGTATAATTCTTCTATTTTACTGTAGAACATCTCATGAAAAAAAAAAAGAATTCTCCAGAAATCCTGAAAAGAAGAAAGAATTCTTAATCATCATGCTGGTAGTTGCGACATACGTTTTGCCACTGTATGTACACTGTCAGGTGGTTGTTCCAACAAAAGTTGCGCTGTAGGGACGGTTCTTTGGCTGGTTATAACTGCCTTCCTTGGATGCGAAAATGGTGCAGTTAGCTCTGCATTCATTTGAACGTTATTTGTTGGGCCTGAAGACTAAGTTTTCAAGCAGAATGAAGTAAGCATGTGTCAAAAATACAGAGCACTGGCATAGCTTTCTCAAGCTATCAAAATGGTGGCTGCTAGAATGATTCAGAGAGATTGTATTGTGTTGAAAACTTTTTAATGATTTTTTTTGCCAGTGCAAACTTTGAACAGGTAAGCGAAGACGATAGTGATGTTAGAGATGTTGATTTACAATCTCTGATGCCAGGTGGAAATATCAGGAATTTAGAACAGGCCCTGAACAACATGGACTTTGTAGCAGATGATCAGGAAGGGAAAATCACCGAGGTTGGAGAGGCTGCAACTAGTAACATGCTGTTTGATTGTGCAATTTGTTTTCAGCTATTGGAAACAATTTTTGCAAACCCACAGACCCTGAAAAAAAATCTTTCAGTCTGAGTGTTTTAGATGAAGTGATCAATTTGTTGGTCAAACAAAGCAACCTGTACATTTGTAGAAAATTGTTGCTGGAAACTTGGAACTTTTACCTGTGTACTGTATATCTGTGTCACAACGGTCTGCGAAGGAAGATATGATACTTGTTATTCTTAGTGTGAGGGACATTGGTATCTTGAAGTGACCAAATGTCTTCTGCTTGGGGAATGGAAAGTACCTTACAATCACTCCCATTTTCCTTAAAAAACAAAAAACAAACAAAAAAACCCTGTTAGTCTAACCGTTTGCTCGCAACGAAATTGTGTATTTGTTGTTCTTTGTTCACTTCTTCACAACTTTCATTCAATATGTATCATTTAGATATTTATATTAAAAATGTAACGCACAATTTATGATATGCACATTTGTCTTTACTTTTTTCTCTGTTAATTCTTTTAATTCAGTAGCATTGAAATAAGTACTAAGTAATCAAACCACAACAAGGTTAACTGGAAGGCAAATCTGATCCTGGCAAAGAAAAAAGAAAATGTAATAGAAAAACAAGCAAACAGACAAGTCTGTAATGAAAGGACTTCAACATGCAAAATTTCCTTGTATTTCAGTTTAATTGTGACGTGTCTTGAATTTTAACATGAAGTGAAAGAAAGTAATGTGTGCACATAAACAGGCTTGTATTTAATAGACTAAATCCTGTCTTTAAAATTGCATTATATTGTTTTTCAGCCATGGTGAATCCTTCCTCTCTTGACCTGACTCTTGCCAAAGCCGGACCTGTGGAGATAACACGCAGAGGGCACAAAAAGCCCATGGGTGAGGCTGGTTTGGTGTCGTTGATATTCTGTGGTGTCTTTATCCAATTTCTGTATTTTTCTATTTTCACTCTACAACACTCCCATTCTCTCTCTTCACCTATGAAATATTCTTGAAAATAAACAAAAGCAACAACAGAATCAACAAAATGGACCAGTAAGTTCACCAACACTAATTTCAGAGAAGGTATGTTCTCATTTGCACAAAGTGACATGAAAAGACACAGAATTGCATTCTTTTTAGTATATGTCCCTATTTCTGCCAAGATTTTTTAAATGCTTGCGTTGTTATTGATGATATGTTTCTGCAGATTTTCTGCGTTTTTTTTTTTAACCACTGGTGCGTACGATGCCATTCTTTTACTACTGATTTAGTGATGAAAAGCAAGTATATTTTGTTAATTAGAAGGAAGAATAGTGCACGCTTGCAAAACTTAAGATGGCAAACTGTGTAACATCTGTACAAAATGCTTGTCTTGAATCAGAGGGCACCCTGGTGAATAAGTAGCATTATAGGCTGTTATGAATCAGTGTACTCACAATAGTCT
>CM031605.1:30955610-30968823 GCA_018398815.1 Conus ventricosus
AACCCTGTTTATATGCTTTGCATCTTGTTTTTTTTCCGGTGGAGTTATGGAAATCAGACCATTAACACAATGTTGCATAAATTGTGTCAAGTTGATGAGAAGTTGTAATGTGCTTGGTGCATTACCTTGATGTTTCTGCACAAGTTTTCGGTGAAAAGTTATGTTTGCGTTGTGCTGGCGTGATTCGGTGCTGTTACATTTTTATGTTCTCAACAGAGCATGTGACTGTGTTCATTGTGTGTAGTTTGTTTATGAATATATGTGTATGTGCATGAGACTCTCTGTGTGTGCGTGTCTGTGTGTGTTTTGTGTGTGTGTGTGTGTGTGTGTGTGTGTGTTGTGTGTGTGTGTGTGTGTGTGTGTGCAGACCTGTTTACACATATGATTTCCCTGTACTTTGTATGCATGTTCGGCAAAATTATGACAAATTTAATGAACTTAAAAAGAAAAAGAAAAAAGAAAATCCACAACCAAACCAAAAAAAAAAAAAATCAAATAAAAAGATGAAATTGTTAGGCAGTAATCACGCATGAGGAGTGAGACTATGGTGTTGTCTAGCTGTGCCTGTTAGGGTGCTTTGATTAAAGAGTGACAGCTTGCTAACTTTCGCACTCAAAATCTCATCTCGCTGAGTCTGCTTCTTTGACAAACATGCCATTACATTGGAACAACAGCAGGGATTACTGGCCCTGAAATATTTTTAAAAAGAAAAGAAAGAAATAGAAAAAAGTGAGAGAGAGAGAGGGAGTAGGAATTTGTCCCAAAGTATGCTGATGAACCAGGTGTGAAGGAACAACCTGTCTGTCACTGTAGTTACTGCAAGGTCAGAGTGTCTCCAAGGTTACTTACTCCTCGGTTATTCAGTGATAATGGAAAGTGGAAGTCGGCCCTCCACTGCCCCTGCCTCCTGTTTATTTTGGGATCTATTTATAACTTCAGGTACTGACTTTGGTGAAGATAAGTTTTTCTTTTCAGCTGTCTTTATAATTAGCTCTAAAGTGAGGTCACTGTAGGCGGAAATCAAAACAAATTTTAAAAACAATTCTTGGTGAATCCGCCAAACAGCAGGGACAAACAAATTACAAGACAAAACACGACGCGTTTCGACCTCTTGGGTTCTCTTCAGGCAAGACAAACAACGTTCAGGACAATGAAAACAAAGAACGAGCAATTACTAATCTTCTCATGTTCGGCGCAGTACCCATGTTGTGCTAAATATGAGATGATAAGTGATTGCTCGTTCTTCGTTTTCATTGTCCTGAATGTTGTTTATCTTGCCTGAAGAAGACCTAGGAGGTTGAAAAGCGTCGTGTTTTGTCTTTTGATTTGTTTGTCCCAGTTGTTTGGCAGACTCACTAATAATCATTTTTACGATTTGTATTTATAATGATGAGGCCCTGTGCATATATATTTTCAATTTGCTCTTTGTAATGATACAGACTATTTTTTTAAATGTGCTTTAGCGCAGACAAGACGATAGAGAACAAGGATGGCTCTCAGCGCAGATGAACATGCAGTACACGGCTCTCCCTGTCCGTCAACCTGGAGGTTTGCTGAGTGGAAAAAGGGAGAAAGGTCACTGAAGGTAAGCGCAGATGTTTCCTCATGTGTGTGTGTGTGTTTAATTTGTGTGTGTGTGTGTGTGTTGTGTGTGTTTGTGGTGTGTGTGTGTGTATGTGTGTGTGTGTGTTTTTGATTTTTTCCTTCCAGTTTTTCCTCTTTTTTTCCTCATTGTTTGTTTTAGTTTGTTTTATTCTTTTTCTTAAAAATGAGTCTATATGAAAAATGATATGAAGATAGTTTTTTTTTTCACTGAATATTTTATATATTGGTGGCATGTAAAAATTTGTCTTGTTGGTTGTTTCAAAACCAGTGCCGGGGTGGTGTAACGGTGTATCCACGGTGCCAGCAACGTAAAGGGTTGCAGACAAAACAGGCGCCTCTGACCCCGTACTTGCTCTTGTTCTGCAACGGGAAAAGGGGTGAGCGCTCTTGTCAAGTGCAGCATGTCTCTTGTGTCACTAAACTTGCCTGCATGTGTGTGTGTGTGCGCATAAACATGCTGCCAGGGGAAGTACTGTGCTGCAGAGTTTGCCCTCCGCCAGCTCTCCAGGGAAGACTAACGTGCTTGAGAACTGACTTCCGCAAGCTCAAGCATTACATATTCACAAAGGTCTGCTTGAAGGATCTGACGCGCCCCATGGAAGAACACGTTCTGTGGGCCTAGACCTTCTGCTGCGGGAGAAGACCTTCGTGTCACTGGAGTGTCTGTGGCAGGAGGCAGACATTAGAAACCACAAATGTCCTTGTTTGAGTACCCAGTGAAGATGAAGCTCCATACTATTTATGTGTGATTTTTAAATGAAAAAAAAAGAAGTGTAATTTGGCATTGTATCCGATACGTAAATTGTCCCTTTGGTTATGAGCCCCCCCCCCCCCCCCCCCCACCTGATTCCCTTCCACAGTTTCTTTCCTTTTTTCCCTTTCTTTCTTTTTTTCTTTTTAAAATTTTTAATCTTCATCAGTTTTGTCATTGAACTTAAAGAACTAGTGGCTCATTCATGTCCTTCCTTGCTTTATTTCAGCTGCTGACGACTCCTTACGTCCCAAATTTGACACGTAACCCACGCTGGGAATTTTGGGGTGGAGTTCTTCGTTGGCGACTTCACCAAGGTGAAATTCTTATTGATGTTGTTACCCAGTTTGAGGGCCTGCTTTCCTACAGGCTTTTTAGTTGTGTCCGTTCACTGATAAGATTTGACTTGTTGGAATGGGTTGATTAGGCTGACAAAAATGAATCACTGCTGTTGTAAAAATTGATTAATTTGTTTATTCATTTCCCTGTAGATAGTGATGTCTTTCATTTTAGATGAATGAGAGGGGGCATTGTCAGCTTTTCAGTAATACCGTAATAGAAATGACCGCAGATGTATGAAACTGATTTTAATAATCTTTTGTTTTTTTATAAGACAAAATGCTGAGTGAAAGATTGCCAAGTTTACGAGTAAATGTTGTTTCTTTTTTCAGAGCACCTTCTCCTTCTTGTGTTTGACTGGGATGGCAGCAGCACGATCGATGATGACTTTCTGGGTGTGGCCCACTTGTCACTGAATAAGGTTAGAGTGTGCTCTATTTTTCCATCTCTGCTCACATAGATTTGGCCAGTCTTTTAGGTGTATATGGTGGGGTTTTGTACATGGAGATTGAAATTCATGTTTTTGTGATGGATGCCCAATGAAATGGAGTTTTTGTTCCCAGCTTTTGGTCTTGTTTTGCTTTTTTCTTCACTGTTACACAGGGTTTCCTATGGGATGAAATTAAAAGGGATTTTCATATCCCAAAAAAAAGTCTTGGGATTCGTACCTTTGGGTGTATTGTTTTTATACCCGAACAGATGTGTTTTTCCTCTTTCCCTTTTTAAAGTTTAAATCACAGTGGTTTGTCAGTCACAATTAAAATTTGCCCTGGAAAAATTAGATGTTTCGGCCCATGGCTGTTGTCGAAAAGAAGTTTGCACTGACAAAAAATTTGGGTGTGAGGCCCCTTTGGGTATTGCGTGAATGAAAATGTCTCCCGATGTAGTATGTTATTCCACTAAGCAGAAAAGAGCTCCCACATCAGCAGTGTGCTTTTCTTGCCAAAAATGACACAGAAAACCACGTTTCTAAAGGAAACCAGTTCATGAGGTGATTCCCCAGGGTTTCAAAAACTGGTGCATTCCATGGTGTTTGATTTTTTACGTAGGTGTTCAGTCGTTCATTTTGTATGGGCTTGTTTGTATTCAGGTCTGTGATGTACCCCATTGTCTGTACCTGATTTGAAACTGTCGTCTGAGTTCTGCAATGATGTAATTTTCATCAGTATTAAAAAGGCAGATTTGCCAGAATGTGGTCCGGGGCCCCTTTTTTTTTTTTTTCTTTGATGTCCGCTGTAATACAGTGTCTTTTTCTTTCCTTTAAAAAAAAAAAAAAGAAATCTGAAAATGAAGGGAAAAAAAGAAGCAAAGTTTGGGAATGACAGGAGGGGAAGACTATTCAAAGCATTCTACACTGAAGTTTAATAGAAGCGTAACTGTAACTCTTTTGCAACAGTTAATGTCACTGAGAAACTCTCCCTACGTTTTTGAACATTTTTATAGTGATAGCAATGACTAAAAGACCCAGAAATATCAGGGGGAAAAGGGCAAGAGGGCATGAATTTGTGCCAAAATATACAGATGAATCAGGTTTGGAAGTGATTTGTATTGGAAGAACCTGTTTTTTTTTTTTTTTTACAGGTATCCCTCTATGGTACCTCTGCTGTATGATGGTAGATGAATACAAATCCTCCTCTCTCCCCCTTCTTACTAAAAATTTTGAAGATGGACAAACCCCTTTTCTCTCCACACCCCCACCCTCACTCCCACTGTCACCAAAAAAATGTTGAAGATTTATACACAGTCTTTGTAGAATGTGCACCCATTTTTGTTGACAACTACACCAATAGCAATTTTAGGGAAAACCGGTAGGGCTGTGCTGTAGTCAGTAGGAAGTCATTTCAAGGAGGTGAAGAAAAAGGGCTTGTGCTTCACTTGTATCAGCTGGATGACGCTTTGGAACATGAAACCTGGGTCTTTCAGGAGGAGACAAGCATGGTGATAGCGCTCGCTGACGCTGGGCTATAACCGGCCTGAGGAGGGCTTTGTTTCGGACAGTAACTGCGGTCAGATCACTGTGCTCTTCTCTTCAGACCTGTGGCCTCTGTGGCCAAATCTGGTGAGAGGCTGTTTGTATTATAGTGTGTGTTGTATGTGTAGAGTGTGTGTGTGTAGTGTGTGTGTGTGTGTGTGTAGAGTGTGTGTGTGTGTAGGTGTGTGTGTGTGTGTAGAGTGTGTGTGTGTGTGTAGAGTGTTTGTGTGTGTAAGTGTGGTGTGTGTAGAGTGTGTGTTTAAAGAATGTGGTGTGTCCGTGTGTGTGTGTGTGCATCCGTGAGTGTGTGTGTCGTGAGTGTGTGTGTGTTCACTCTGTGTGTGTGTGTGTGTGTGTGCATGTGTGTGTGTGTTAGCTGAGAGAGAGAGACAGAACAAATGACGTAACTAATGAAGATGTGTTAGCTGAAGAGAGAGAGAAAGAGTGAGAATCGAATGAATGAAGAAATCTTTTTTTATTGAGTACAAAGAATAGTGCGTTAAGTCTTCTCTTTTCTCTTTCTTTTTTTTATTTTAATGTTTTGTTGTTGTTTATATCTGGCATTGGTCAATATCACTGAAGAAAACATAAAGTCGATGAAACGTTTAGTCTTCTTTACATCTTGTCCTCAGAAAAGTAATGTTCACGATATGTAAATAAACAAATTTAAGGCATGCACAGTAGCGAAAGATTAAAGTATAACAAGATGTTGAAAAAAAGCAAACTCCAATCTGATGTTCAGTACACCTGAAATATCAGTTCATGTGTAGGGTCAACAGAACGGTTCAGAGAGGAAAAACTTGGAGAAAGCGGTAGGAAGAGGGGAAGGGGAGAGGGTGAGGGGTTAGTTGGTGTAGAGAGGGAGGGAGAAAAAAGGAGAGGGGAGGAGACATGAGGAGAAAGCCAGCGTGAGTGAGCAGCCCCCCCCCCCCCCCCCCCCCCCCCCCCCCCTTCTTTCCCCCTGGGGTCACCCCTTCTGTCCAGTGACAGTCCCCATAAACTCGTTGACACCAGGGACCTTGACACAAACACAGAAAGGGCATAGAGAGATGTGGGAGAGGAAATCAAAACTGAGGTCACCGTGATAGCAGGGCATGAAGGGCCACAGAACTGAAGACCTTTTTTTGTGCTGATTACTGAGAGTGAGGATGTTGAAGATGATGCTGCGGGGCTCCATTCTGGTATGAGGCTCAGTGCCCACTGCTAAGTGCCCACTGCTCAGTGCCCACTGCTCAGTGCCCACTTTCATAATGCGTCCTGCTGTCTGTCAGCCAGGTTGAAAGGTACCAACACCTGCAGTGTTCGTCAGGAAATTTAAGCAGCACTCACAGAGGCACAGCCATTGAAACTATGAGTTGCGACTGTGTGGTTGCAGTCTTCCCATTTGAGCCCCCTAGCACACTTGACTCTGGGTAGGAGCCATTCATAGGCCGAAAAATCTCACAAAGATAAATGGATTTGATGGGAAAAAAACCCACAGTTTTCTAGCCAGAAATTCATGATGTTAATTACTGCACCACAGCAGCTGGTGTCACTGCCATTTATTGTTATTGAAATTGCACAGGATACAAGTGGGAAAAGAACAGAAACCCGCACATCCTGCTTTAAGTTGTCCTGGAGGCATTACAAATGGCACCCACAAAAACTAAATCTACTTACTCAAAATGCTGCATCTTAGTGCCTAACCCATCCTAAATAATCAGTGTGGAAATGGAAAGTAGAGTGATTCCTCAACAGATTGATTGGTATTTGAAGAGGAATAGGCAAATTAATGATGAAACACCATCATCGATCATTCTTTTCAAATGTGTCTTAATTTCAGAAATTCTTCTGCTATTCATCAGTAACCCATCAAGCTCGTTCTTCTTATATATCTCTGCTTATTTCTTTGCCGTCAAAAAGCGTTAAGTTCATGGATGTTAGTGGAAAGATAAAGGAATCTGTTTCAGAGAGGTTTCGGGATGTTAACTACAGCTTCAAGGGAGATGAGTACTTGTACCGAGAGGACCTAGTGTCTCCGTCTTCTATGGTTAGTATATTTATTATCATAATGCCTTTTTAGTCATCAGTTTATTCTGGATCTGAGGGTTTCATTTGAGATCTAGCACTTGCCTTGGTGAGTGTGTTGTAAGTGTTCACATTAATACAGGTTGGATTCTCATTGTGTGCGTGTATTTGTGTGTGTGTTTGCATGTCTTGTGTCTTTGTGCGCACATAGGATCATTTATTTGATTTTGTGTATGCATCTAATTATGTTTAATTTTCAGTTTTGTTTGTTATTGTATGTTTACTTTTGTGATCCATTTGTTTCATTTTTTGAGTGCACCCTTATTCATTTTCATAAGTTTTGTTTCGTTAGTTTGAATTTGGTCTTCCCTTATTGTTATTACAGTTGAAAAATTGTGCTGGGTGTAG
Source organism: Conus ventricosus (assembly GCA_018398815.1). NCBI lineage: Eukaryota > Metazoa > Mollusca > Gastropoda > Neogastropoda > Conidae > Conus > Conus ventricosus. Next base: position 30,962,693 of record CM031605.1, read on the forward strand.
AATTGCATCCTTTTTTTTTCTCCCTAGATGTATCATTTATTTAAATGATGTTTCACAGTGGACATTTTGCTGCCTGCATCAAGTCCTTTCAAGTTCTTTGAAATGCATGCCTTTTTATGGGATCACCCCCTCCACCATCCTGCCACACTTCCAACCACCCCCCTCCCTCCATGCGAAGGACTAGAACAAAGACAAGTCTGGAGGGAGGAAAATACTAGTGGTATAGTTAATCAGACCCCTAGCCCCAGACATCCTGATTTCTAGGCTTGTGAGTTTGCTGGATGAGTGGTGTTATTCTGCTCATTGATTATGGTTGTTGATTGAATCGGGGTATGTTTGATTTGTGTGCAGGTTTTAAAGTGTAAGGAAGAAAATCGATTTTAGAGAATTGTTTCAGTGTACAGTAGAAACACGTTAGCATTGACCAGGCGATCCTCAAGATTTGGTAATTGGAGGGAAGGAGTGTTTTAAGGGTAAATTTAATATAGCAACAAAAAAAAAAAAAAGAAGAAAGAAAAAAGAAAAAGAATATAGCTGAAAAACTTCTATTTAAAAGGGGAGGAGGTAGCGAAAGAGATATCTCCAGTCTGATGCTTTCCTGCATCATGGTGCATGAATAATGAATTGAACGACACAAACTCGGACAAACTTCACCCATGCTTTAGAAGGTAGAAATGTTGTTGTCTGGATTCGCTGTTGGTCAAAGATTATGCATCCCTGAAAGGGCCGTTGTGGCTGGTGAAACTATTCATAGATTATCAGTTTGAAAGGAGTGTTATGCTTTATGCAAATAAGTACTTTTACATGCCTACATCAACAGCCGAATGCATTGCTTTCCAATGTAAATGAATGTTATATTGTGTGGGTGGTAAGGAATATAGTGTATTGTTATTGAAGGATTTGTGATTAATGTATTTGATCAATGCATCATGCATGAACTATGGCATGCTTCATCTCATACCGTACCTTCTGTCCCCCTCTTCTCCGCCCTCCTTTTTTAGATGACGGTGAGTATTCGTGTTCCCTCTCAGTGTTGTGCACCGATCTGCTTGTGGTAGAGTCTGCTCTGTACAGCAGACTTTCTCTGATTTAATGGATTCCCTGTCTGTCTCTGTATCGTACAGCGGGAAAGAGCACAAGGCATGTGATGTAACAACAGCAACGTAGTGTTTTAGTTCTGTGGATAAGTAAAAGAAAGAAAGATAACGATTTTTTTTCAGGATCCGTATAGCGACTGGAACACATAGTTTACTGAGTCTTTATTTCGTCAGTTTGAATTTTTGCAGGTACATTTATTAACTGGAATGCGTAGTGTGCCGACTCTTTATTTCATCAATATATGTGTATATATGTTGTTTCTTTTTGTTACATTCATTAGACTGTATTTGCTTTCAACTCTTTCTCTGCAGTCGTGGCAACTATTTAATTGTTTGTTTGCCGCCATTTTGTGAATACATATATAAGTTTTCAATAACCTTCATTGAAGCTTTTTTTTTTTTTTTTTTTGAATGATCACTTGTTCAGTACTTTGGGTTTTTTGCTTCTTATACTTCCTATGTTAAAAACATAATGTGCATTACCTGTATTTATTATGTCTATCGAATACTTGCACTGGTTGCCTGGTTCATCCCAGACTCCATCCACATTCCCCAACACCCACCCTCAGAAAAGAAATTTTCTGAATATGAAAACAAATTGCACCATGTTTGGGGCTGCACGGTGAGCTGGATCACTGTTTGTGTTAAATAACTGTGTAATGTGTTTGTGTGTGTGGTGTGTGTGTTTGTGTGTGTGTGTGTGTGTTTGGAGTGTGTGTGTGTGTGTGTGTGTGTGTGTGTGTGTGTGTGTGTGTGTGTGTGTGTGTGTGTGTGTGTAGCCATGTCCATCTTCATGTACCACATCAGGACAGTCGGACTTTGATGGGATTCTTACCCAGTCTTGTTCATTGACTATATCATGTCTTTCATCATGTATAATTTCTACAGTTTCTGCACAGCTTCTTGGTATGATCTCATCTTTCTTTGTAAAGAAACAGACGTGCATGTTATCACGAATGCATGTCTCTTTCTCCGTCTCTCTCTCTTTCTCTCTCCCGTATCACAGGTCAACATGAGTAAGTAAAAATGAGATGGGCGGCTGGATTCAATATATTCACAAGTCTCTCTCTCTGTCTCTCTCTTCCTCTCTCTCCTCTCTCTCTCTCTCTCTCTCTCTCCTCCTCTCACTCACTGAGTAAGTGAAAATGATCCGCTGCTGGTTTAATATGCAATCAGTAAAAGGACGGGGATACACAATATTGCAAGTCAGTAAATCAATGAGGAGAGAATAGTTGGTGTTTGTTATATGTCTTTAGTGGATCCCATTCCTGACATAGGGGCCCGGTTTTGCAGATAATGTAAAGATGATGAAGGCATCGGACTTGGTGGTCAGGCAGGATGCTAATAGGGGTAGGCTTTAAGATGCCAGGGCAGGACTATGGCTTGGGCGGACCTATAGCACCATGAAATATTAAAGGGTAGACCATCAGATGACTTACATGGTTGTATGCCCGTACGGCGCCACGGACGCCTAGCTACATCTCCGGAGGTTTTTGAAATCGAAATCCTTTGTAGATGGCAGACTCATAAGGCGATGTATTGAGGCTAGGCTGACACTTGTTTGATTTCCGAGTTTTCTTGCGAGGGCTAGATTTTTCGAGCGCCTTCTAATATAAGAACCATCATGGACATGGGAAATTTTAATAGGTGTAATAGTGGCAATCATTACCACACCGTATTACGAGAAGCTTTGCTGTTGTGAGGATGTTAACCAAGGAGCCTGACTTATCGCAGCGAACCTCATATTGGAGGCGACCTATGCCACCGTGTGTCCCGCCGGGTTGGGATTTTTTTATCGCGCCCGGGGTGGTTGTATATATCTAGTTGGGGGGTGTGTTTGAATAATGGTGTAGGATGATGTTGGGATGGAAAAGGAGTTAGTGTAATAGCAGAGACGATTATTTAGGAATAATGTAGAATGGTGGCAGGAGATATGGCTTTGAGCAGGACTAATCAATCAGTTAGGAATTTAAGAAAGAATGATGAGATACAGATGACTTCGACAAGATGTGCCCCATATGCTCTCGTGACGAAGCTTGTGGAAATCAAGAATTTAACAAACTGAAATAACTTGGAGTAGAGATTTGCGGCTATCTCATGATAGATGGTCGTATATAAATGTACAGGTTATACAGATTGTTTAGGAGCAATGTATGGTTTGTTGGCAGGAAGTATAGTTTCGGAGGCAGAGGTATGCAAATTATGTAAGAAACACTGTTTTGAGCGGATGTTAGAAATAGGATTTGGAGGCTGTGGTTGGAAGTTCATTAAGAGAAGCATATTACGTAGAAGCATTGCTTGTCTGTGAGAAGAGTAAACAAGTTGTGTTGACAGTTCCATCTTTATCTGATGGAATCGTTTTAGAGAAAGCTTGAATGTGCCATTATTGTACATTAGTGATGTTCTTGTGTGTGTATATGTTTTTTGTGTGTGCCCTTTGTGTCTTCATGTGTGTGTGTGTGTGTGTGTGTGTGTGTGTGTGTGTGTTGTGTGTGTGTGTGTGTTGTGCGCGTGCATATACACCATATGTTGTCATGTGTGAATTTTATTTACACATGTTGTCGTCATAACCATCTTCATTATCATGCTTGTTGTCAGTGGAAGTAGTTGAAGCAGCATTATCATGTTCATGTTTGCATCCAAGTACTAATGGGTGATGGGGGTCGTAAGCCACATTTGTCATCATAAGCATTTGTCTTTACTTTCAAATATAAGAAGATATCCCTAAGTGAAACTCTGATTAAAAAAACAAAATCTACTATGTTGTCACCGACAGAGTGCTTTTTGCTTTTGATTTCTTTTTCAGATTATGTTTGCTGGATAAAACATTACAGATACTTTATTTTCTCTAATGCCATGTATGCGCGACTACAGTATGTGATCTGGCATTCACATGCACAGCATGTAAGTTCACATAAAACATACCTACATAAAAACATACACCACAACATGCACACAGACACACACAGACATGAACACAAAATGTGTGTGTACGCTCGCACACACAAGCGCATGCGTGTGCCCCACGCGCACACGCGTGCACACACACACACACACACACACACACACGCACACGCACACACTTGCTTTTTTGAACATGCTGAGATTCCGCATGTACAGATTTTACGCATTTTGCTTCATAAAAAAAATAGCATTTAATAACTAATCTTTAGTAAATGTGCCTGCCTTTTTCTTCTTCTTTTTTTCCCCCCTGCAAGTTCTAACATCTCGGCTGTTTTGTCTCTCTCCTGTGTACAGAGCAGCTCTAGGTTCCGCCGTCAGATCTCTCGTGAGAGACAGTGAGAAGGAAGATGAGCACAAAGGGGTACAACTGTTTCTCTGTCTGGCCTCAGAACATGGTTTTGTGCATGACGCTCGTATGTTGCCCCCTGCCCCCTGCCCCCCACTGGCTTTAAACTTTCTTTTGACACGTCCCAAGTTTTCGTGTTGCCTTTGACACTTTTTTTTTGGTTTCATGTTGTTTGCCTAGTTTTTAGGTTGTGGAAGGGGTTTTAGGGAGCTTTGTATGTTTACTTGATTAGTCTTGTTTAATGCTGGTGGGTTGTGTGTCAGCAGTTCCGATTGTGGGTGAGTATTGCTTTGGTGGCCGAGGAGTTTTGGTCTTGTAATGAAAAGGGATAGGTTCTTCATTGCACGGATATTTCAAGAACATGGTGGATGGCTGTAATGATGGGGGATCACTGGTTTCAGGAGCTGAGTGGATGACTAACTTCGAAGAACAAGAAAGCATTTTGGGGGGCATTTTTAAAAACTCTAATCATTTTTGTAACTTAACTAAACAGGAGGACGGAATTTATCTGAATCTTTCATTAAAGAATGCAGGAGTTGGTAGCTAACGGAAGTTGAGTTCTTAGTTGGAGATGGAATAACGATTAAGAAAGGAAAAAAGAAAACTCGGTAACATATGCATGTTGGTCAAGGGAACTTCTGTCATTAACTTAACTTTGTTGTGCAAACATCGTTTAGGCATATAACATAGTAGTTGGGCTATGAATGTCTAACAAACCATTTTCGCACATTCAGTGGAGATGTACGTAAGTCAATTTGACATGTTTTCTTGAATCTTTTGTCAGTCTTAATTATAAATATCTCTTATTGATACAGTTTAAAGTACAGCTCAAAAGCTACATGACAGGAGAGACAGCTTTGTGTGTGAATGTTCGCTAAATGCTGAAGTTTGTGTGTGAATGTTCGCTAAGTGCTGAGGCTTTTGTGTAGGCATAGAGTATATCTCCAGTTGGAGATCTTTTTCCAGGTCTAAGTGTTGACTAAGGGAGAGTTATTGCCCTTTTGAACTCATGTCTGCAAGAGGAAAAGCAGAATTTCCTTTCAGCCCCTCTGCTGTGAGAACGGCTCAGAGACAGCAGAAAAGCAAGCCAGTCCATTCGTTGTGTAGACAGAAATGAGAAGAAAACTGATACGTGTCAGGTTCGCTAAGACCTGAACTAATTACTATAGAATGACAGACAGAATTTACAGCCTAACTAGTCGCTTCCAAACAGATCTAAGACTGCTGAACACAGATTAACACTCACACAACATTTATTGACCGTTACTATGACATGAACATTTTCCTCGACCATAACAAACGACAACCTTCCACCTCTAATCAATCCCTTTCACACCAATAACACATGCCACCACCAAACCACTCGCTCATTTACACTCAATCACACTGCATCCACACCTGACACCAGCTCCATCCCCTGCAGCCGGCAGTACCTAGCAACACTACCTAGGTCATGGGGCACATGACACATATCATCAATCCAATGTAAATAACACAGTGCCAAAGTACAACCCCCGAAAGGAACTTCAATGAACCCCAGACACTACCTAGGCTATGGGGCACATGACACGTATCATCAATACAATGAATACAGCACGGTGCCAACGTCAACCCTGAAAGGAACTTCAATGGCCTCCAGCACCTGGAGACACCACATGGGTCATAGGGCACATGACCGTATCACCAATACAATGAATACCACGCCGTGTCCCCCTTGGCAAAAC
>CM031605.1:30969823-30979823 GCA_018398815.1 Conus ventricosus
TCATAAACCGGACGAGGAAAGAAGCAATCAGATGCAGAGGTTATGATAATTATTGATGGGTGTAATAGTTGTTGTTGTTGTCTCGTTCGTCATGTCTTTAGATGGATTCCCCCATCTTCCTCGACAAAGGTGCAGTACGTCGCAGGTCCTCCATCCTCCGTAGAGCTTCCGGGCCACTGGTACTGGGTCGGGCCAGGTTTTCTCATGGGTGGCCCTTTTGAGCACAGGGCCCGCACTCTACTAGCCCGGCGGGACTCCTCTAGTAGAGCACCATATCGAAAATCTATGCGTTGTCCATCCATGACGTAGATGCGTTGTACTGCCGTTACGCGCCAAGGGCCCAGTACATCCCGTCTCGGCGTTGGTTTTCTTGTCCGAGTTTCCCTCTCGTAGGCGACTTGCCAACCAAGCTAATGAGCATCCCCTACCCTGGTTTGTTTCTCCGAGGTTTTCCTTCCCCGGGGCTAGAGGTTTTTATGCGCCTCTTACTCGCATGATGAACCCATCATAGGACACATGGGGAATTTGATATGGTGTAAAAGTGCCACCTATTACCCCGCCCCGTCCTGGTACGAACATCGCCAGTTTGGTCCAGGACTGCTTATTCGACCAGCAAGCCTGACTATATCGCAGCTAACCCTCATATCTGGGGGCCGACCCCCTATCCGCCACCCGGGTCCCGCCGGGTTGGGGATAGTCGCCCCGCCCGGGGTGGTGAATAGTGAATACATACTGATTTGGAGGCCCGGTTTTGCAAATAATGGTTAAGGAATGATGTATGGATGGAAAGCAGGAGTTAGGGCTTCAGAAGCAGAGACTGAGCATATAATTTAGGATAATGTAAGAATGGATGGCAGGAGATATGGCTTTAGAGGCAGGACTAATGCAAATCAGTAAGGAATTATTTAGGAAAGAATGATAGAAGATACAGATGACTTCGACAAGATGACTGCCCCAATATGGCTCCTCGTGATCGGCTTGGCTGGAAATCACAAGAATTTAATGAAACTGAAATACACTTTGGAGGTAGAGATTATGCGGCTACATAACTCATGAATAGATGGTCAGATATATAAATGTAAGGCAGAGTTATACAGATTGTTTAGGAGCAAGTATGGTTTGTTGGCAGGAAGTATAGTTTCGGAGGCAGAGGTATGCAAATTATGTAAGAAACACTGTTTGAGCGGATGTTAGAAAATAGGATTTGGAGGCTGTGGTTGGAAGTTCATTAAGAGAAAGCATATTACGTAGAAGCATTGCTTGTCTGTGAGAAGAGTAAACAAGTTGTGTCTGACAGTTCCATCTTTATCTGATGGAATCGTTTTAGAGAAAGCTTGAATGTGCCATTATTGTACATTTAGTGATGTTCTTGTGTGTGTATATGTTTTATTGTGTGTGCCCTTTGTGTCTTCAGTGTGTGTGTGTGTGTGTGTGTGTGGTGTGTGTGTGTGTGTGTGTGTGTGTGTGTGTGCGCGTGCATATACACCATAAGTTGTCATTGTGTGAATTTTAATTAACACATGTTGTCATCATAACCATCTTCATTATCATGCTTGTTGTCAGTGGAAGTAGTTGAAGCAGCATTATCATGTTCATGTTTGCATCCAAGTACTAATGGGTGATGGGGATCTTAAGCCACATTTGTCATCATAAGCATTTGTCCTTACTTTCAAATATAAGATATCCCTCAGTGAAACTCTGGGAAAAAAAAACTACTAAGTTTGTCACTGACAAAGTGCTTTTTGCTTTTGATTTCTTTTTCAGATTATGTTGCTGGATAAAACATTACAGATACTTACAGCCCTGATGTGGCCCTTTGCGGTCGGCTGGGCTATAAGCAACATTATCTTACAGATACTTTATTTTCTCTAATGCCATGTATGCGTGACTACAGTATGTGATCTGGCATTCACATGCACAGCATGTACGTTCACATAAAACATACCTACATAAAAACAACACCACAACATGCACACAGATACACACAGACATGGACACAGAAATGTGTGTGTACGCTCGCACACACAAGCGCATGCGTGTGCACACGCGCACGTGTGCACACACGCACACGCACACACACACACACACACACACACACACACACACACACACACACACACACACACACACTTGTTTTTTTTGAACATGCTGAGATTCCGCATGTACAGATTTTACGCATTTTGCTTCATAAAAAAAAATAGCATTTAATAACTAATCTTTAGAAAATGTGCCTGCCTTTTTTTCTTCTTTTTTTCCTCCGCTGCAAGTTCTAACATCTCGGCTATTTTGTCTCTTCCCTGTGTACAGAGCAGCTCTAGGTTCCGCCGTCAGATCTCTCTCGTGAGAGACAGTGAGAAGGAAGATGAGCACAAAGGGGTACAACTGTTTGTCTGTCTGGCCTTAGAACATGGTTTTGTGCATGACGCTCGTATGTTGCCCCCTGCCCCCTGACCCCACTGGCTTTAAACTTTCTTTTGACACGTCCCAAGTTTTCGTGTTGCCTTTGACACTTTTTTTGTGTTTCATGTTGTTTGCCTAGTTTTTAGGTTGTGGAAGGGGTTTTAGGGAGCTTTGTATGTTTACGTGTTGATTAGTCTTGTTTAATGCTGGTGGGTTGTGTGTCAGCAGTTCCGATTGTGGGTGAGTATTGCTTTGGTGGCCGAGAGTTTTGGTCTTGTAATGAAAAGGGATAGGTTCTTCATTGCACGGATATTTCAAGAACATGGTGGATGGCTGTAATGATGGGGATCACTGGTTTCAGGAGCTGAGTGGATGACTAACTTCGAAGAACAAGAAAGCATTTTGGGGGGCATTTTTAAAAAACTCTAATCATTTTTGTAAACTTAACTAAACAGGAGGACGGAATTTATCTGAATCTTTCATTAAAGAATGCAGGAGTTGGTAGCTAACGGAAGTTGAGTTCTTAGTTGGAGATGGAATAACAATTAAGAAAGGAAAAAAGAAGACTCGGTAACATATGCATGTTGGTCAAAGGAACTCTGTCATAACTAACTTTGTTGTGCAAACATCGTTTAGGCATATAACATAGTAGTTGGGCTATGAACGTCTAACAAACCATTTTCTCACATTCAGTGGAGATGTACGTAAGTCAATTGACATGTTTTCTTGAATCTTTTGTCAGTCTTAATTATAAAAATCTCTTATTGATACAGTTTAAAGTACAGCTCAAAAGCTACATGACAGGAGAGACAGCTTTGTGTGTGAATGTTTGCTAAATGCTGAGGTTTGTGTGTGAATGTTCACTAAGTGCTGAGGCTTTTGTGTAGGCATAGAGTATATCTCCAGTTGGAGATCTTTCTCCAGGTCTAAGTGTTGACTAAGGGAGAGTTATTGCCCTTTTGAACTCATGTCTGCAAGAGGAAAAGCAGAATTTCCTTTCAGCCCCTCTGCTGTGAGAACGGCTCAGAGACAACAGAAAGCAAGCCAGTCCATTCGTTGTGTAGACAGAAATGAAAGAAAACTGATACGCTTGCATTATTTTAACGTGGCCAGAGAGTTGACAAAATACTCCCTTCCCTCCGTTTCCCCCTACCCCCTGCCTGGGTGACTCTGTATCAAGCCTTCTGCTCACACACCCATTCATAATAAATGTCCACTGAATATGTCAGTCGGCTGTCAGTAACTTGGCTCCATGGCGAAAACCACAAGAAACGTTACATTGCATGAGCGAGTATGACAAGGAACAGCCACTGGCCATGACTGACAGAGGCGGGGAGGGGGGGGGGGGGGGCATTCAGTCGCCTACAGGATTCCATTGCATAGAGAGGCCCTTGGTCAAATGGTTAAAGCGTTTGTCTGTGGAGCCGACAGTTGTGGGTTCAAATCATTCTGGGGGTCAGATTTTTTTCAATTTCAGGTAGGCACTCAAGGTCTGACCAGTGCATTGGGCTAATGCGTAGGTCAGACATCCGCTAAGTCATAGCCACGAGACCCTCGTCTTCAATTCTCTTATCAATTCATTCATCCATCAACTTAAAATCATGCGCAGTGTGGTCTCAAAACTTAGCGGATGTGGTGTAGCATATATATATATAATATATATATATATGTGGACTGGTCCGTATGCAGTAATGCCTCCTTGATGAAACTGAAGCATAGCTTCTGGATCTCACTGGTCATGCACAATTAGATCTCACTGGCCATGCTAGCTGACTGAGGTGAGCAGGAACACTCACACCTTTAGTTTAGCTGAGCATTTGTTGATGAACTTCATATGTATGAGGTACGTGTAAGGGCAAGGGACGACACCAAATGAAATGCAGTGCAGCAGTCAAGGCCTTAGGAACTCTGTTACAGCTCAACACCTCTGCAGTCGCATCATTTACTCCCCATCCAGTGGAACAGCTGTGACCACATGTACACTGACTGCGATGGTCAGTGTTGACCTGACTGCCCAAGGTAGCTGGACAAGTTGGCCAGGAAACTGCAAGACAGTACAATGAAATGTTGATGCAGTCCTAGGATGCTGATGTAGCTGCCTTCCACAGATAGGAGCAAAAAAGTTGAATGAAGTTATTTGTGAATGAAACTGATTAGGAGCAAAAAAGTTGAATGAAGTTATTTGTGAATGAAACTGATTAGGAGCAAAAAAGTTGAATGAAGTTATTGTGAATGAAACTGATTAGGAGCAAAAAAGTTGAATGAAGTTATTTGTGAATGAAACTGACTGCTGTCCACAATGGCTGCCACAGGATGGTTTTCTAAACTGCAGAGCTTCAAAGTGCAATGCTTTCCTCATAGCATGCTACAGTTTCGTTGATGCTAAGCTTCCACACTTTGTGATGAAATGTTGCCCCCACCCCCCTCTCCCCCCCAAAAAGACAAAATAGAAGGGGAATGCTTCACTGACTTGTGGCAACTTAGTGGCAACTTAAACAGAACTGAGTCAGCTTAGATCTCCAGACTTAAGACTTATTCGTCAGAATGGCCCAGTTCAGTAAGGAAAGGCAGAAAAAGCAGAGGAAAAATCTCATTGATTGGTTTTGTCCTCAGCCATTGTTCTTTTTTGTAGGTAAAGACAAATCATTGCCGATAAATAATGAGATTTCCATCGTTTTAGTCTCCCATAATGCCATGCGTGAAACGAAGTGCAGCTGAAAGTGCTTTTTGAGTTTTGCTTGTCGCGTCACACTTGAGCACTACACTTAGACTTGGAATAGTACACTTAAAATGTCAAAATGCTACACCTAATGCTTTTGAGGCCTTGGTACCTAGGAGACTGTTCATTACAGGTGTAAGACTGAACTGTTCATTACAGGTGTAAAACTGAACTGTTCATTACAGATGCAAGACTGACTGTTCATCACAGGTGTAAGACTGAACTGTTCATTACAGGTGTAAGACTGAACTGTTCACTACAGTGTAAGACTGAACTGTTCATTACAGGTGTAAGACTGAACTGTTCAGTACAGGTGTAAGACTGAACTGTTCATTACAGGTGTAAGACTGAACTGTTCACTACAGGTGTAAACTGAACTGTTCATTACAGGTGTAAGACTGAACTGTTCAGTACAGGTGTAAGACTGAACTGTTCATTACAGGTATAAGGCTGAAAGATTTTTGTTGTTGTTTTTTTTTAACTGGAAAAACATGAAAAAGGAGAGTTTGGTTATAAAATCAGATAATTGGTGTAAGGAGTGCTTTCGGGGCGGAGAAAACGGATGCAAGAGATGTGGAAAATGATGTATGTCTGGCTATGCGGTAGACTATACAGTAGCCAGCCTTTGTAGCTGTGAGCCACAACAAATAAACTGACAGGACCTGTTTACACGATGTCAGATCTAGTTGTTCTGTTTTGTTTGTTGCTGGCACACTTTTGAACTGCTGCTGACTGTACCAAAAGATTTCAGCCAAAAACAGACAACTGGAGGCACACCTGGCCCATTCTGATCAAAGACTTCTGGTGGAGAAGTGCATGTGTATACTTGAATGAATGGGAGAGATGGTGATGGGGTCATAATGTGAAAATTCTGCTCATCGCCTGTTTTTCCACAATGAGATGTTTAACAGTTTCAGACAAACTCTTTTATCTGCTGCTTTTTTTGTTTTTGTATGTGTGTGTGTGTGTGTGTGTGTGTGTGTGTGTGTTCTTGCTGATTTTTCTGCTACATTCCTCTTCTAAGCAACTTGAATCAGCACCAACAAAATACTTTTTTTTGTGTTGTTTTGTTTAATTCTGTTCTGTGTGTGGTGTGTGTGTGTGGTGTGTGTGTGTGTGTGTGTGTGTGTGTGCTGCGCGTGTGTGTGTGTGCGTGTGTGCGCGCATGTTGCCTGCTGATTTTTCTGCTACACTCCTCTTCTCAGCAACTGACTAAACACCAACAAAACAGTTTTTGTTTTGTGCTGTTTTGTTTAATTCTGTTATGCTGGACAAAGCCGAGGGTCTTGTTGGCTTTGCTGGTGACATAGTTCATGTGGGATCTTTAGGGTAGGTCATCTTGAATGAATGACACCAAGGTGTCACACAGTATCAATATTTTCCAGTGTGCAGCTTTGAATTTTGCTGATAAGTAAAGCTCATAGTCTGGACAAGCAGAATGTTCTGTCATTGATCTGTTCATGACAAAGAGCAGAAGTTGTTTTCTGTGTTCTGATCAATTCCTTTCAAAATGGAAGTTGTGTTCTGTGATTGGTCATTGGCTCGGAGGACTACTGTGACGGCCTCTCTGAGATGTGCTGCATTCTTAAGCATGAAACTTTGCTTAATATCTTGTGATCAGATGATGATAGTGAGACAGTCCATGGAAATGATAGACCCATTGATCTGTAGCAGCAGACTTGATTGGCTGTTTTTCATCAAACCTAGCTTCTGAACCTGAAACAGGGTTTGAAGAAATACATGCTTTTTGTGTGAAAGGTGTAAGAATGGCCTGCAGCCGGCTGTGCACTGGTTCTTAACATGACTGACAGTGGGAGATGTGTATTGTTTTATTTCAAATCTAAAGGCTTAGCTGAACATTCTTGTATTCAATCCACTGTGCTACCGTCTTTGTCTTTACGTGAACTGGAGCCCAGGCTTACTGACTGTTCAGGGTTCTCAGCAAATTAACCGGTCATGAAACAGAATTCTTGCAGCTTTGTTGGTGGTCAAAATTGATGTGACATTGCTCAAGTATTGTATTTCAAACTTAACAGTCATGATAATCATTACAAACAGAACAGATGTTTAGCATTTTGAGTTGCAGTGACCACTCATTCAGTCATAAGCTGTGTTGGTGGTTTAGGGTTTCATGACTATTTATCGATTGCCTTTAATTTCGCCTCACAGAAAATAAGATTCAAACTACATACGAGTTTTATTTTACCCAGGGTTAGTTTCCCCGTGGCTTAGCTGTTCAGAAATAGGTCAGTGATTTTGTACACTGTGATCCTCTTGCTTCACAAGGTTTCTCACATCCAAGCATCATTTTGTTGGAACCCTCACACGCTTTCTGAGTCTTTTTTGTTTGTTAGGATGATTCACACAAACATTTCTTTTTAACCCTGAAACTCATGTGAAATAGACTCCACTGCATTGACCATAGCTTGGAATGCTCAGTGTTAATAGAATAGAAACCATGTCTGCTAAGCATGCTGTGAATGCAGGTTGCATTGTTCTCATCCGTACAGAACCCCTAGTACATTAAATTGTGACTTTTTTTTTCCATTTGCAATGTGTCATCTGAGTGGAAGACAGTGGTGCCCCTGGCATAGCATTGAGACTTTTTATGTGAACGGATTCCAGATTCCAGATGCCACATTTGTGATTTTAGGTTTGCTTGGAATGTTCTGATTTAACAGGCTGCATCGTGATGATAGGTTTGCTTGGAATGTTCTGATTTTACAGGTTAGAAAGCAGAACAAGGTGTGTTGTACTGCTTTGTGGCATGTGGTTGTGTTTGAAAGGGAAGCACTGGCTTTGGGGTTTTATGTATTATGCTTTTGTTTGAAAATACATAGAAACTTAAAATTGTGTTTAAAAGTAATGAAAGCAAACTGAAACTCCTGAGATCGACTTCATTATTGCATGTAATCTTTATTGATTGAAAACAGAATGAAACAGTGATATGAAGGCACACTACATTATTTCATAGTCTTTGTTTTGTGTTGTCAGAGACTGAAATGTACTCATTTATTAAATCATTGCTGTTTTTTTTCTTATCGTTACTTTTTAGGGATAGGGGAACGTGGAGTAGGTGATAGTCAGTTGTGTTTGATTTTTGTGTGTCTGTATGATTGGAATCCAGACATTTAAAATACTCACTTAATAAGAATTTGAGATATCACCAGCCGCCGTGGCGAAGTGGTTAGCGTCGCGGACTCCCGGCTGGGAGGTCGTGGGTTCGAATCCCATCAGTCATGTGGGTTTTTTCTGCCCCGACCGGCTCCTACCCAGAGTTGAGTTTGCTACGGACTCAGTTGGGAAGACTGGGACCACACAGTCGAGTTTCATCCACTTAATGGATGCGTTTCTGAGAGTGTTGCTCAAATTTCATGACCAACACTGCAGGTGCCTGTATCTCTCGGGCCTGGTTGACGCCAGGATATATTATGAAAGGAAGCGTAGAGTACAGCCCTGTCATGTAGTCTCAGACCGAAATGGAAATCCGTAGCATCATCTTAATCATCCTCATTCCCATTGATCAGCATTAAAGAAAAATGTCTCAAATTCTGTGGCCCTTCATGCCCTGCTCACATGGTGACCTCAGTTTCGATGTCCTCTCCGCGTCTGTGGCCTTGGTTTGCTTCCGTCGGGTCACCGGTATCGGCGAGTCCATGGGGGCTGTCGTTGGACGGACGTGGTGGCGCCCTCCGGAGGAGAGCTCACTCACGCCGGCTCCGCGACTGAGCAATTATTGTCGTCAGTAGGGGGCTTAGTAGGTGGTGTCCTGCGTATGTTAGATCAGAACAGGCGCCACTGAACACCACCGAAGTGACTCGGCAGCAGTGCAGTGTCTCCTCCGGTGGGTTGCCTCATGACGACTTGACATTGACTGCTCCCTGTGGATTGCTGGTGCCGGGGCTGCGGCGGGGCCAGCCGGGCTATGGCTGTGGACGGGGTGTCAGAATGAGCGGCGTGGGTGCACTGCCTCTGAGGTAGCGCAGAGGTTGGGACAGAAAAAAAAAAAAAAAAAAAAATTGAGATTAAAAAAAAAAAATTTTTGAGATTAAAAAAAAAAAAAAAAATTTGAGATACCACTTTGTCTGAAATAGATTAATGTCAGTTCATGACTAACCACGGCACTTTTCATGGGAAATAAACAACCACCTTGGATTGTTAACTTTATTAATGATTTGGACTGGTTTTCTTCAAGTCGAAATCAGAGTTAGAGTACAATCTGTTTCTCCGAACAGATACAAGAGGTTGGAGAAATAGAATGTACTCTAACCCTGATATCTGCTTGAAGAAAACCAGTCCAGATTATTAGCTTTACTAATGATTTGGATGTAAGTCTGATCTGGATACAAGAGTTTGGTGAAATCAAATGCATTCAGTCTTGTTTACAAATTGAATGTATTCTGTCTTGCTCAGTATTTATTTCTGTTTGAATTGAATAAAATCACTGTCTAAATACTAAACATGGAATGTTTGGATTGCTTTTATAAGTTTTAATCCACAAAACACTTTAGCGAAACTGCCAAACCTTCCCATTTTTTCAGATATTTTGATATTTTAAAGATATTCAGGGTATCCTGAATGTGGAAGGGGGAAAATCTTAAAATCATGCATTTTATTAGAAGAAAAAAAACCTTGAGTGGTTATTGTTTGAAAGAAATGATTAGATAATCCTTTATATAGATAAAGAAGTTGTTTTGCAGTGATTTTTTTTTTTCTCCAAATATAACCAAGTGCAGCCAAAATGATGTGCTGCAAATGCCAGACAGACATGCAGTGGAACATCCATTTTCTTGGTGATCTCTGTTCATTTGTTTGAACAGTTAGGAGAAAAAAAAATGATTTCAGTTAAAAGTCCAGCTTCCCTCAGATTTTATACTGAAA
>CM031605.1:30984823-31067323 GCA_018398815.1 Conus ventricosus
TGTCCTGTTTTTGTTTTTTTTATGCCGATCAATGCATGGTGGTGTTCTGATGGTGTTGGTGTATTATCAAAGCCAGTCCCTTCCCCTTCCTCTGCTGGGACAGTTATCCCTCTTGGTCGAATTACATTTTGGGCAAATGGCCTATCTGAAGTAAACACCAACAAACATAAAAACAAGACGCTTCCCCTCCCAACCCGTCAGTTTTAAAGGGCACTTTTTGGGAGGATTCATTAAATAGAGAAAAGAAATCAGGAAGAACACCTAGAATAGAGAGGCACATATTCTCTTGCCACAGAAAAAGGAGAAACTGAGCTGTCTGCTCAGAATCGGATATGACAAGGTGCTTCAAAGGCAATCACTCTGTGGATCTAGTAAGTATAGGAGGTATGGTTAGCTCCCTTGCTCTACTAGTTTAATCTTATCAGGATCCTGATGTTATGGCTGTATCCTTGCCAAGCAGGAATAAGGCAGCTGTTTGGATTGTAAGTATACGTAAATCAACCAGTCAGAAATTAACAAAAAACAAATAAATAGATAAACAACCCCTTTACCCCATGTCCCTTCAGTTGTTAACCAAAAATCCTTCCTTCTTTGTTGTGTGAGAGAAGGAAGTTGGAATCAGCTGCCCCCCCCCCCCCCCCCCCCCCCCCCACCCCCCTCCATCTGCCTCAATCACAGTTATCTCTCCTGTCTGCAACAAGCATGCAGAGAAGCGCCCTTTGTTGATGATGATGTCAGCTGATGATGTTACCTGAATTGCAGACAAGCTGATTGCAGAGCTGACCATCCTGCAAGGCAAAGACCTGGTTGCCATGGACAGGAATGGTGAGCAGTTTGTTGATCAGCTGACTTGTTGGCTTGTCTTTTCGTTTCCTTCTCAGTTTACTCTTCCAGCATGTCGTCTGTCTCAGTGTAAAAGCTTTGAACTCTGAATCTCACTACTCAAAAGAATGTTCTTGGATATGTCACTGGAGAAAGATTATTGTAATTGGAAAAAAAGAAGAAAGAAAGAATGAAAAAATGCCTGGGACAAGTGTAGCTTATTTTTAAAGGATTCTAATGAAATGGATAATTTTGAACATAATCCTGAAATAGTTTTCAGACGTTTTCTTTTTGATAGTATTTTTACCATACCTGCATTTGCTATGGAGTTAAGCATTTTGCTTACCAAGAACAGAGAAGTCTGGCAAAAATTTAGAAATAAAAGGCTTCTGTGAGACAAGGTAAGGTAATTCTAGTCACTGCAGATGTCATCATTCTGTATGATTTTGTGTGTAATTGCAGTTAAAAGGAAGATACTGCTAGCTCGTTAAACTTAAGATGAATGGATTACCTTGTCTGATTTGCAGGTTAAACTAAAGCACATATATTTTGCTGGTGAACTGGAGCAAAAGCAAAAGGCCATTTCAGTATTTCTACGAACGTTCACAGTTTCATCAGATTCGAACAATGGTCTTGGGGTAAAAAGGGGAGGGGAGGGGCGCTGTTTTTTCTTCTTTTTTGTTGTTGTGATGACAAGAATCGTGTTATAAGTTATTCTGTAAGTTATTCTGAGGTTTAAAGATTATTATAAAACATGAGAATAATCACTGATCATCAAAATCTGCTTTAAGAAAAGCAGCCAAGTTTGTTTATCGGAAAAAGAATCGGCCTGTGAACAGGACCTCCCTCTCCCTTCGTTAGGTTTCAGCGACCCATTCTGCATTGTGTCGCTGAACGGCAAGAAAGTGTTCACGTCCTCGGTGAAGAAGAAGACGCTGTTTCCCAAGTGGAACGAACTGGTCACACTGGAGATGAAGCAGGAGGGATCCCTCATGACCATCGTTAGTCCTTCGTTTTTGTTTGTTTATTGATTGAAATAACCTGACAGGGTTGTACATGTTGCTTTGTCCCATTCTCATATGAGACTACACAACAGGGTTATGTTTATCCTTTGTTCCATTCTTGTGTGAAATTACATGACAGGGTTGTACATGTTGCTTTGTTCCATTCACATTTGAAACTGAGCCACAGGGTTATATTTTATCCCTTTGTTCCATTCCTGTGTTAAACTACATGACAGGGTTATACTTATTGCTTCAGCTGGGATGAACATCAGAGTCACTGACGTCTAGCTGAGCCAGGGCCCTTCTGCCTTAATCTCTCTGTCCTGTCCTTCTTTAGCCTCTGTTTCTTTTTCTTTCAGTAGGCTAAATAGTGAATATTTCCATTTATTCCCATCCTTTTGTGTTGTGTGTGTGTGCAGGGTGGTGGTGGGTGTGTCTTGTATGGGTTTTGTGGGGGTTGTGGTGGGTAAAAAAAAAAAGGAAAAGGGGGGGGGGGTGTGTGTTATGTCCTGTGTGGAAACTGCAGTGTGTTCTGTGTGAAGACTCAACTAACCTGAACAGGGATCAGTGACTATCTTTGGTCCAACTTAATCATTAATGTAAATGTTTCTCATCCAAATTCCTACAGGTTTCGTTACACTGTCCTCTTCTTTTCATTTGAAACGGGCCTAGGCTTGAACGTCATTTTCTCACTATGTTTGCTACCACCAAGTTTTATAAACTTATTATTTTTCATTTTGAACGAATCTGCATCAACTTTTGTTCTTCTATTGCTTTATCCATTCTCTTTTGAGACTTGACGACAGTGTTATATGAGCCACTTCATTCCATTCTCTTTGGAGACTACATGATAGGGTTGAACATGTCTCCATCAAACATTACCATAAAGGTGCAGGTACCCACAAAGTTGGTCAGGAAATTTGAGCAGCTCTCTCAAAGATGGATTAAGTAGATGAAATTTGACTGTTCGGTTCCATCTACCCTTTTCAGCCAATCACATGCCCAGTAACTAACATAGAGCCAGGCTGTCCTGGAAAATTGAACAGATATTTTTCTCAAACCTATAACTTCCCAGCCCAGACCCATGACACTAGCATATTGATATTGTGTTTAGAATGTTATCAAATCGAACAAGTAGGACATTCTTTGGGAAATGTTTTAGTTATTTGCAGAGGTTCTCAAATTTGGGAAGCATTTTGAAGATGACAAAGGCAGGTAAAAAAAAAAAAAGGGTTGCTTGAGATGTCATGAGGAAGAGTAAGGAGGAATCTCTCGTTGACATTATAAACAACATAGATTGCCTTGCCTTCAGTGTCCAGACTTTGCTGTGCATTTTCTTAATCCTTGGATATAGATATTATCCTGGTTTTGTTCATGCCTTCGGAGTTACAAGAACGAGGATGTAAGACAGGAGATACAAAGCGAGCATAAATCCTTTGTCATACTGCTGTGGGTTTCATTTATTTTAACTGCTTGTTGGACTGTGTGCCTTTGCAGGATGTCTATGACAAGGACATGATTTCCAAGGACTTCATGGGCAAAGTCACCTTGACCCCAGAGAAACTCAAAGAACTCTCCATAAAGGTATTGTGATACTGTTGTGGTGAAGTAGAAGCTCTCATTAAGGACTGTATGAAATCCAGAAAGAAATAAGAGAGTCTAAACTTTCAAGTAAATCAGCATAGACCAAGATAAAAAAACATTTTTGAAAAGAAAAGGTTTTTTAAATGGGAAGAAGTCTTTTCTGTCATGTTCTCTGTTGGGTAGGCTTTGCTGTATTTTGATACTCTTAAGGTTGTTACTGTTTTAACACTTTGACTTCCAACTGTTTTTAACTTACTCGTTACTACCAGTTTACTTTTTTCAGAGCACCAAACAACATTTTCATGATTTTTTTTTTAAACTCCAGTATTAAAAGAAAAAAAGAAATTATACCCCCAAAGTCCTGCCTGGTCAAAATCACATCAAATTTTATCAAGAAATCTAGAGTAGATGTAGTTTACTGTGCACAAAACGTTTCAACAATTTAGTCTGCGTTTGCTCTAAACTTGTGTCCATGGATCACTTCGTGATCTGTCAGATATCCTTTGCGACAGTTTGTCCAGGTACTCACAACACTGTTGTCTCCCCCTGCTGCTGTCTGATGAATGCACTTTCAACAGCGTAGAGAACTGGTTGTATGGAGACACCGGTTGGTCCTCAAGTGATCATAGTGTGTATTGCAGAGACAAATGCCAGCCTTGCAGCCCAGGTGGTTGTTGTTGTTGTTGTCGTACCCTGCTAAAAGACTCCAGGGATCATCCAAAAGCCGAAGTACTTGAAACACTATGTACAAATGCATCAGCTGGGATGGAACATTACGAGTGTGACCGTTTTTGATTACCCCGCCACGTGGGCAGCCACACTCCGACTTCGGGGGATTTTGGAGACTGATAATGTTATGCTAGGAGCTTGTCACAACTGAAGACAATCCCGCGATAACTATGCAAAGCATAACAACATTTTGATGTAGCCTTGGTGGTTAGCCCATGTCAATTGGCCTGACTCAGCTTTAAGCCATGGCAGGCAGCCCAGGTAAAATTAGCTTGAAGTTTTGCTTCCATTCCATTCTCCGTCATGTATGTTTTTGTGTAAGAAAAGGTAAATTGCATGGTGTGCCTTTTGTTTCCGACAGGGAGGTGCAGAGTGGTTTCCTCTGGAGAGAACCCAAAGCGGCAAGCTGCAGTTGAAATGTCACGTAATCTCCAAAGACACGCTGGTGCGTTTTTGCTCTGGCTCTTCATACGCCAACAATTTCACTGTTCTGATTTGAATTAGGTGATGATTTGAAGAGCATTTGAAGAGAACGATTCCTGGGTAATTTCATTATACGTAATCGAAGTCATTAAGTTTTTTCACACTGTTTTGTAACTTATAATGGACATTCTGTTTAATGAGTGTATGTAAACACTGTCCAGAAAATGATACTCATTTCTGTCAACAGCACACATATACAGTGCCATGCTTTCAGTCAGTACCTGTGGATCTACCTACCTCTCACTGAATGAAGATCATGCACAGTTAAATCTTTTACATGGTTGTCCTGTTTGTTTGTTTTTCCAAGAGAATAAATACACATTAAGTCTGTACCATACAATAATTGGATTTTAGAATGTTTTATTTTAGATTTTTGCAATTAGAAAAATATGTAATGGGGTTATACTTTTTTAAGAAGAACACTCACTTCAACTTGTCTAAAGTGGGGGAGATGGGGATCGTCCTCTTTGAAGACCTCCTGCTGCTATCCAGTTCTCTGCAGTATTTATTTCTTCATTGCATAATTTTACTGTCTCAACAGATTTTTTGAGGTGTGAAATATGTGCTGCTCACCCTGGTCAGAGCATTTACTATAACGCAGCATCACAGTATTTTTCTTTTCTGTCTGTGTACGCTAATGTTCACCTGAAAAAGTGATTTGTCACCAGAACTTTTGCTGGGGAAAACTGTTTCATTGTTGGTGGTGGTTCTTTGCTGCGGTAAGGTCACGATGTACATGGTCCCTGAGTTAATCATGTTCTGAAAGACTAGCTCTCCGACCATCACTTTAGGAGTGGAAAAGAGAGAGAAGAGCCAGTCTGGAGCAAGACTGATCACATGGGTGGGATTTTTTGTTGGGATTTTTTTTTATTAACACCAGCACGGGGTTCATGCATGTCTTTGAAAGTCTTTGAATTTTGAGGTCCTCTTTTAAGGACTAAAAGAGTCTTGAAAATTTTATGTTTTAGGGATTTACGAATACTTGAGAGTACTTGAAAGTGCTTGTTTGATGGAGCAGTTCATATTTTGGAGAGAAAAATCACAAACTCACACAGAAAAGTAAAAAAGATGTATGAAAAAAATTATTGAGTTTTATGAATGTGGAAAGTGCCCATTCCCATGCTGAATTGACTGTGCGAAACATTGAAAGAATGCATTAAAGGTTTTTATTTTCTACATTACATTCCTTGAATTTTTTAGAAATGAAAAGTCAGTTAGAAGTTCTTTTAAAAAAATTCTCTCTCTCTCTCTTTTTTTTTTTTTTTTTTTAATTTGGAAATATGTTTGAACCATGCTTCACTAGCCATTTGGACACTTTGGATGCACATGAAATGCCAATTATTTGGGTTTTTTTTGTCTCTGACTTTTTTATGAGGACCTTCAAGCAATTTACAATGTGAGATGGTAGTTATTCATATATTTTTTTCCTCCTTATGGGAAGAACTTTTCATTCAATTATAGTTACAACATCAAGCGCATGAGTCATAATTTAACAACATGCAATCTGCAAACAACCTAAACAATGACATACACACATATATATATATCTATACATATTGTTTCGCAATACAAACTTACCCCCACCCATTACCCTCACCCCTTCCCCATCCTTCCCAAACACAACTTCTTAACCCCCTACCCCCCTGTCCTTCTCACTCTCCTCTAACCTGATCCCTTCCCATGCATTCACACATTGTTTGGATGTGTGATGCGTATCGAAGAGTTGTGTGTCGTGTTTGGGGCGTGCCTTCTCAATCTTTCTGTTGTTTGTTTCTTTGTGGTGCAGAAGAACGTTGGAGCACCAGGGGACAATGATGTGTTTGAGCCGTCAGGCAGCTCAAGAAAGGTTTCTTCTTCACATTCATTCTTCTGTTTGTGTGTGTGTGTGTGTGCGATTGTGCATGCATGCGTCAGTTGCGTGCATGTGTGTGTGTATGTTTTAATTGGGAACAGGAGCAGGATTAGGGTGGTGGTGCTTGGGGTGGGGGTGGAGGAAAGGTGGTAATATCATATTGTTAATGATCTGGGCCAGGTCACTCGTTAGATCCAGAGAGAATACTGGGTCGATTAGTATGGAGACTTTATTACACATTGTGACTGCTGAACGCGAAGAGAGTGTTGATGGCTCTATGCACATAGCGTCTGGCAGGAAGTGGAAACATGGGCTCAGCTGGCAATGATAGTTCGCCAGAGAGAAAGGGAGGGGAGGTGTTTGATTGGGTGGGGTGGGGGTGTTAGTATATGTAATGAAGCACTTTAGGTTATCGGCTGACTTCAGAGTGTGTGAGTGTGTGTGTGTGTGTGTGTGGTGTGTGTGTTGTGGAGGAAGGGGGTTAATTAAACGAAGCTGGTGCCAGGGTTGTGTGTAAAGATGGTGCAGTGAGTTCTAGGCTGAAAGGCAGTACCAGTGTTGGTTCTTGCAGTTTGTGTAATGAAGCAAAACTGTATTACTATGTGACGAGGAGGGTGTTTTTTTGGGGTGGTGGTTATATTTTAAGTACGAGTAACAACGAGACGCAGAGGTTTAATACTCTGAAAATAAACCATATGAACCTTTCACTTTAGGTAATTAGCTGGCTTCAGTTGAATATCTTATGAATTTTATGTCTCTCTTTTTTTTCTTTTGTTTTGTACTTCAGTTTTATGAGCAGTTGAACAAGTCCGCTCAGGTACGGAAACTGCAAAAAAAGTGTTCCACATCTTTTTTTTTTTTTTTCCTTCTTTCTCGATTGGACTGTTTTTCTTAACGTAGAGATGGATTACGGGGAGCAATGAATGCGCTGTCTGTTGCACACCCATTGTCCAAATCCCAACAAGAGGAGATGCTATTCCTGAGCTATCTGCACGGCCCTGTTGGGATGCTGGGACTCTTTCAGTACTCTGTTCACTCGTGTGCTACTTACTAGCTGCCTGTTCTGTCCTTCTCTTTCACTCTTGCCTTTTTCATCTGTTATTTTATTTTATTACTGTTGTGTACTTTTTTTTTTCTGGGTTTGTGGACCATTCTCCTGTCTTTGTTCTGGAAACTCTTCACCACTTATTTTTTTTTGTGGTCAGTTTATGACGTTTCAGCGTTGTTGTGATCTTGTGTCCAGGCTGTGTGATAACTGTAAGAGCTGTTGAGGGTGGACAGCGGTGTTGAGGGTGGACAGCGGCTGTTGAGGGTGGACAGCGGCTGTTGAGGGTGGACAGCGGCTGTCATACTGCTGTGTGCATTTGCCCTTGCGGCTGTTCTGACTTTTTTTTCTTTTCTTTTTATTTAAATGTTTCTCATTGGTTTTTGATAATTTTTTAAAATCTGGTGTGAGAAATCAAGCCTAGTGGCTTGTGCACTCGGCATGAATCATATCTGCTGTAAGGAAGTTGGTGGTGTATCTATGATTTCACGAACTGCTTATGTTGTTTGTTTCCATTTTTCTGGATGTAATCTTTCTTGATTTGATCTGTTCGGGGTGTGGTTTTTTTCCTGTGCGAGTCTGACTGCCCTTAAAAACCCAGTGAGGTTGCCTGAGCTGTAATAATGAAAGCTATGGAAACGTATCTGCACTGGCTCCCTGTTAAACATTGATTTGAATAGAATATACACAGTTTGCTGTAATGACATGATTGGCACAGCATTAACTTACTTCTGAACTTGTTAATCTGTATATCCTCCCATGTTGTCTCCATTCCTCTGTTATACATGAATTTCGTGTACACCTAATCCACAATTATATTAAAAAGTGTTTCTGTGTGTTTTCTCTTACCTTGGGTCTCCTTTGGGGAATAAACTTCCTTATTCACTCTGTCCTACTCTGACTTTTTCAGCTTTCAAATCCTGGATAAAAGCACATTTATATTCAAAATCTGTCTGTTAGTATTAGACTGATACACGTTAGGGTACTGTTTATAGTGTTCTGTTGGTAACTGTATTTGCGTTTTGAGAGAGTCTGTTGCGTGGTGGTCTGCTGGTGTGTGTGTATGTGTGTGTGTGCATGTGTGTGTGTGCAAGCATGTGCGCGCGTGCGTGTGTGTGTGTGTGTGTGTGTGTGTGTGTGTGCAAGCATGTATGTGTGTGTGTGTGCATGCATGTGTGTGTGTATGTGCGCAATGTGTGTGTCTCTGTGTGTGCACGTGTAGTGTGCATGTGTGTGTGTGTCTCTGTGTGTGCACGTGTAGTGTGCATGTGTGTGTGGAGGAAGAGGGTCCATGAAGGAGGGGTGTATTGTTGATGTGCTGGTATGTGTATATATGCGCAATGAAAGTGAAATGGGACAAATGTTTGAATGTTTGCTTGTTTGTTCTTTATAAGTTCCATGAACCCTGCAATGGGGGTATATGAATCTTTATTATAACTGGTAGGGCATAGCTGGCAATGGAAAATACTTTCATTCTGTTCCATCCAAAACTTCAGCTTGTTTTAGATGGGGAAAAAAAAGTCGAAGCTTTTCACGTGTGGCATGTGGCAGGCATTGAAATCACAGTCATGTTCATTTTGATATCCTTGAAAATTATTGCATTTCATATTCACCTTTCTGTAATGAGGCGCATGTATGATAGCACATTCAAGATCTTAAAGTAAATGTTGATGCCTGCCATGTCTTTAGAATGGCATAAAGTAAAAACTAGAGTTGAACCAAAGCATTTTGATGTTTTTAAAATGTTTATTTTATGGTCACTTTTGTGCACAAAAGCAGTTGAAATGTAGTGTAAATTTTCTGACCGGGGGGGCCTGCAGTCTGTTTCGTTCTCCTCACAGATGTCCATCCCTGCTGTCGTCGTCGACAGCGTGCAGGCCGCCTCCGCCAATTCCAGCATGGCTTCACCCCCAAGGAGAAATTCCTACGTGGATGCTTTGTCGTCTTTGGGCTCAGCCCAGTTGCGTCGTTCCACGTCCGACGTGACCTTGGAGAAGCCTGGATGGGGAGACGGACCGGAAGGGGAAGGGGGCACTAGCACGCTGCCCCGACGCTCTCCCAACCAGTTCAGGAAAGGCGCTCCGCAAAGGCATTTGTAAGGATGTTCAGTCTTTGGTGGTGTTGTTGTTGAATGATTGGATAAGTTGTTTTCGAGTAACTCTAAATAAAGGATTTGTATTCTTCTCAAACTTTACTCCTATTTTGGGTGAGGTGGATAGAGTGAGAGCTTGGTTTGGAGAGAGATTTTTAGTGACTAAATGAAGTGTTTGTGATTTTTTTTTTTCTTTTTTCATTTATTTGTTTATTTATTTACTCCAGATGTGTTTATTAGAAATACTCTGACTAAAGAGATGTATTTCTTTTTTTTTTCTCTTCTTCACCACATAGAGATGTTTAAGAGCCTATTTGAAGAACGATCATGTTTCTCTCTGTGGGTGAAAGAGTCTATTCAGAACACCAGAAGTTATTCAGTACGTTTGTTGCTTACATCATAGCCACCCACATCCATGTCAGGATTGTCACCTTGCCAAAAACAATTGGTCACACCAAGTCATGTCATAAAGTAAGGGGCACACACACACACCCACAGCTTCATCAGTCTTTTCCCTCTGACTTTCATTGGCCTTGGGTTCTTCTCTGTCTCTTAGAAGATGTTAAAATGTCTTGATTCTGTTTCGGGGAAACTTGTCTTTCCTTATGACTTTATATACATTGTTTGTTTCAGAGTGAACTCTGTGAACAATCCTGCCAGAGATCATCCAGATAACATGTCCATGGGTAAATACTTTTCATTTAATTTATCACTGTTGTTAAAGTTAAACATTCTCAAGACATTGTCAGTTTTACTTTTGTTTATTTTCCATTTTTTCACATTTTTGTTTGGACACAAAGCAATCACAGATCACACACGTACCATAGATCTTGCTTAGTTTATTAACATTGAAAAACATGTAATTTGCTTAAAAACTGAAGGTTTGCTACCATATGTCTTGTGGTCAAGAAATAAAAGAGATTATGAAAACTGTTGTATATATGTAAATATTATAAAATATCCATGAGATTGTAGGTATATTACAGTTTGAACTTGAAGTACTTGTTTAACTCATACCTTCCTTTTAACTTTTCACTCCATCTCCCTGAACAATTCTTGCAATGCCGATTCAAATACAAACCATTACAACACATTTGGATGTGAAAATAGCAGTGAAGACATGCAGTTGAGTTGTTTGAAACTGGACTTAAAGGATATGAGTCTGCTAAAATTTTAATTAAACGTGAATGAATTGATTGGCTGGTAGCAGCGTTATTTGCAAGACAGTAAGTTGAGTTTACAAAGCCAGCAAATTCATGAAACAAATGGAGGACAAGGCAGAAGCAACACATTTTTACGTTTTGGTCGTCTTCAAGCAAATGAGACGGTTAAGAAAATATAAATGTGAAAAAAGATGTAGCTAGGAAGCTTAGCTTGGGAAACCTGGTCATTATTTTGTTGTTTGTTGAAACATGTTGCTTCTGTTTTAAACAGCTAGTTTGTTGGCCAAATTAGTAACACAACTTTTGTTCTATCGCTTCAGTTCCTGCCTGCCACTGCTTCACTTTCAGACCAGCATTACTTGGCATAGATGAAGTTTGGTTATGACTGTGGACAGCCAGTTATTTCCCAGAGGTAGCCAGTTGGTAAGGATCTGGAGGAAAGAAAAAAAATCATAAAATACTAAATGAGAAAATTAAGCCGTCAGTATTGATTATTCACATGCAGGATTAGTATGTATTCATCAATACTTATATTATGACAATATTTCAGTTTACTGTGCCAGGACTGAAGTAGTTTTACATTCAGTATTACAGTGCACAGACGTACCTTAATTCCTTAACCTTTCTAAAGATGCTTTTCATCTTCAAGTTTCCTCTGGACAGTAAGGTTACATGTATCTCTGTCTCTTCAAGAATGGATCTTAGATAGACATTGGTCGTGGTTTCATGGAATAAGTGTAAATGGGCGTTAGCACTCACCTGACAATGTGCAGACCAGGAGACTGAATAAAAAGACATGAATGTCACAAAGTCTTTCGCAGATCACTTATCACAAAACTAAAAAGTTTGCCTTTGTTAATTTAAGCTTCAGTGGGCAGCCATATTTCTCTGTTTAGGTTGTGGTTAGTGGCTGAAGTATCCTGCCTGTTGCTTTTGTAAACAGAAATGCTGTTATGTTTATCTTCATCTGTTCTTTTTTTTTTTAATTTTTTAAATCAGAACTTTCAGTCTGTAACATTTCAACCACTCCATTACCTCTGGGACACCGCCATGATCTACTTTCTTCTGCATAGCGGTCTGAGTGATACATCATTGTTGAACACAAGCCAGTGGTGTGAACAGCCCCTATGTCATTAACTCATGGCATATGGGATCGCTTGACCAGCATTTACATTTCAGTAGGGAAGGGCAGATTATACTGTGTTTAGATTGCAGTTTAATACAGTTTCTTTGGCAGCCAGCCACACATTTTGAACAAACCAGGAACATGTTCCTCTGTCTGAAAGCCTTATTCTGTGCACTCTTCTATAGAGTTATACTGCTGAAGAGATGAAGAGAGCTAGCCCGAAATTTGGCTAATATGAACAGTAAATTTTATGCTCTTTAGTTAAATTCTTTTTTTTTCATGACTGTAATTTGATTGAGAAGCCCTCTTGGGCATCTCTAATTATGTTATATTAACAGCATAGCTGGACAAATGCAAAGGTGGAGATATTATGATCCTTAAAAGATGAGCATTTTAAGAATTGTGTCATTGTTGATTTGGATGAAAAACTTGGATGAAAGCTATTATGATTTAGGAGAAAAAAAATGAACATGTGTGTATGCACACGCACTCACACACACACGCACACACACATACATTATGCACATGCACACATATGCACATGCACACACATGCATTTAAGTGTGTTTGCACACACACACTCACATGCACACAAACGCGCACGCACACACACACACACACACACACACACACACACACACACACACACACACACACACACACCAGAATCATAACTCTTTAAATAAAACACTGTATCAAATCATTAATAATTAGGAAAAAGGGTGCAAATTGAATTTGGAAAAAAAAAACACCTCTATTTTGTCTTTGAATCCATCTTTACAAATAATACAGTTTTTGAAATACTCTCTTGAAATTAGACCTTTGAATATTCATGTCATTTTTCCTGATCTTTTTCTTCTTTTTTGTTACAAGAAACTCAGTCGTTTAGTAATCGATTTTTACTTGGTAGAAAAATTTAAATCATTCCATTCTTGTTTGTGAGAGCAAGGTAGAAGATAATCAGTCCACTTCTTTGGAGTATGGTAGTGCTGCAGGTAGAGGCAGGAAAAAAGACTGCTTGCTTTGGTTAGTGTAGTATGGCGTTGTGAAATCTTTTCTTTGCTGTGGCTTTCATCTTTTTCGGCTCAGTGGTTCTAGCGGCAGATCAGTCAAATAGCGTAGTGTAGACAGACGCTCAGAGGGTCTGTTTTGTTATTATATGTTTGGAGCTTAAGTTCATGTCTTGGTAAAGTTGGGTCTTTGAATGATATCTTTGATTCCTGGAATGTATATTTGTGATCGTTCCTTTTCTTATCAGATGAGAAATTCCACGCTGATTTATTGAAGAGGAGAGTAGAACAGGCTGCAGTCTTTCTGAAAACAAGCCCACATTTGAATAGATGCAGATTTCTCAGGAATTTTTTAAAAATGTACAATATCGAAAACAGGACAAGTGCATTTTCAGTGACCATGTTTTTTTTTTTCAAGAGTCACAAATACATGACATGAAAAATGCGCAGAATAGTCCACAGAGGTTTGTCTGCAGAATTGATTCCCCTGCTTAGGGCTGTCTTGGCGGTATGTATTGGTTTGTGTGATTTGTTTATGTCTGTTGCTTGTGACATTTGCAGAAGACGCTAATCTGTTTTGTATTGTGTACTAAATGAAGATTACTGTGGACTCTCTTTTTTGAGGCTTCACTGGTATTTTCTGTCTCAAAGCAAATAGTGTTAAACTGTTATTGTTGGTAGTGTCAGATGGTTTTCCAGAAATGTAATACATGCATTTGTAAATGGAAAAATCTGACCGTCTTACAGTAATTTTATGTTTTGTGGACAGACTCCAGAGAGCAAGTATTTACATGTACAGCACTTTGGTAACAAAATGTGTGTGCGTGTGTCCCTGTTTGACTTCCTATGTGTAATGAACACAACTTTGGTAACAAGTCGTGTGTGTATATGTGTGGCAGGTGTACATGTGTAAAATATGCTTTCACTTTTACACATCAGCAGCAATGTACCTCCGTCGAACAGATCTTACTTTGTTTGTTTTTATTTTGAAGTTTTTATCCAAGGAGGTAGTCTATTTTGTTAAACTTTCTGTGTGTTGCCTCACAGTGAGATTATTCGTTAAACTTTCTGTACATTGCCTCTCCACTGTGGCTTATTGGGTTTGGTTTTCACACACACAACAGTGTAACAACTGACTTGGGTGTTGTGGGCTTGTTCATCAGTTCCATGAAAACGTTGATGACGTTTTGGTTGGTTTTGGCCTGTCATACGATACTTTTTGTTTTACTAACCTCAGATGAGAAAGGTGACAGCGACATGCTGAACACAACGGCAGAGACTGTTGGTAAGCCTGCGTGCAGAGCCTCCTCCGGCATGGTGTGTTCTGTTATTGTGCTGGTGAACGGCAGACGCTGTGCTCATGTGTATTGTGTAGCACACTCCATGTAGTGGACCTTGTCTGGCATTGCTGACTCCTTGATATTGCTGAAAGCTGACACTGGTATTTCATATGCTCTGCAGGATCTCGTTTTGGTATTACTGTTATTTTATCATTGGATAATGGATTGATTAGTTTGATTGATTGATTTATCAGTGGGCATTGATTTATTTAAGCTTACTGGATAGTCCCGAGTCGGGGTTCTTAGCAATGATCTTTTATTGGGGAAAGAAACATCTTATTGACTTATTTACTTCTTTCTTTCTTTATCTATTTATTTCTTATTAGTGATTGCCCTTTTCTTTATTTCTTGATATATGTGTATATATATATGTATATATATTGTTTATTTATTTGCTTATTTTGTTAGATTCAATATTAAACTTTTGGGGTTGTTTTAATTTTCATTGTAGCACAGTTTTTAAAAAAATCATCCCACTCCTACCCCACCCCCCTGTGCATAAGGCTTTTTTCTTTTTTTTTCTTTTAAGAAAAGAGACTTGATAAATTTAGTGTTTGAGGAATTGATATACTTTCACATGTGCATTTTACTACATGTTCACATGCGCGCACACCCCCACATGCACTCACTCAAACACACACACTTGCACATAAGTACCTTCACAACCCACAAACTGGGTTATTGCGTTTTCAAACGCATTTTAAAGAATGTTACAATTCATGGAAGGAACACAAAGTTTGTAAGCAAAACTGACATGTACAATAATAACTTTAATGTTTTTTTAATTCAACTTTTTTATTTTTTAGACATCTGTTTGTGAAATATTGATTTCTTTTTTTAATTTTGTAAATCAGTTGTGTAGATCTATGCTTTTAAAAAATCTTTACAACAGTACAATATGCCAGGATCTATTTGAAAATGAACTGGGCTAGTTAAAAGAAGCACCAACTTTCTGGGTTTATGACCACTTGGTAAACCGACTTTACAGGTAAGGAAAACACACACACACACACACACACATACACGCACGCACGCACGCACGCCGCGCGCGCGCACATCCACACACACACACATCACACACACACACACACTCTCTCTCTTTCGCTCTCTCTCTGTCTGTGTCTGTATTTTAAAGAGATGTGTGAAAGTTTTTTTGTTTTGTTTTTGATGACTTGTGAGTTGATTTTAACATGGTGACAGCCCTGATGTGGCCCTTTGCAGTCGGCTGGGCTATAAGCAACATTACCTTACCTTATCTGTCCCTCTTTCAGACATGCACACTCATACGCACTGGAGCACTTGTGTGCACACACATAAATTCGTACAGCCCTGATGTGGCCCTTTGCGGTCGGCTGGGCTATAAGCAACATTATCTTATCTTATCTTACATACATTCGTATCACAGACTGCTATACTGTGTTACTTGTCTTACTGGTGCTGATTTCTCTGGGTGAAACTCTGGCTACCTGCCTTGAAGAGGGCGAGATTTCTTGTGAAGGAACATTCCTTTTTGCCTTTTTTTTTTTTTTTTTTTTTTACATACTTAGAACAAACACTTGTCAGAGTTTTTTTTTTTCTTTTCTCTTTTTTTAATTTGCCTATTAGAAAGGGTTTTTCATTAGAATTTGTCCATGGCTGACTGGCCTGCTAGAGAATCTCTTGCAGGCATGAATTGCAAGCTCCCAGGACCTCAGCTTTTTTATCTCATGGGAAAGATTAGCATGAGACCTCTAGTGGCACAGCTTCAGAGAAGAGAGAAAAGTTGGAGAAGGGCCAGGAGGTGGGGGGGTTGGGGGGGGGGGGGGGAGGAGGGATGGTAATGGTAGTGGTGGATGAAGGGGAGGGAGGGAGGCCTCTATCCAGAATGAGACTCGAGCCAGATATTGCTAATGTTTTCTTGCTTGCCAGGTAATTACTCTTTTTCTATATGCATGTGTGTCTATGTGCTGTGTATGTGTATGTTTGCTTTATGATAGTGTATGTTAATACACATTAATACAGCCCTGAATATCTTCTGCAAGTAACAAGTATGCACCATGTTTGACAAAAAGAAGAAAAAAAGTTTCAATTTTATCAGGAATGAATATCTGCTCCTCACAGAAACCAAAAACTAACTGCTATCTATTCTGCAAATAGACTTCTAACTGCAATTGGGGAAAAAGAAAATGACGTGCGACTTTCATCAGGTCCAGGCAGAGAGTTCCATGTTGCTGGGACACTCATCTCATTGCCCTGATTTTCTTTTTCTGTCTGTCTGTCTGTGGAGCTGTTCATTGTGTGAAGGTGTTTCATGGTGTTCTAAGATTGTCTTGGCATGGTTCTTTTCTTCTTTGTTTGTGCATGTTTCTGAGGCTTGGCTTCCCAATGTTTCGCGATTGTATCCAGTCAAGATGATAACGGTGTGGCTGGCGTTGATTATGATCATAACGATATCGCACAATGAAGATCTTTTGTGTATACTTGTAACAACAGCAAATGAAAACAAAATGCGGCGTTACTGAAACACGACAAAAAAGCAGAAGAGCACACAAAACAAAAGTGTGAAGTAACGACGATTTAATGCACGACACAAAAAAGGACAAGAAATTTTCGGCAAAATGCCTTCCTCAGCGACAAAAAAATACAGACATAAACATGCACAATACTCCCCTTGTGAAGCCAAAGTGGTGAATGAAGTAGACAGGGGGGACAGTGGAAGAGAGGGTGAGTAGAGTTCGAGGAATAGGGCACGAGGAAAAGAGGGGTAGAGTAAAGTGAGGAGGAGGAAAAGGAGAGAGGGAGAGAGAGAGAGAGAGAGAGGGGGGGGGGGGGGGGGGGAAGGGAAGAAAAAGAGGGGAGAGACAGAGAGAGAATGGAAGTAGAGGAAGAGTGGAGAATGAGAGAGAGAGAAGAGGAGGGGAAGGAGAGTGAGTGGAGGGGGAGGGTGTTTATGGTATGTAGTGGGTGTGTTGCATATGAATTAAATGAACAAGAGAAAGCACAATAAATAAGATACAATATACTCGAAAAAGCATTTTAAATGACAAGGGGAGGGGGGGGGGGGGTGGAGGGGAATGGGGTCAGCCGCCTAAAGCATCCGACCCAAGTCTGACCCAAGGGTAGGTTGCCCTACCCAAGCACCAAGGGGTGAGAGGGAAAATGGGAGAACCCCGAGAAAAAACCCACTAGCCAGACAGAGCTAAGAGCTGCAAGGCTCACCCCCCCACAAAAGACATAACACTGGATCTCAACAATCACATATATAAACCATACAAGAAACCCAACGATACACCTCTTTATGTACACACCAAAAGTAACCATCCACCATCTATATTAAAGACCATACCCATGGCATAAACAAGAGACTATCAAACCTGTCATGCAGTGAGAGAGTGTTCAACAATTTCAGCAGTAGAATACCCGGAGGCACTACAAACAAGTGGATACAATTACAAATTACAATACAACCAGACAACAACACAAATAAAAGCAAGAAAAATAGGAAAAGAAAATCATATGGTGTAACCCCCCATACGACGGGAAACTCAAAACAAACATAGGGAAAGAATTCTTCAAAATCCTAACAACCTCATTTCCAAAAGAACACAAACTGTCCAAAATATTTAACAAAAACACTGTCAAACTATCGTACTCATGTATGCCCAACCTCAAAAACCTAACTGACGCATCCAACAAAATGAAAATCAACACAGCAAAGAAGGGTGAAGAAAGGAAATCTTGCAATTGCATCAAAAAGGAGCAGTGCCCACTAAACAATAAATGTCTTCACAACAACATTGTATACCAGGCTACTGTGACATCAGAAAATGAAAAAGAAACATACATAGGGATCACTGAAAACCACTTCAAAACCAGATATGCAAACCACAAACAGTCATTTAATAAAGAAAAATATAAAACCAAACAGAACTGAGCAAATATATATCTGGAAACTTAAAGACGCAAAAACAAGCTACAATATATCCTGGAAAATCATAAAAAGAGCATCACCATACAGCAATGTTTCAAAAAGGTGCAACCTATGTTTAAACTGAAAAATGGTTAATACTATGCAAACCACACTTAGCAACTTTAAACACCAAAACAGAAATAGTAAACAACTGCAGGCATAAATGGAAATCGTTGTTAGTGAACACACCCAAAACAAAAACCTGAAAGCCCCCCAAAACACGTGCAGCCAACCTGCACGTGCAAACAACCGCAAACGGGATCCCACACGCTATATAACATCAGCGGTGGGCAAACCAAAAACCATCCTGATGACAGCGCAACACGCTTGAAACAAATTTGTAGATAGTTTTAAGATCCCTTTTAACTTGTTTTAACTAATATTATATATATAATATATATAAATTTTTTTAAAAAAGTTGTTTAAAGTTTAATTAAAATAAAAAAACCAAACTTTCGTGGTAGTGATTTTCCAAATACAGTGTTTGGGGGGTTGGGGGAAAAATAAAAAAAATCTTTCAAAGGGCCTTCCGGCTTATACCCCAAGGGGGGGATCCCCTAGGGGGGGAAATCATAAATTAAATCCTTTTCATAAATTTTTTTGAAAAAAGGTTTTGGGTTTTTTTCGTGAGCCCTGGTTTAATTTTTACTTCTGTTTTTTTTTAAAAGAATCCAAAAGGTTTTGGGTTTAATAAATATTTTTTTTTTGGTTTTTAAAAAAACAAAATGTTGAAGAAAAAAAACTTTAAAAAAAAAAACTACTTTTTTTGGGTGAAAATTTAAAAAGAAACCTCTAAGCCAAAAATGTAGGGCAATTTTGGAATGAACCGCAGGGACTATTATATAGATAGATAGAGATAGATAGATGTTTATATAAATATATTATATATATAAACCACACATTGCAGTTGATGTAGGTGAAGGGCAATATGATTTCATGTCGTTTTTTTGTTGATTGGATGATGGATTTTTTTGCTACTGACTCCTACTGCCCAGTGCCTTACCCTGGTTGCTTGCATACAAACACATATCTGCCTGCATCAGACCCTAGGTTGGCTTGACCTTAGTTCAGATCAAGCATGCAAATCAGTTAGCCCATGAATAAATTAAGAGCAAAAGAGACTGTTCTGAAGCTTTTCTCCTTCTTGTAGCATGGGCCACTTTTTGTGATTGGAAATTTTGTGTTTCTTGGGTTTTTTCTTTTTTTTTAAAGTGAAATCATGAGCTTGTAAAAGTAAACATTACAGTGAGGTGGATTCTAGATGAAATCTTAGTGGTTGTTTGAAAAAAAACTCTGAATATATGGATATAAAAACCATACAAATTCTTAAAGGTGTAGGAAATTTTTCTGTGACCCCGTCAAGAGTTTGATCACACCATGGAAATGCAGCGTGTGAGAAAAAGAAGTGTTTGTGAAGCGATGATGATTTTTTTAAATCTACTTTAATAAAAGTCGTCATTCATCGCTGGATAATTCAAGCACATTGAAAAAGCAGTTTATCATACAATCATTTTATTTTTGTAACTGTGTGCCATTTAATGAGCTGATCCAGAGCTATGACAGTTTGAGTAAGCACCCCCAATCTTCCAACTGAACGGCCAAACATGTCCCGTGTGTGAGCTACATGATTTCTTGCAGTTTGCGGTTAAAAATTTTGGAAAAGCCGAAAATGCATGCTAAAAATTTTTATTTTTTTTTTTAACTTATTGCTGTGAATCATTCAAAGAAAACCATGAGATTTTTTTTGATCAAAGAAAGAAAACAGAAAGATCCCAATTTTTCCTTGGATAAAACTGTAAAATATGAAGTTACGACCCAAAGACAAGAATTGAGAGCACCTATTTCATCAATGCAAAGCTTCAGAACTCTGTTGTATTCTCCGTCAGTTGCATACAAATTGTGCTCTGAATGGGATCAAAGTTGATCCAATTTGCTTCAGTGCCCTCAGTTTGAGTCTTTAACATCAAAATATTCATTCTCCACTCTCTGCATCACACATTAATTCCTCTTTTGCTTTGTCAAATGTAAATACAAGTGCTTGGGTATTTCTGTTTACTGTTACTGCACAAAATGTCATTTGTTGTGTGGGGAAAAAACGAAATGAAACAACAAGAACAGTAACAAAAAAAAAAAATATGCCTATGTGTGAAAAAGGCTTCTTTCAAATAAATGTGTGCCATTCCAGTAACAAAGAACTTCAAGAGAACTACTCATGCATTCCGTGTCTTTTTCAGTGGTGTGCACAAATATGGACGTGTTGATTTTGGACGTACAGAGTTGTTAGCTGAGCAGGAGGGACATACACTGTACGAAAGAATCACTTGATTTTGAACAACAATACCAGATTGTTTTTTCTTTCTGCGAAATCTTTTAAGGTTTAAATCCCAATTTCATTTTCTTTTGTAAATTGCCATGCCATTTTCATGGTGAAAATGATAGATTGATCATAAGTTGGGTTTGAAGCAGTGTTGTTGACAACTGAATATGTGTAAAGGGCTTTAAGTCCCACAGTGTATGCTGAAATAACAGTGTTAGAGGTTGCAGTGTGAAGTCTTCAAGCGTAATGAATTCTTGGTTTGGACTTCTGTTGATTGTTACTCAAGGTATGGACTTGGACATCTGTAGATTTATTCTCCATTGGCATACAAGAGAGACAGATGCACAGGAAGACATACCAATGCATCCACACACACATCACACACACACACATGACACACACACACACACACACACACACACACACACACACACACACCACACACACACACCTCTTCTCTCTCTCCTCTCTCTCTCCTCTCTCTCAATATTACATACCTCCTTGCACATGCAGAATTACACAGGCAGAACAGCATTTAACATGCAAAACACTGTCTATGTAAAAACATTTGAGTGACAAAATGGCTAGAAACGCATAATTGTTTTGCTGGATCTATAAAATATTCCAGTGTGCAGTTAAGATTCATATGATCCTTTAAGGTCCTTTAAAGTCCTTAGATTTGAAATTCCCATTTCGAGACCTTTAAAAAGGATTTTTTAAAAGGTATTATATGAAATTTATTGTTGTTGTTTTTGCAGTTGTTTTCTGGGCTAGAATAAGGAAAGATTAGTGTTCAGAACAAGACTGCAGTCTTTAAAGATGTCATTCAATTTCAAATGTTTGTTACTGGCTATTAATCACTTAGGTGATTATCAGCTTGCTGATAAAATGTCTGTGGTTTGTATACTGCATCATGCATTGTGTTTGTGTGTGTTTGCATGGGTTTTGTAGCCTTTAGAAATTGAAGAGGGTCTTGAGAAGTGTCAGAAAAGTCTTTGAAATGTTGATGGAAGAACTGTGTGAAGTCTGTGGGAAGTTTGTTGTAAATGATCACAGTGAAGGAATCTCACAGAAGCAATTGAATAAGGGAGGAAAAAAAAAAAGATTTGCAGGTGAAAGGTAGACAGATATGAAGGAAATGCATGACAGATGACATTGTTTTTTTCTAGTTCCGAAACTTTATCTTTGCGTTTGCTGAACGAGTAATGCAAGTGTAGAACAGAACAGTGTAAATGTGCTGCTTTTGTCTCTTTCGCTGTGTCTGTCTTTTGTTGTCTGATATGTACACGAGTCCTTTGGCTGTGCTGGTCTTCATGTCTGTCGTTTCCTCTCCCTCTGTCTCATATTATTCTCAAGTTGGGTGTGTGGCATGTGTGTTTATCGTTTTGTGGTGGTGTGATTGTTACATTGAGCATAAGTTAGGATTGGTGCATGATATAATTGATTTCCAGACAGAGGTGGTTTTTTGCTTTCTTTTTTGATGAAAGTTTCGGTCAGATCGAGAATCTTGGGTGATGTCAGATGAAAATACTGTGTGATGCATTTGGAGCTGTGTCTCTCTATGGGAGCTTTTTATGATTGTTACTACCATTGTTGTTGGTGGTTGTGACATTGGTGCTAGTCATGTTGGTATTCTTTTTTCTTTTCTCGTTACTGCTGTTTAAGTGGTGTTTGTTTTGTTATTGTAATCATGATGAGGATGATTATTTTTTCTCTTTATTCTGTTGCAGCTCTTTTGTTCTTTTTTTTTTTTCTTTCTCCCCTTTCATATTTTTAATTGAAGAATAAAGCATGGTCTTGGGTGCTTAGTTGCTTTTAGTATGCAGCAATGGGAATATGATTCCAAATGTTTTGTTAAGTATTTTGTCATGCCAGTGTCAAAAGAACTGAACTTATAAAAACATGTGTGGTTAACGTAACATTCGCAGTGCAGACTTTTGAAACATTGCTACTTCAAACTCTTAATCAAGACTGGATCAGATCTTTGAGTGTGTGTTGCTGCTGGTGCAGACAGATGGATTAGGCTACTGGCAGAGCTGACAAGCAATAAGGGCACTTTGTTGGTGTTTCCCAGCCTGATTTGGTCTCTGTGGTCAGTTAGGTAATCCAATAGCATGTACTGTAGCAGCTTTCTATGAATCTTTTTTTTCAGCATCTACATACCAGTTTCCTGGACAGAAGCGTACAAATATTTAAAACGTATATTTGACGCTGTACAAATCCGTTTTCAATGAATTTTCATTTCTGCTCTATGCTCATGCTAGCTATCTCTTTAATTTTCCTTTTGAGAAAAAAATGAATTTGAAGTCTCTGAAAGGAAGTGATCAATTCTTATTTTGACCTTGACCTATGGTCAGTAGTACTACTATTTCATTTTTTTTTCCTTCAATCAACGCCAGAAGCAAAAACTTGAGAAGTCAGTCCAAAGTTTATAAACCATTACTGTTCTTTGCAAGCAAACAAGAGGAATTAAAATGAAACGAAAAAAAATTATTGCCAGTGGATTGATAGACAGATAAATACCTGCTGAAGTGCTTGATAGACAGATAGCACCTGCTGACATTATCAAGATCGTATTATTTTTCCAAATGGCCTGGAACAGAAAATTAGCTGCATGCATGGTTTAAGTTGCTGGTGCTTAATTAAACAGAACAATTGCTTATATAATGCCTTGCTTTCATATGCAGTCTGTCGATATATGGCAGTTACTCTTGCTGTTGGGCAGTTGCTTGAAATTGACTCACTTTAGATTGAAAATGAATTGGACTCACTTTAGCTGAAAAAAAGTATTATTATTCTTTGTTTTGGGGGTTACATCTTAAATTCCAAATATAATGTTCAGAAGGAAATGAAGAAATTTCAGATTTTGAGTTCCCCCATTCCTTAGTTTTGTACCCGGGTTATTCTTTTCAGATATTGTGACCCCTTAAATTTTCCCTGTACTCGAGTTCAGTACTTTTTCGTATAAAAGGTCTTGCATAAAAAAGGACCCCTAACTGGAGGGTATTTTTGGCTAGGGGCCATGAAGCATAAGTTGGCTTATTTGGGAAGGCGTTTTGACTTTTGTCCAGAATTGGATTTTGTTCCCCACTTGTAAAGCCTTTTGGGAAAAAATTTTCCTTTTTGGAGGGGGTTTTTTTTTTTTTTTTTTTTTTTTTTTTTTTTTTTTTTTTTTTTTTTTTTTTTGCTGCCCCCCCCCCCAACCCCCCCCCTCTGCACCACCCGGGGCAGTGCCCCCCACGCCGTCATTCAAACCCCCCGTCCAAGCTACACCCCGGGTGGGGCCCCGCCGCAGCCCGGCCCCGGCAATCCCGGGGAGCAGTCGTGTCAAGTCTTTAAGGGGAAACCCCCCCGGAGGACCCCTGCACTCTGCGATCACTTGGGTGGGTTCAGTGGTGCCTGTTCTGATCAAAATACGCAGGAACACCTACAAACCCCTCGGGACGAAAATAATTGTTTTAGTCCGGAACCCGGCGCGGGGGGGACTCTCCCTGGGGGCGCCCCCAGTCCTCCAACGACCCCCCCCAGGGACCCACCGTACCGGTGCCCCCGAGGAACCAACCCGGGCCCAAGAGTGGGGAGGACATCAAAATCGGGGTCACCATGGGCGGGGCATGAAGGGGCCCAAAACGGGAAATTTTTTTTTTTTTTAAATGCTGATCAATGGAATGAGGAGATTAAGAGATGCTACGGGTTTTCCATTTCGGTCTGAGAAATGACAGGGCTGTACTCTACGTTTCCTTTCAAAATTTATCTGGCGTAAACCACCCCGAGGATACAGGACCGCAGTGTTTGGTAGGAAATTTTTAGGAACCTTTAGAACGCATCCCTTAAAGGGGTGAAACTCGACTGTTGGTCCCCGTCTTCCCAATGAGTCCGCAGCAAAACAAATCTGGGGGGAGCCCCGGGGGGGCAGAAAAACCCCATGACTTTGATGGGATTCGACCCCCGACCTCCCCCGCCCGGGGTCCCCCGACGCTAACCCTTTGCCCGGCGGTGGTTTTTTGGAGTTGTATTTAATACTCCCCTTCCATCTTTTTTCCAGTGAAGGAGATCTAAAAATTTTCGCCATTTCTGAAGCATCAAAATAAAAAAAACAAAAAAACGGCACGCCATTGAATCCAAACTACCTTTTGGGGTGTTAGCCATCATGTGTAGTGGGCTGGTGTGATGGTGACATGAAAATTAGTACAACACTCTGATTTTTTCGCATTAGTCCAAAGTGGAATGTGACATCCTTAAAGGTGGTAATTAACGAACCCCTACAGGAAAATCCACAGGAGAAAGTTGGAGCCAAGAAATAAAGAGAGAGGGGACTAGCTACACCCTTTCCCCACTCTTACCCCTTTTCTGGCTTTCAAATGCCCCCTCTTCTCTTTATTGCCAATGGGAAACCCGGTACACGTTTATATAAGCAGATTCATTCAGTAAGCTTTATTTTATTGGTGTATTATTTAAAGCGTGTTGAATATCACTTTATGATAGTAAGGATGTCGTTTCATATTGGGCAGTGTATTGGAAGCAGGTGCTCCTTTCCCTGTGGGGATTTGCGTTTACATTGTGGGGGTATTTCTGTTCTCAGACAGCAACGTGTCGATGTCGGACAAGCTGTTTGGTGTGATGGGCACGGTCCACCGGGCCCGTGGTCTGGATGCAGGGGGAGAGCATGTCTACTGTAAAGTCAGACTGGAACAGTGAGGGCTGGTTTTAATCTCTGTGTGTGTGTGTGTGTGGTGTGTGAATGTGTGTTTGTATATAACTTGTTTTTAACTTGTTTTAACTTGTTTTAACTAATGTTGCTCCCCAAGGGGTTGAGCACTTAAAAAAAATTGTTTTAGGCATTTTAAATATATTGATCTATCTATCTATCTATCTATCTATCTATCTATATATATATATATATATATATATATATATATTATATATATATATATGTATATATATGTGTGTGTGTGTGTGTGTGTGTGTGTGTGTGCGTGTGCTTGGCTAGGAATGATTCATTATTGATACTGAATTCAGGTAAGCCCCCACCTTCCCCTTCCCCAAGCAGAATGTAAGAACTCTATAACAGTAAGATGTTTGCACACAAAAAGCGGGAACAAGCACTTTCGAAGCTAGCTTTCAAGAGTTCAACTTTTAATCCCTTCATCCATCCAAAGCCTTATCTGAGTCAAAGTCTTCATTGGTCACCCTTCCCACCTTCCCCAGTGTTACACTGACTTTCTAGCATGGCTTGAAATGTTTGCTTACACCCTTGTGAAGGAGTGTTAGCTGTGTGTGTGTGTGTGTGTGTGTGTGTGTGTGTGTGTGCGCGCGCGCACCCATGTGAA
Source organism: Conus ventricosus (assembly GCA_018398815.1). Taxonomy (NCBI): domain Eukaryota; kingdom Metazoa; phylum Mollusca; class Gastropoda; order Neogastropoda; family Conidae; genus Conus; species Conus ventricosus. The sequence goes on from CM031605.1 coordinate 31,010,670, forward strand.
TTAGTGTTAGTGTGTGTCTTGTGTGTAAATGAGAGAGGGAAAGAGTGTTTTTGAGTATGTGTGTGTGGGGGGCAGGGTTGTGTGTGTGTGTGGGGGGGGGGGGGGGGGGGGGGGTATATCTGCCTTTTGACAACCACACATCTGCCATTTTGCTTTAACTCCTGATCTGTCCATTAAGATTGCCTATTATGTTTTACTTCCATATAGGATGTTTGGGAAGCTTACAGCATTAAGAGCAGAATTTTTAGCTGTTTGCTTCAGCTCTGGTGTGCACTATTTTCAGTGCATTTCAGAATGTATCAGACTATTTTCCGCGCTGCACTGATTGTGATTGGCAAAAAAACAAAAAGTGACAGTGAAAGAATACAGTCCATTTGCCATGATTGCAGATAATTTTCCCGCCCAGATGCTGCTAAAATCGCAACAAAGACTTGAACATCAGTGTAGACAATACAAATGGGTTTGAAGTTGATTCAAAATTAAGGTCAGTGACTTCATTGACCAAGATGAGGTGCATCCTCAACTTAATTTTTATTAAGGAATTTGGTACAATTTGTGTGAGTGAATAAGTGCGTGTGTGTGTGTGTGTGTGTGTGTGTGTGTGTGTGTGTGTGTGTGTGTGTGTGTGCACAGAGGTATTCAGAGAGATAGGGAGATTATGTTCATGAGTCGTGTTTCTGCAGGCAAAATGGTTTGAATGAGGTCATATCTTTCTCTCTGTCTGTCTGTCTGTCTCTCTCTCTCCCTCTCTGTCTCTCTCTCGCTGAATCTTTCTTTTGCCTCACACCCCACTTACCACTCTCCACCTCTTCATATTTCCTCTCTACATTTCCATCGCACAAATACCTGACAACCCCATATTCCAAAGTTTTCCATTCTTTGTTCCTTCTAAACTCAACGCAAGAGAGAAAGGCGGCGGGGGTTATGTGGGGGTTATACTTACAAATACCTCTTGCACATGAACAACAACATGAATATGCATCCACTGAGAAGCAGTTCCAAATTGGATTTACTAAATCATGTTTCGTTTTTCTTTTTCTTCCCACGACAGTCCGGGCAGTCGGGTGAGCTTGTTCTCCGGTTCCCGTTGTCATCGGCAAGTCAAAGACTGTGCCCCCTCAGGAGCTGTCTTTGACATCAAATTTGAGGTCAGCTTTCATCTTCGTGTCTTTTTTCCCTTTTTTTAAATTTCTTTTGTTTCTTCCCGCTACCCGTACCTCCTGTTTCTTCATCCTTTTTTTTTTTAAAAAAGTTTGTTGCGTCTCTCTTGTACCATTTTTGTGACTTGATTGCTTTTTTTGTTTTGGGGTTTGCTTCTCTTTTTATCACTTTATCAGGGTAATTGAAAGACAAATTTGGCACAATTGTACAATTTTGTACACTAATTTTTCATTTTGTGATGTATGTGCAGCAAACAGGTGTCATCACGTAGGCTGCTATCCACCCACTCATTGATGTTGAAGGTGTAATGTATGCAAGAAAACTTAGAAATGAATCAACAAAAAAGATTATTTCTGATTTTCATACTAGTCTTTTTGTTGAAGTCTACAGACACTTTTGAAAGTACAAAACATCAATTATCTGGCATTGCTTATACTTTTAAAATGTCACAGTATGCTTCAGGAATGAAACTTAGTTTGCCTTGATTTCATGTAAGACTGTCATGAAAGGAGATTTTCTGCTTAGATTCTTTAAACTGTGTGTATGATATCAAAGAACTTGATGTAGTAACTGAATGAGAGATGTCCTGCTTAGAATCTATAGATTGGGCGTGCGACATGAAAGCACTTGGTGTAGCAAGTGTGTCCACATTAAATATTTGTTTTTGGAGCCTCCTTTTTTCAGTGTGCATTCTCATAGTGAAATGTGCTTCGTCACATGTGTGCGTGGGTGCATGATGAGACAAAATGAAATAAAACTATGTTAGTTTACAGGCTAAGAAAGATTCTAAACCTGAAACTGTAACTACACTTGCCTTTCAATGTTTGGGGAATGTCGATACGCAGGTTGACCGAGGTCACGGCATTTCTCCGGACTCCACCCTGGTGTTTGATATCAAGAGGTCCAGCAGGGAACACCTGGCGACAAAAAGCTTCACAATCCGGGAGATCCTGGCAGGTTCGGTGGTTTTCCATGTCAGGGATGGGAGGTCTGTTCACTCAGTAACTGACTTGGAGCCTGATCGTTTGGCCTGAGCTGATAATGAATGCACTCATAGTGCCTCTGCGTCTGCCCATGAGAAAGTGGTCAGGCTTTATGCCAGCTCTTGGCACACTGTTAATCCCTGACTTGGTCTCTGTCTGAGTCTTACTGTCTGTCAGCTAAGTTCTAGTTTTCTAGATTTGTTTTCTTTTGTTTTCTTTTGCTTTGTTTTGTTTTAATGGATGTTAGTTTTTTTCAGACTTGTAAGTTTCTTTTAATCTTATACATTGAAGATCAGGTGTCAGCACTTAAGTTGCTGTCTCTAACTCTGTTATTTTCCATCACAAATTTCATAGTGTAAAATAAAAACCGGGCTTTCGTCTGTCAGCTGCCAAGGGAGAAGACCCCGATCAGTGACTTTGTAAAAGCGTGCCTGGGAACGATTAGGTTCTCGCTATGATCAAACTGAAAGAAACAGAGGCACAAATTTAGCGTGTCCATGTGTGTCTGAATGGCATGCAACAATAGTTTGAAAAATAATGCATATGGGTGAGGGGTGGTTGGGGAACCTGGGTAATGAAATAGGTGATTCATGCTCCTCCGCTCAACATCCAATCCTCTGATTGACAAGGAACTTGTATTGTTTGATGTTAAGCAGAATACACAGACAGATGCTCTTTTTGAATCCATCACTTTATTTGCAACATTTTACATCTACATATAAATGCCAAATGCACAACCACATACATGTACATACCTTTGTTATATCATTGAGTGACAGATATTACTTAGAGCATTACATGGCAATTACAAATGGAACTTGTGCAAGTTTAAACAAACTTGGTTTCTGTACAATTCAGTTCTCGATTAGTTTGATGTTAGAATTCAAAATAAAATATATGTATTTTATCTGTAAACCACACATTCAGCAAGATCTACTTCAGCTGTATGTTTTCAAAAATGGTTGAATATCTGTATATAATCAAGTTTGATTTGTGTTTAATATGAAAATGTCAATGGACCTCCCTGTCCCTTACCCTCAGGTTAAGTCAGAGCTAAAAAAAAAATTGAAAAAAGTTTAAATCAGAAAAGGGCGCTGAAGAAGAAAAATTGTTAGAAATGAGCAACCGTTGGTTTTGTACCTTCAAAGACATTTCTACTTTAAGTTTGCAGGTATTGTTGACAGATAGAAAAATTGTAGGTCCATTAGCATTTTGTTTTCATCAGACTGATTTAGAGTGTACCATTCAGTATGAATATAATTTATGGATTTTCCAATTTAACGTTTGCTTTCCTTGTGTCTCTCCACATCCAGAAACGGAAGGCATCTGTCGCTGGCTGATGATCGAGAACGGCATCGAGCTGGAAGTGTCTCTGTCTACGGGTCAGCGCACCCCTCACGTGCGGCGCCGTAGGATCATGAAGAGCCTGTCGTTCCATAGAGACAAGTGAGGTGAAAGGGAGTGCCTTCATGCTCCTGAAAATACCCAAGTGGGTCCTACATCAGGATCAGTGCTCTGAGGTCTGGAACTCACATCTCTGAAAGAGGAATCCCATGACTGGCTGCCAGTTTAACAGCTGTGTCACCTGTGGAGTGTCTTGACAGTGATAGGGTGAGCCGATCTTTCATTTGGGACAAAAAGTGAAAGATTAGCAAACTTTGGGACAATGGCAGCTTCGATGTTGTCCGCTGTGTGAAAAGCTATCTGGTAGTTTTGTGTAGGTGTTGATTTCAATTCTGGCTTGGTTTGTCAGTATGAGCATGTTCTTTTATGTGAGAGGAAGTTATCTGCCTGTGAACGAATCTGGTGAATCACTGCATACTTCCAAGAATGACTGTGATGACTGTGTCAAGATCTGTGATGAGGTCTGTCTTAGAGATGTTGTGTGTTGCTTGTTTTTTTTTTGCTGAAGTGGGTTTTATGTGATAGACAAGATTTCTTTTGAGGCATTTGTTTCCTCTTGTGTATTTTGTCTCTCAGCAGTACTCAGTGGCTGTCTGCTCTGCTTAGATTACTGTACGATGTTTTATCAAGCACATGCTGTTCACTTTTCTCCACATTATTTATTTGGAATGGGTAATATGTTTGATGTATTTGCTACAGATTACGAGGACAAGCAAATGACATGACTTGAATTAGTTGTCCACTTCTATAATCTTTTTGTTTGTTTGTTTGTATTGTTTTCCCCTCCTTTTGTTAACGTACTTGGGACTAAATAATTCCAACAACCCTGCGGTATTTTTGGGTACATTCTCATAATCAACAGCGCATAATGATGAGATGTTTGTTTTCATCCTGTATAATCTGCAGATTTTCCTGAACCCTTTGATGTGGTTTGGTTGCTTAAAGACGACAAAGACAAGAAATAAAGACGTAAAATTCCCTTTTTTTTTATTTATTTATTTTTTTGGACGTAAAATTCCTAAGCAGAATATAGTTTGGGTCATCTTGTCACAGGTTCATGACGATGTGTTTGTAATGGTAGCTACTAATCTTGCATCTGTTTGCGAGTGTCAGTTTGGAGAAATTAATCACTGTTATTTGAAGTCGTTGGTTTTTCCCCCCCCACTATGTTTACAGATCAACAAGCTTGAATGTTGATTCAGTCGCACAAGATATAAATGCTGTTGTTGTTTTTCTTCCTTTTTCCCAAAGTTTTCAACAAATCACCATGTTTGCTGAGTTTTGCTTTGAGCTTTGTTGCAGCGATTACTTGACTTTTTGCTTGTCATATCCACTTGTGCTTGCATTATGTAGGTGTCATTGACGTTTTACCCCCTTTGCCAGGTAGACTTCACCTTGTGCACTAAAAGTTCGTCACTGGAATTATAAGGGGGTGGCGGGAAGATACAAGAAAAGAAAACCAAACCAATGCACAATGAAAGCCGTCACCTACCTGAGGTGTTTGACTCAAAATGTCTGTCCACATCAAAGCTGTTCCTGACGTGGGTAGAAAGCTTAGTTAGTGCTGTCTGCAAATGGTGGGTCCACAACAGTCCCCCCCTGAAGTGATTCGTCGGCAGTGCAGCGTCTCTTCTGAGGGGTTTTTCCTCTGATGACTGGATATTGATCGCTGCGTAATGTGCTGGCGGTGCTGGAGCATTTACAGGAAAAACATGAGTTGAGAGCTGTGTATGTGGCTTCAGGGGGAGTGATGCCAGTGGGGGACCTAGGAGGATGACAGTCCCCTCTACCCCCCCCCCCCCCAAAAAAAAAAAAAAAAAAAAAAAAAAGGAAGAAAAGAAAAGAAAGAAAGAAAAAGCAGGAAAGAAAACTTTGATTCACTTCTGTTTTTCCACTCCTTCAACCTTGTGAATGTTTTTTTGTTCATGGAATTACTCTTCTTTGAATGATTTGCAACGGTAGTCTGTCTTTTGTGTGTTTCACTTCCAAAAGCGATATTTTTTAAATTAAGATTTTGTAACATTCTTTCTTCATGCTTGCGCAAAAAAAAGCAAAAAATTAACAAAATCAAAAGTTTTAGACCCCGGATATGACAACCAAAGGAAATGTGGAACGTAACTATAGAACGCATACCACCAGGGTGGATTTTTGAAATGCCTCGTTCCCCTTCCTGTCACTGATCTTCCCTCGCATCAAGGAAACAGAAATTCCAGATTCTGCGGCCCTTCCTGTCCTGCTGTCTTCCCGACTGCAGTTTCGCTTCTCCACTACTCTCGTGCGTGTTCATGTGACTGGAAAGACGGATTCTAATCACCTTGCGTCGGGGATGGGGTTGGGCTGCTGCCACATTGTGCAGTCCGTCATCATGTCTCCAAGGCTTGATGGTGTACTGCTGATGTTGATTCAGATGCCGAGCACAATTAAGTAACCCAGGACCTGCGCAGGCTGTCTTTTGGTGATTGCCAGACGGCTGTCTGCAGACGGCACTTGTTTGAATTGAAAGGGGAACCAGCTTGGGTGTAGCTGTGGGGTATGGGAAGGCTGGGATGAGCTGCATGAGAGTTTTCCCCCCTGAGAAGGCATAGAAAATGAGACAAAAATAATGGTTGTGTGGCTGGGGAAAGACTCAGCAACATTGAAGACTGATGTTCATGAAAGTTAACAAAACTGAAGAAAATGTGGAAAAATTTTGCCATGTGCTCTTTAATATTTCATTAACTGTTCTGCATATTTTGCTAATTCTGCTGGGAGTTGAACTGCATCATCATTTGGATTATATATGATTTGCAAAGTGATCATTGATTGACTTCAAGTTGTTACTGGTTTTATTTTTGTCCCGATGAAGAAATCAAGTTTGTGACAATTAAAGAAAACCCATCTCCCTTTTCTTTCACATCTTATTTGATCTAATTGCAGTTTTAGTCTCTCTCTTTCCTATCCTTTGTTTGGGCCTTGCACCGATTCAAATGGAATGCATTGAACACATTCCCCCTGTCAGTGGAAGCATCACTGGTAAGTAAAAGGTCATGAGCGAGAAACAGATAACATATACATTTTGGTCAGTAGGTTTAGTCTTTTCTGTTTCCCCTCAATATATGAAAAAAAAACACATAATGTTTGAGTTTGTTGAAAGGTGCATTATATGGCATTTCATTATGTTGCACAACAGTTAATTTTATAATACCAGTGTGACGTTTTCTTCACCTTGGTAAGATATTTTTCTTGATATTAGAGTTACAATGAAGCACTCGGTCTGCTCATGCTAAAAAAAAATTAAAAAAAGAGAAGAAAAAGAAATGTTTTGAGTTGGTCAAAGCAGCGTACATCAGAAAGCATTTCATGTGAACATTTCAAACGGTAGTGTCTCGGCACATGGTCAATTGGCAAGGACTGTGTGAAATTGTTTGTCTCTTCACCCTTGTGCAAGAAGGGTTTCAAAGACAAGAGAGTTTAAGTAATACTTTGATCCATGCAGATCAGCCTACGCTGGCCAGGCAAGAGAGGTGTCCCAGGTCGAAAACTCCGATGGGCTGATCAAAGTTTATTAATTGGGTATGTGGAAGCTCCTAGTGATGAGTTTGAACAGAAAGGCCCGTTTCAGCTTCGTGGACACAAACTAACCTTACAATAGACAATGTGCCAATCATTTGAACATCAAGTCATCACATTGTGCCATTTTATAATTCTTTTCACCTCTTGCATTATGTGGTTTGCTTTATGCTTTCCCATTTTTGTTTATCTTGCCAGTTTGGCCATAAATGATTTTTGGTCCATTTGCCTATTTATGTGGTGTAGCATTGTATAGACTTTTTATTGTTCCAATAGAACGTAGTCATATTGCATTTTCATTAATGGACCGATTCTGAATTTCCACATATATATTGGCTTCTAGGTTCTATGTACAACTTTTTTTTTTTAAAGGGACATATGAAGTCAGTGAAATGTATTCAATGCATAATCACTTTTCTGCAGTGTGAATATTATAGCACTAACACACCTCAAGTTTCTGTAAATTTGATTAATGTGGAAAACATGTTCATGTGTTATTTACGAAAATAGTACCTCATACCACCTCAAAAGGAGCCCATCGTAGGTGTGAGTAAGTAAATTAATGAGTAGTTCTTAGCAGAACACTTTTAAAATTCAGTCAGAAATCCAATGTGTAATTCAGAAGTTCAAAAGCTTATTTTCCCTGTAATCTCAGCTCATCCATTGCCTCTGCATGTACTGTCATTATTATTGATGTCTTTTTTCAGACAGTTCTTTCTGTTTTGGTAGTAACCATGATGTATGATTGCACAATGCTTTTTGCGTAAGTGTTAGGGGCACAAAGCTCTAACGGTATGAAAATAAGGCCAGTCATCATTGAATGCACATAAGACAATTGTTTGAGGTGGATACTAGATGAATAGTGTGTGATAATGATGTCAGACTGACAATGCATTCTATTACAAACACACACTCCCAGTTACACATACACAAAGTACACATGCGAAACTAATATCATCTTTAGAATGCTGTCCGTGTCTGACTGGTTGTGTGTTGGACCTTTGTTTTGGACCTCTGAAAACAAAGGGGTGAGGTATTTCTCATGAAGATCCATGCGTTTACAAATATGCTGTGCATGATGCTGCTATATTAACCCTTGCTCTACAACTCTTGTATTTTCTTTTGATAAAGATGATCTCAGGAAATCTTGTTAGATGGGTTGAATTCTTTCTTTGTTACAATTGGGTCGAGTTCACTGTGGTTTTATTGTATTCTGCTCCTTTTTTTTCTTCTCTTTTTTCGTTCATTTATCTTTTGCATTGAAATGGAAACGATGCCTTTTTTTCTACTCTTTACTGTTTAGAGGATTTGAGGAGCTTGGCAGCAAACAAACTGGTATCTATGTATAAAGTGTTTACTCTGTGTTCTGCAGTTATTCTAGACATTTCAAAATTAAAGGCTACTAATGTTTGATTAATGGCATCCTGTGCAGTTTTGAGGTATCCTGACATATCAGTCAATGCGATTGGACTAAAAATTGTGTTTTACAGTTAAAATTAAGTTGACATATCAACTGGTATTGAAACACATTGACCAGTGTTTGGGATTGTTTCCTCTATTTGTTACTCATCAAAGTCTTTCTTCTTTTTCATACATTTTGTTGGACAATACTTGAATGTAATTGTATTTTTTTGTGGACCAAGACCAGTTTTCTGTGAATGAAGTTGTCTTTTGGGATACTTTTTCCGCTTCTTTTGTCCAGGTTGTGATATTTCATTTGTTTACTGTTATTGGCATGTGTCTTTGTATTCATACTATGACAGAAAAGTAGCTGTAACAGTGTCCCGCGCATTTTAACTCCCATTTTTGTGATTTATATTTTTTTCTTTTTTGCCTAGCTTTGGCAGTAGGGAGGTCGGGAACCAGGCTTCCCCCCCCCCCCCCCCCCTCCATTTTTTATTTGACAAGTGGGTTTTTTTTGTTTTTTTTTAACCAACTTATGGTGAAAGGTTAATGATGGTTTGTGTGTGTGTGTGTGTGTGGTGTGTGTGTGTGTGTGTGTGTTCCTTCTCCCAAGTGCAGCAACATGAATTATTATTGCTTTATTAAATACTAAGTGCAACTATTGATGATAATGAAAGACATCAAATTGAAAGTGAAACCAGCAAGAAATATGGTGCTTAATACATCGTCCTAATTGTCTCAATGTCAGCGACACATAATCAGTGTTAGTAGTCAGGGCTCCCACTGAAGAAAAGTGAAAATCAATGAAATTCTCGGGGGGGCCAACAGGCATGCTCTCCTTATGCAGGGAAAATTTTTAAGCTAGCTTTCAAATGGTAAAATCCCATGCAAATTTGAGCAATAAGTTCTGTACTGTGAATGTTCACACAAAATTTCATGACCGAAAATGCATCAGCACTTTGTGGATTCTATTGCCACTTTTTTTCCTCCTTGCCTTTTCTTTCTGCTAAAATATTTTTCTCACAGATTTCTATTTTCACGTTCAGCTGAAATCTGCATATTTTGGGGAAGTGGGAGCCCCATACAACGTAATCATAGTCGAATGTGTATTTAGTCATTCGGAGGCTACATACTTCCATCTGAAATAGTTAAACACCTAGTCGCGTTCTTGTAAGAAACTGAACAGAGTTTTGACCTTATGGAGAAAGGGATTTTGTATGCTGGCCTGAGCAAGATTTGACCAGTGATCCAATAAATCTTTGTGGTGTACTATCTGTTGTAAGCTGTTTAACAGAATCTTTTTTTTTCCATGCTCTGTTCAAATACGTATACCATCTTTCTGTCTTTTGACGGTTTCTCCATCAAGAATCGAGATGAATTTATTTGGAGCTTGCCCAACCTTGTTTCTGTTTCAACATTTGATGTATGCATATATTTACGTGTTGCGATTTGCTTGAAACAGCTTCTTTCATTTGTCGAATGGTGGACCAATATTGCCTCCAGATCTCTTCCGTGTTTTGATGTGTTAAGCTTGTTCCTGTTCAGATTCAACATTCGCTAGTCTGCGTCAGTATCGTCCTCTTTTCTGTTACTCATTGTTTTGCGTTTTGTTTGTTTCTGTTGTCTTGTTAACTAGTGTCTACCGTTTTCCTGCCTTTGTGGACCATTTTCAGTCTTTGTTCCAAAACTCTCATACATTTTCTTAGGAGATCCGACATGCCATCTTTAATTGGGCAGTCACATAGTGAAAATTGTGCATATTGTCCAGACAAGATACAAGCTGTCTATTTTACTGCAGTGTCCATTTGCCCTTTTTTTTTGTTTCATATTTTTTGTGGAATTAAAATTATCTTTATTCATCATTCATGTTTTATATTATTTTTATATCTTGTAATGAAAAATGGAGTATTTGTCACTGTCAGCACAGCCTCACTGGTTTCGGTACCATGTCATTAACCGCTGTTATCGTTTCTTTTTCTGGACATAATTTTCATTGATGATCGAAGCAGCGTTTGGAATAACATTTTTTCCTGTGCGAGTTAAACAGCCCTGAAAAGACCCAGTGTGGTCGTCTCAGCTATGATGATTTACATTTGATTACAGTGAGCAGTGTCTGGCTGCATGTATTGCCTTTCTGTGTTTGTGATCATTATGCTGTTGATTATACCTTTAAAAAAGCCCAAAAAACATGAGTGTGAAAAATTAAGTGGAATGGGTGGCACCCAGTAAAAAGCATAGGATGTAGATTATTTAGCTGCCATGTTAAATGGCATTTTTTTTTGTTTTGTTTTGTTTGTTTGACTTAATTTCCTGTTCTGAGTAGTAGCCCTGAAAAATTCCTCTGTGGACTGATAAAATGTGGATTTAAATTCAAGTTTTCTTTTAAATCTTAATTCAGTAGTTTTCTTTCGAACTTTTAGACAACATGCAAGTCTTTGTAGTGAACATCTCTATTTCCTTTCTTACAAGTAGTTGGTTAAAGGCAAGATTGATTGAACTATAGCGCAAGTACATGTATGTATAATACATATATGATGTATTGCAGCCTTTGGTAATACTTTTCAGTGATGCTAGCTGCTGCCTTTGTTTAATCAAAGTTTGTGAAAAATAGCACATTTGATAATATTCCCATAAGGATGCCTAGGCTTAAAGTTAGTCGCTTTTGCACCCTAGAGAAGAGCGTCTTCTTTTTGGAGACAATTTCATATGAAGAAAAAAAAATCTTTTGGGGACAATTTCAAGTGCTCCTGCTTTGCCAAGATCATATCCAGGGTTTTGGGTTTAATTGGCTGTGGGTTACAAGAAAAAAGATAAATGAAATCTTCTGCCTGTAACCTGTACTCCGAGGATATATGGAGCACCAGCATCATCTCGTGCTTTTGTGAGCTAAAGTAGGGGGAAAAACATGCTTAGTTGTTTTTTTTTGGCGGAGATTGAAAAGGTTTGGTTGTATTTTATTGTTTTTGTATGTACGTGTTCTTGTCAGTGCGGAAGTCTAGAAATTATTGCTTTTGTCTGGAGTTACCGAGCACCAGTAGAGCCTATGATTGGTTGGGCATTAGCCACAGTGACCAAGACAGTGTTACTCAGAATTTGGTGTACTGCAAGCTGAATGAAGGTGGAACATGGTGGTGCAGATTTGTTGTCAGTTTCAGTACATCCATTAGACATGGTGGTGCGTATGGGCATCTTGTTGTTCAGTGTATTTGTCAGATTGTTTCTACTTTTAATGAAAATGTCTTAGAATGTTTTAGAAATGTTTTCAGTCACTGTTAGTATCCATTGCCATGGAAACAGTATGGTTGCCAAAGGTAAACAAACAAAAAAGTTTCGAACGCCTGTAACTAATGAAATAAATTTTACAATGGGTATGCAGGGCGTGTGCTCACCTGGTGTTTTTTAAAAACTACATTGCATGTCTTTCTGGTGGGTTTTTTTTTTTTTCTTCCTGGAAAAGGTGCTAATTGCCAACTAGAAAGCTGTACAATAGTCTTAAAACAGAAAAAAAAAAAAAGCTGTCTGTTCATTGTAGTTTTCACACAATAAAAGAAGAGGGGGGGGGGGGGGGGGGAAAGAGAAAGTGAAAACATGTTTATCGCATTTTAGGCTTTTGAACACATTTTTATGCCGCAATATTGGATCCATTCTCATTGCTATGGGTAGTTTTTTTTTATATTTTTTTTTTATAAATGATTCAGATAGAAAACAGTACTGAAGATTATTGCAGAATATTTTTGTAAACAAGATAATGCAGGTAAGCAAAACGATGTCCTAGCACCAAGCATTCTGTTCATCTTTGCTGGTGTGTAATGAGCTGTCTGAATTGTTTCTCATGATCAATAGCCTGAATTAGGGTGGGTTGTGAAGCATAGATTGCATATATTTTCCGATTGTGGAACATTGATACTAAAACTTTATAACTGAAGGCCGCACACAATACCCAAGCAAATGGGTAGCGCAGGAATCTTTTATTTTGTTAAAATATGTTCAAATTAATTGGTTTCTTTTTAGCAAACCAAGGAAGGCGGTTACCCCCTTCTATCCACCTGGTACTGTTATCAAATCCTCCAGCAGCTAATACAGATAATTTGCTCTGCTAAATAAGAACAGTACCATGCATGTCCCAAGATGTTAACACGTGATCACTTGATGCAGCAAGCTTACTCTTTTAGAAGAGCTCTTTGTCCCTTTATGCAAACCGGTAAGTGGCAGCATGAAATATTTAGCTTTGTTGGGCTAGATTTAGTCGTCTTTAATCATGTGCATGTCGTAAGTATTGACAACTGTCTAAAATGTAAACTCATCCATTTTAGTAATGGACCTGATTAGGGGTCACCCCAGTGCACAGTCACCTTTCAAAATAAACTGAGCGTGAAAGGGTTAGACAGGCTGGCCGTCTTTGATTCGTTATTTTGTGGTGATCAACCAATAGCTGGTATCAACTCTTTTGCTATTTTTGCATCGTTAACAGTGGACAAGTGTATACATATATTTCAGTTTGATATATTGTAGTAATACTGTTAATTTTTAAGGGTGGTTCCAGGAGCAGTATCCAGTAAAGACAATTGAGAGAAAGAAGAAAAGGCGGGCATTTCAAGATTAGGCATCGAGTGTGGTCAAGCGAGAGAAGAAGTAGAATGAAATGGAGTTTAAAACATTGCATGTTTCTGTATTGACAGGACTGTTCTGAGGATTATATTGCATGCAGTTTTTGTGTCTGTTTTTTTTAATCAGTGTGTGAAAATGTGACCCAACTTTTGTGAAGTATTAAGATCATATTAACTTGGCGTTATCCTTTTTAATTTTTACATGCACTTTCTACACTTTGTGTCACTCCTAGGGAGCTTAAAATAGCAGATAGGATATCCGTTGTAGATGATTAATCCACTTGGAATGCAGACATACGTATATGTAGTATACCGTGGCAAATTGAGATTCTCAATAAAAATGCTTTTGCTTCACAAACTCTGAGTGCTTGTGTGTGTGTGTGTGCATACATTTTTTCCCACTCTTAGAACATCCTGAAATGGCACATTATTGGGAATACACTGAATTCAACTTTCAAAAGAAATAAAACTAAAGGGAATTGGATTAAAAGGCAGAAATCAAATGAGTAGAAGAGGCAAGTCATGTTGTTTATAGCCAAGCTGACTACAAACTAAACAGTGAGATGGTGGTGAAAAGTAAATGTGTTTGAAACTACGGTGTTAACGCTGCAGAAAGGACTCCAGTATTCCCACAAGACAGACAGATAGGCGAGACACTGACTGATCAATAGGATAAGACAAATAATTTCACCAAGACTCAGCTTTGACATCAATATCATCTTTGCATGGATAGACGGGCTTTACACATCCAAAAAAGTATGGATCCTGCAAGACCTACACCATCCGCATAGTGACTGCGACTTCAAAAAGTAAGGGTCTGTGTCTGACAAAAGTTAGCTACTAACTTCACATGGTTTCAGGCGTGTATACATAATCTGTCCTCAACTCTATCATCACATGGAGACAGACATATACGCCCATCTCTCTTAACAATGTTGGCAAATCAGTCAGTGATCTGTTCAACATGTTGTGTACAGGAGTAATTGCTAAGAAACGTATTGGCAAAGTTAACGTTAATGTTCGAAGAAACATGCCAAGTCTTCATTCTAGAATGACTTGAAAGTTTGTCATGTGTAATGGCATAGTTAGTTGTTCAGAAAAAAGAAAGCAGTAGTGGACCGCCATGCAATAATAATATCCATGGATATAAAGCAAGCATGTCTGGATCTTGCCATTTGGATGTTTGAAAACTTTTGTGCATGTCTGTCAGAAGTGAACTTTAAAATATCTTTCAAGTAAATTCTACATACAGCACTAGACAGGGTAAACACCGGAAATCAATGCTACTGTTAAACATAATTTAAAGTTACCTTTTCACTCGTATAAATTCAACAGAAATATAAAACATTCAAAAATACTGAAATTCAAAAGAAACTGGAAAAAAATCAAAATGTTTTCTATGACTTGACAACAAAACTTGTCATTGAGATCTGTTATCAACCTTTACCGTGCTTCCTGGGTCTTCCATGACCCAGTGACTCTATAAAAAACATATTTTATGAACGGATAGAACTATGCCCACAAAATATTAGGAGTTCCTCAATGATCTTGATAGTCATTGGTCACTGAAATTTCATGTATGGGCACAATCAATTGTCCTCCAGGACCTATATTTTTTAATGGACTGCACATGATCCAATGATGCACGCCATTGCTGAACCGCCCTTCATCAGGTGTGGGTCTTATAAGACCCACGCGATCTGAATAGGGATAAGCAATAGCCTCTACAAGATGTGTGGGTCTTGGGTGACCCGCACGATCGGGTCTGTGTAATCAAATAGGTCATCTGGTAAAGGTTATCAAACTGCTGACCTTTTCAAGATTTAATCAATATATTTTTTAGGGTTTAACCAAAGATTATCCTGGTAAAGTTCCTGTGGATGGAACAGGTTGGTTTGCAACACAAATATTTAATAGCCTGAAATAACTCATTTTTGCGCCCAATTTTTGGAGATAAGTAACTGTTTTTATCATTATGCTTTGTTTTTATAGTCTTGAATACTGTTTACCTTGCCTGAAGAAGACCAAAGAGGTAAAAATGTCTTGCAATTTGTTTCTTTGTCGGTGGCAAAGTAGTTTTTTCTTCAAGTTTAAAACAGGTGATCAATTCCTGGCTAAACAATCATGGATGTTGAATCATTACTACTATTACTGAGAGTAACTGTATAACGCCCATCCTTGGATAGAGACCAAGCTCTAGGCGCTTTGCAGTCCACATTCTCTTACACAAAAGGGCTGCCTATCAATGTAGTGCCATCTGAAAAGCTGCTACCATGTTGCTTTCCTGTGTCGCACAGTGGCATACAGTCACTCGGTTTTTCACACATTAACATTTAATGGAGAGTGCATGACATGTATTCTTGCCATCTACACCAAAGGCCAAGCCAGCAGTCTCTTCCAAAAGTTGGTGATGGGAGTTTACATGTGGAGAACATGTGTGCAGGAACTCCAGTAAAAGTCTCATTTTAACTTTTTCAGGAAACTGGGTTAGAACCATTGACAATTCTGAAGGAAAAAATCACCCTGTACAGAAACGGCCCAGCCTGATGCAATCCCACGATCGACTGACCAATTCAGCCCTCTACCCTGCATTTAATTTCCTGACCAACGTGCATTTACTTTCCTGACCAACATTGTAATGAAAGAATATGTGAAATAGAGACCTGTCTCAGAGGAAACAAAAAATTCACAACCATCATCCTTGGTCAAAAAGAGATGATCTCTCGAATTCTATGGCAGATCTACATACTTAAAATTTGCTGTCGAAGTATCTTTAACCTTAGAACATTTTTCTAACACTGAAGAATGTTGGAAACTTTTTTGCACTTGATTGTTTCTGTACTGAGAGTGAGATTTCTTTACCAAAAACTGAATACGACTTACATTTGATCATCAATACCAATGAAAACTGAAAATGACTTGCATTTGACCATTAATACCAATGACACATTCAAAAATGACATATTGGTTGTGAAACCATAAAGAGAGGGTGGGTCTTTTTTATGGCTATGTAATGTATTAATTGATTTTTATTTTATTGAATGGGGTACAAAATACACTAAATTTGTATGGGTGCATAAGTCTGCCATGGCCATTCAGGCCCTGGTCTCATGGTGGCCTATACACGCATTATGGTAAGATCCATTTCTGTACCCAAGACTCTCAAAATTTTTATTGTCTCTAGATTCATGGAATGTGTTACTTGTGAGTAATGGTGACTGCTTTAGTATCACACAATACTCGGCAGTCTGGCTCCATGACCTAGCAATGTCATCAATCAGTGACTTAGTACATGCAATATAGTGTCCTTTGTATGTATAAAAATCACTTTAGCACATATGATTGCAGTTGAAGTAACTTGGAACAAGTGCAGGTATTGGGAGGCCTTATTATAGCTTGACACTGTAGTGGTAGCTTTCTGAAGGTAGAACTCTAAATGATAAAACATAAGAAAATTAGAATGATCACCTTTGTAGCAATGCCACCAGGAAGAAACAGAACATGGTGCATTAAAGAGAAAAATGAAAAAGATGTTAACAGGTACACACAAAAATAACTCCTTCAAGCTCACAACATACCAGTTCAGTTGGGCAAGAGAGCACCCATGAAAGATGACTTTATTTTTCCTCAGTCATCAAGCCAACCTTTCAGAATGCAAACAAAAATAATTCAAAACCACTCTATCCTTTAGAATCAATCATTCTAGACTTCATCAAACGAAACCCCACTGATCTATAGTAACAACAATGAACGATTCTTCCAACTAACACCATGACACAGTGATGATCATAATACTTTTATCATACCTCATAGAATTTCATGACTGACAGTGTTACACTATCTTTGTGAATGAAGATGAAGAGGATAAAGGTACACATCCCCAAACACTGACGTTGTTGACCAAATCAGTCTCAAATCCCATTTTACATCTCATTATCACTAGGTGCCCACTCCCTATCTTGCTGAAACTAACTCTGAAGGGTGGAAATACAGCCATCAGATCACAGACAATGTGGCTCTTCTTAACTGTAAAAGATGGATCATGTGTGCAAAGGCCTCCTAGCTGATGGTGGATCAACACTTTGTCTAGTTCATTCATTCAGTTCTGTCACACATTTCACACAAGATCATAAAGTCTAAATCCAGTCGCCTTGTCACTCGGCCTTCCCGCCACGGTAGTTGTCAAGGTTGGCCAGGATGTAGGCTGCCGGGCCACACACTGCTGCCACCATCACAAACCCAAGGGCCGCTTTCTCCTGCAACACAAAGGTCAATGAGTTTACTTCCACTATCCCTGGCTAAGACAGAAAATCTGTTAATTGAAGAATTTGCTTATGCAGTTTAGCCCCCCGCTGTGGTACCAAACTGACAGTGACACAACTACTGGAAATAGAAAATTAGAATGATTCACTTTTTGCACAAAATGCCCAAGTTATGTTAATTTACTGGAAGCAAATTCCAAATACTTTGTTTTTATCCCCTGAACTATCAATTATTCAATGACAAATAAAATTTTAAAAGAGTCACTGTAATTACCCAATTTTATGCTGTCTCATCTTCTGAGCCCCCTTAGTCAATATAAGTATGCGTCAGGTGACAACAGACACTGACTAATCAACCTGATGATTGTGGACACTTAACCTTCGCGGACGGTGCTTTTGACTATACACGGAAGACGGTGTGGGTCCATGTGGACCCATGTCCCTCAAAGAGGGAAAATCATGTCCACCCTTCCACAGACGTGTGGGTCCATGTGGACCCATGGCTGTCATAAAAGGAAATTTTATCTAATTTTGGCAAAGTTGAGGGGTGTGTGTGTGAGCGAGCGCATCCGTGCGTGCATGCGAGTGTGCGTGGGTGTGTGCGTGTGTATGCGTGCGTGCGTGTGTGCGCATGCGTGCGTGTGTGCGTGTGCACGAGTCCATGTGTCTGTTCGTGTGCGTGCGTGCGTGCGTGCTTGCGTTTGTGTGAGTGTGAGTGTGTGTTGTGTGTGTGTGAGCGCGTCCGTGTGTGCACATGCGTGCGCGCGTGCGTGAGTGTGTGCGCGTTTGTGTGCGTGTATGTATGTGTGTGTGTGTGTGCACGCGCATGTGTGTGTGCGTGCGTATACGCGCGCGCGCACGCGCACAACACGTGGAATTGGGTGTGTGGGGGTTCTGATAAATTATGATTATGTAGATGCAGACTGAGGAGCGGGCAGGAGGGGGGAAAAAAAGGAGGTGGGGGGGGGTAGGGGGGGGAGTGGAGGGGGGGGGGGATGGGAGGGAGTGGGGAATGGGGGGAATACAACAGTGACTGTGTGTGCCCAGTAGTGTGTCTGGCGGCATGGAAAGTGTGGAGAGTCAGACGTGTTGACACAAGATATGACATTGTTTGCATTCCGCATGCACAGCGTGCGTGTGCTGCTTTCGTCTGCAATGGGCCACCCCCACCCCCACCACCTGATCCCCCCCTCCACTCTCGACCTCCCCCCCCCCCCCCTTCCCCCTCCATACCCCATCTCCTCTGACCGGCTCTGTCCACCCCCCACCCACCCCTGTCGAAACCTCCCTCCTCCTCCTCCTGCTCCTATTCTTCCCGTCATCTTTGGGAGAGGGGGGGAGGGGGGAGGGAGGGAAGGGGAGGGGGGAGAGAGGGAGGGGGGGAGAGAGAGGGAGGGGGGGAGAGAGGGAGGGGGGAGGGAGAGGGGCGGAGGGAGGGAGAGGGGGGGAGGGGGGAGGGAGGGAAGGGGAGGGGGGAGAAGAGAGGGAGGGGGGGAGAGAGAGGGAGGGGGGGAGGAGAGGGAGGGGGAGGAAAAGGGAGGGAGAGGAGAGGAAGGGAGAGGGAGGGGAGGGGGGGGGAGACCTCAAAGTCTCATCCGAAGGACTTTTTGGGAGATTGGAGTCTGCACAAATGTTGACACACACACACACACACAAATGTTCGGTCTGTCCATGACGGTGTCAGTCCAGCCTCCACGAAAGATACTGGTAGCAAGGAGAGAACGTGGAAAAACCTGCCGGTTCTCAGAACTTGCTACTTTCAGTTTAGCTTTCCGAGAAGTGCCAGTATCGGTTACAGTTTCCTTCTTTCGAGCCATGGGTCCACACGGACCCACACCGTCCGCGGAGGGGTTTTCCCTCTTTGCGAGCCATGGGTCCACACGGACCCACACCGTCGTCCATGACTAGGCCTATATAAAATGTCACCTTTAATTACCTTTTGAAATTTTGACCTATATTTTCGAAATTTTAGGACAAGGAGAGAGAATTTGTGTGTTTGGAGCATATCTAAAATTTCATTGAAAAATATCTATAAATATACGAGATATTGGCATTTAAAGACCCTTCTGGGTCCATATGGACCCACACCGTCCGGCGAAGGTTAATTAATGGATGATGATGGACTAAACTAGGTCAGTTAATAGTTATGGTAACTTACTTACAGACAATAAACAGTAAACAAATGGGGTAACTTTAGCTCCCATAAGAAAACCTAACACAGAGTAACTTTTATTCAAGACTGGCACAGCCTTTTAAACTTGAATAAAGTCAGACAAATACATAGAAGAACAATCTAATGGTGGGGGGAAAACAAGCTCTCCAAATTCATATTTCATTTTTAACTCACTGGTCTATAATTCCCTGTTTGTCTATGTCCTTGGCGGTAACTAACCCCTCTCTTTCTAAATTTTGTTTAATTTTCCGCCTCAGTCACTCTGTTTTGAAACTAATACAGCGTCAAGATCTGACCTTGAGATGGTCAACCTGTCAAGCAGTGTCACGTCTCAGATTTGCACGTAAAATAAAGACTTACCACCATCGGAACTTTATACTTTGGTGGTCCAGATATAACAGTAGCTTTCTGGTGAGCTACTGTTTTGTGCACCAATTCCAGGGTCCTGAAGGCTCCTCTAAGTGGGGCTGACATTGTCGGTTTCCTTGTGAAGTTTGATCCCGTTCGCACGTTCGCACAACAGAATGGTTGTTTCCGGTTGGCAGTGTTCCGGTCGGACTGGCAGTTGATCGGTAGGCAGAAATTTCATTTTCGTATTGAATTTAGGGAAGTTTATTTTTCAAAACTAATTTTCAGTATTGATGTAAATGATACAACACAAAAACTTATTCCTTCCGTAAAAATTATTCCAACTTAGATGCACGTAATTGACCTTCCGAGAAAAGTTGGTTTGGCAAGAAGCCTTTTGCACATCTGTAATTGTTTTTCGAACGTTTTCTATGGTCATCAAATTTTAGACTCTCTAGAAATAAATTTATTTATATATTTGAAAGCAAACACTTAGTGGTATTCTGTCAAGATGTGCTCAGATATCGGAATTACTTATACAGATCAGAGATCGAATCCAACAATTGTTTGTGCGTTTTAACATCAAAATGGAGATCGACAAGTGCAAAGCTCGTTTCAATTATTAAAGTTTTCATTCTGGCAACCGTGAGTAACAAATGAACCACTGTATTCGAGTTTAAGTTTGAAGAACATACGTATGTGATGTAGCTGAATGACAGATAGTCAAGACAGTATTTCTCATTATGAGATTTTAGGAACCTAGCTGTAGTTGTTGATTTTGATTTGGTTTGTCTGCCCGTCTGCTAGATCTGTAAGCTAGTACTAGTGATCTGACAACATTTCAGAGAGGAACTTACAATATCACAACACACCAAAATAGTTCCGTTTTAAACAGGACATTCCTTAGTATTCTATTACCAGGTTGCCCCAATAAAACTTCAGAAACTTGGAGAAAAAATCGGTTAGTGAGTGAATTGCTGGATACGCTGATGACAGAATAACTCAAAAACTGAAAAAGTGAAAAACCGGTTTCTGTATCAGTATCTGTTTGATTTCGTTGCCACATCCAGGAATCTGGCGTCGACGCAACGGGTGGGGTGCGCAGTGAAAAAGTTAGTGGCGTTGGACTTTGGCCACCGCCTGCTTGAAGGCCTCAGTATTACCAAAGTGCAC
The DNA here is from genome assembly GCA_018398815.1 of Conus ventricosus. Classification (NCBI taxonomy): domain Eukaryota; kingdom Metazoa; phylum Mollusca; class Gastropoda; order Neogastropoda; family Conidae; genus Conus; species Conus ventricosus. The sequence continues at coordinate 31,031,734 of CM031605.1, forward strand.
AATACTATTGTCCAGTTGGTTCCACCTGATAATAGTTCTTGGGAAGAATGATTGTTTATAGTAGTAAATTATACTGCTCTGTGCTGCAGTTTGGAACTTTGTAGCACCTGTCGTTGTTGCGTGTGTAGTTCTCCACTGGATTTTTGACCACAAAGTCTGCTCTTCTTGGCGGACGGCGGATGCGTCGGTCAGGTTGTTGAGGCACAAGGAACTGCTCAGGAGGGATTGCTGGCATCAGCCCCTTAACCACCCTGTAAAAGGTCAGCCGCAGGCTCTCGCGTCGTTTCTGAAGGGTAGGGAGCTCATATTTCCTCAAGAGGCCTGTTGCAAAGCCAGATTTTCTAGATTAGTAATCTTTTGCAATGAAGCGTACTGCCATTCACTGTGTACGCTCCAGCTTGTCGATTTCCTGTTTCTCATACTGGTCCCAGATGATCGCTCCATACTCCAACAGGGGTCTTAGGACTAAGGCGAGGAAGGCATTGCGTTTGCAGGCTGTGGGGCAGTGTATGAGGTTACGGCGTAGGAAGCCAGGGTACAATTGGCTTTCTTTGTGAGTAGTTGATGTGGGTTCAGGGCTGAGATTTAGCAGGTCAGGCTAAGGAGCCAGCCGGGCTCCTAACCGGGAGGTTGAGGTTGCCAGAAAATTTTTCAGTTGCCAGACCCTTTCATTGAAAATGCAGTCCTATTTTAAATTTGCAGCTTATGCACACGCTTATTTTCAACAACAACAATAACACTGTTTTCTGCTCATTAATTTTGGAAAACAAATTTATTTTCAGTTGTCATTGATATTGCCACCCAGGTATATCATAACTGACAAAGAAAAAGAGATCTTTTATCTTCTTCTGACTTAGATTTTTTTGCTGGAGGCTCAGAGACACCGGTTAAAAAGCGCCACATGACCACCGACTGAACAAGTAAGCGGAAGAGCGGAAATGGCAACTGTCTCGCGCGACTCTGAACCTCGGCCGGGAAAGCCCCAGCACGGCAGTGATGAAAGATGGCAGTCGGCAGGCGCGTGTTTGTTTTTACAGGGCATGTCGTTTCTGTACAGGTACAGAATCACTGGCGGTGATTTTTAGGTCGCCAGCCGGGCGAATGGTACTGTAAATTGAGTTCGCCCGACTCCATTTTAGGGGCCATTGGCGAGTTGGCGAACGTTAAAGCTCAGCCCGTGGGGGTTGACCACGAAAGATCTGCAGAGAATTGAAGACCCAAGTAGGGGTTGATGGAAACTTGTTTGAGAATTGTGCTTTCGAGGGAGTAGAAGGAGGAGGTTGCAGGGTTCCGCGCCAGGCTCATGATGTAGCATTTTGTGGCGTTGAAGCGCATGCCCCATCACTCTGCCCACTGTTCCAGACTCTTCAGGTCCTCTTGGAGGGTGAGGTGGTCACTGAAGTCGTTGATCTCCTGTAGATGAGGCAGTCATCTGCGAAGAGACGCACTTGGGAATTCACTGCCTTCGGGAGGTCGTTGATATGGCACAGGAACAAGAGTGGGCCTAACACGGTGCCCTACGGGACCCCAGAGTCCACTGTCATAGGATTTGATGAGGTGCCCTCAATCACAACTTGCATGATGCATTCTGTAAGGAAGCACTTCAGCCAGGAATGGATGGGGCCAGTAATGCCATAGCTGGAGTAGTTTTTCAGATACATTGTTATTATTGCGCTCGCGACTTTTTCAATTAAACAAACAGTTCTATGGCATCTATTCTGTATCATAAATTACTTTTATATATTTTGAAACTTTAGGCTTTATCTTTAACTGTATAAGCTACGACAGCGTCATCAGCATAATGATGTTGGTCGTGAACAGGAGAAGAAGCTAAAGGAATGACACTGGGGAGATGGCATTAGTAAGGGAGTGGGAACAGAAGAGATGGATGGGAGGGTGGTGACAGCAGGACTCGGAGTAGACACCTATCTGATATCCATGATGGTTGAATCTTCTGGTGGACAAGAAGAATTCTATCTCCACTTGTTTATTGGGCACCAGTTTTTTATGGTGTCAAAGGACTGCTGATAAGTAAGATTCAGTGTTGACCAATCACACTTCCACCTTTCCCTTTTTACTTTCATGCCATTGCTATACCACTACCCTCCCCTTGCCACCCGCTTTCTCCCTTCCCTTTGCTTTTTTTTCCCCTTCTGGTTTTTCCCCTCTGTCTACCAGAGGCCAGTGTGTTCTTTGCTTGTCAACAGTTTGTAGGCATTGTACTTGTTCAGCGTAGAAATGAGAGATCTACTCTTATATTTTGTTTTTAAATGTATATAAATATAAAGTTGGTTTGTTTTGAAATTTATGTGTACTAAGGAGGGAGAGTAGACGGATTTCTTATCTTCTTGTCCCAAGGACATCAAATAAAAATCACTTAGGAATTACAAACCCTGGGGCGGGTGAGGGACCATGCAGCTATGCCTTTCTGTTATAAATCTTAAGGGTTATTTGGCCTTTACAAATGGACTTCTGTGGTCAGTTCAGTAATTAGCTGTCATTTTGTCTTAAAGTCACCAACTGCTTAGTTGCACTTTGCCTTCTTATGATGCATGGTTACAGTGTAGGGAATTTTGCTGCTGTGGAAACCTTTTCTAATACTGTTCTAGGGAATCATTATGACCACAACAAGTGATTTTAACAGTTCTGTGAATTTAATTTAACATTTTCTCTGCTAGTGTGCCAGAGGTACCAGCTCTTACGTTACAGTCTACAGAGCTTCAGATTTTTCTTTTTTAATCACAATGGGACACATGTCCCATGTCAGTTCAAAATGATGGGACAAAATTGCAAAGGCATGACAAACTTTTTCAGTCACTGTTTCAGAGCTCTCATGCAATTCTAATAAGTACTAGCAGTAAGCACCATAAATTTACACTGTATTTTTTGTTTTGTGGACATTGTATGTATGTAGGCTATTTGTTACAGGCATGCGAGTGTGTGCGTGCGTGCATGTGTGTGTGTGTGTGTGTGTGTGTGTGTGTGTGTTTATGACAGTGTATGTGCTCTCTCTCTCTCTCTTTTAATCTCTCTTTCTCTCTCACTCCACACACACACACACACACACACACACACACACACATGTATGTTGTTTCTGTGTCACACTAACTCAGTAATAGTTGCCTGGTATTGTTTGGGAGTATTGTATGTGCTTGGATGGTAATATATTTTATTTGTGATCATTTTTTGTTTCAAAGTTGGAAATGGGTAGAGTGGGATTGAGAGAATGTGGCTCCATGCTGGTATGCTTGAAAATAGTGGAAATTTTGTTGATTACCTTTTGTGTATAGCTAATTGTTCTTGTTTATTTGCTATGAGTTTGATACATGTACCGTAAAGTTCGGACTATAAGCCGCGACTTTTTCCCCAGCTTTAAACCCTGCGGCTTAACAACGATGCGGCTTATTTGCGGATTTTTCCGATTTCAGAAGCATCACACCCTCGTCTATTCTTAGCTTCTCTGTAATCACCATATCGTGTTTACTGTTCATGATTTTTATTATGCTTTTAACTACGATTTTCTGTGTAATCGTGTAATGGAATCAGTAACCCGTTCAGAAATACGGGAATCGACATGAGTAAAGCCCATTACTGATATCTTTTTTCATCAGTTTGTCTTCTACAAAAATACGATCGCTTCGAACGGCGCAATGTTTGCGTCCACTGTTAATCAGACTCCATGCAATTCTAAAATAACTAGCAGTAAGCAAATAAATTTACACTGTTATTATTTTGTTTTGTTGAATTGTATGTATGTAGGCTATTTTGTTACTGGCATGCGACTGTGTGCTTGCGTGCATGTGTTGTGGGGAGGTGTGAGTGTGTGATGTGTGTTGTGTGTGTGTGTGTGTGTTTATGACAGTTAATGTGCTCTCTCTCCTTCTCTCTTTTAATCTTTTTCTTCCACGTTACAACACAAACACACAACACCTCAAACTCACACACAAAACACACACAACAACACACAACAAAAAGATGTTTTCTGTGAATAACTCAGTAATATGCTGTTGTTTGGACTATTGTATGTGCTGAATGGTAACTAATTTTATTGTGATCATTTTTTGTTCAAGTTGGAATGGGCTAAGTGGGATTGAAGAATGTGTCATGCTGGTTGCTTAAAAGGTGGACTTTTGTTTGATACTTTTTGTTAATAATTGTTGTGTCTTATTTGCTATGATTTGATACAGTACATGTATGTAATAGCTGGTGTATACGTCTAGGGCTTTCAGTGGGTAAAGTATTGAAAGACCCATGATGATAAAACAAACAAACAAACAAAAACAACAACAGTGACACGCAGTGCATCTCAAGGAAAACAATGTGTCTTTGTATTCATGATTCATACCATTTTATTATACCACTCCAATTTTCATGGCTTTGTTGGTTGTGTCCGTATTCATTTTATCAGTGATTTGGGTCAAAATGCTCCAAGTGACGTGTTAGATGAGATTTGCCAGGAGAAAGGCTGACAAAATGGTAGGAATAACAATTAATCAAGAAGATTAATTATAGTTTGCTACTTTGGCTTTAGTAATGCAAAGTTCTGTTATATAGAGAGATGATGTGTAGATTCACTGTCAACATTATGTTTTACATTTGTTCATAACCACTAGTGGTATGCTGCTTATGAAGAAATGTACAAGGAAATCAAGATTGAACGGAATTATCAGAAGGGACTTTCCAGTAAGTACACGAGCATTGTGGCAGATGATGATAAGGCTATTAAAAAAAGAAAGGAGAAAAAGAAAAAAAGAAAACAAAGTTGTGGTTCTAGTTTGATAGCCCCCAGTCCCCTCCCAGATTTAGGATCAGTTCATTGTTTCAAACTTTTTCCCTTTGTTTGTGATGGCTGACTCTCCTGATTGCTGTGTGGTTGGTATTTCAATCCTTGATACAAATAGAAGCAGCTGACATCTATAGGGCAAGTCAGTGCTTGCACAAGAAGCAGTCTGAATTAAAATTAAATGTACCCTTTCGGAATATATTCTTGATATGGCTTTCTGCGAGCAATTTACAGCCTATCTCAATGTGTAAATTCATTTTGATTGGTGTGATATTCATACCAACATTTAGTTCAGTTTTGTGTTTAATGATGATTGTTACTGTTGAAAAGATCATTTTATTTCACTTTGTGTTTGTGTGTGTAGTTGTTGTTGTTGTTAGTCTATTTAACGTCTGTTCACAAAAAGTGATTAGAGGGTGGGAAAGAATGGAGGAGAGGGGAAGGGATAGGGAGAGTGGGAAGGTGTGTGTGTGTGTATGTGTGTGTGTGTGTGTGTGTGTGTGTGTGTGTGTGTGTGTGTGCACAGTATATGTGTGCATGTGTGTTTGCAATGCTTGATTTAGAAAACTGTCACTTGTGTCAGTTATTTAGCATTTGATGGAATTATACCCTGTAAATATGTATTTTGAAACGAGGCCAACTGTTTTACATTTCAGGTGATGACACGGTCATGATGTTATGACAGGGTGAAATAAGTCCAGCAGAACTACAAAGCATGGGAGCCAATACATCTCTTCCTGACCGGTCACAGTCAGGTTCTCGATCGGCCTTGGCTCGTCTCTACCAGGGTTATGGGACAGCTGACACAGAAGTGGCCATGCGAGAGAAGAAGAAAAAAGCTTCCAAGTTTGCCACTCTGCGTAAAAAACTCATTCGCATGCGCAGACACAGTCGGTCTCAGGACTATGCCAAAGCCATGAGGGAAATGATCTCTACATGGTCTGTCAGAGATGTCAGTGGTCTGGTCCAAGAATATGAAGCATCTGCCGCTCTTAAGGAGCTCTATGTTGCAGCTAACTTTGCCCGTCCCACAGCTCGTAGTTTACGACAAGACTTGTCAGCCCTCTATGACTGTAAATTTTGTACTGATGTGGACCTCATTTATAAAGGAACTTGTTTTCCTGCTCACCGTGCAATTCTTGCATCTCGTAGTCCCTATTTTAAAAATCTGCTGTCTCGATATATTGACTTTGGGGCACAGGTGCCCATCAAACTGAAGACACCTGGGGTTGATTTACCTTTGTTTTCTGCACTTTTACGCTACCTCTACACTGATGAGCTCAACACAAAAGATCTGCATTTAGAGAACAGTGAGATTTTAGCCCGTCTGGCTAGCGAGTTTGGTGTGCCTAATGCTCTTGAGCATGACTTGAAGACTTTGCTGGACAGTGGTGATTACAGTGATGCCTTATTGGTGTTTGCTAATGAAGATCACTCTGAAGGTTTATCAGCAAGCCAAGGGGAGGGCACTTCACAGACTTCAAGGAGTTCAAAATACGAGTTCCCCTGTCACAAAGCTGTTCTTGCAGCTCGGTCCCCGTTCTTCAGGAATCTCATAAACCGACGAGCCAAATCAGGGGAGGAAGCAACTGAAAGAGCCTTGAGAGCTCCCTCTCGCATTGTACTTGATGAGAGTGTGATTCCACGTCGCTATGCCCGTGTACTTTTAGGTGCGCTGTATCACGATGTTGTGGACATGTCCAGTGTGATGCGAGGATCCACCAGCATGTGCAGTCTGAGTGAGATCCAGGCCATGGTGTCAACAGGCAAATGCCATATGACCATGGTGGATGAGGCTATGGAGGTCTACCAGATTGGACAGTTCCTCGACTTCCAAGTTCTTGCTCAAGGTAAGCTGTTTCACGTTAAACAGCCACTACATCGTTTCACAAATATGAACTTTCTTTGAGGTTGCCCAGAAGACTTCATGTAGAAATAAAACGGCAAAAATGTTGAGGTTTTGGTTTGTAGACTGTGACTGATAACATCAAATGAAAGACAAATGATGCCATATGAAAACGTATGTATGTGAGCACATGAATACACATTTGAATATGTATGTGTGTGCATGCGTGCGTACATGTGTGTGTGTACGTGCATGCGTGCGTACGCGTCTGTGTGTGCATGGGCATGCATGTGTGTGTTGGTATGTGTATGTGCAGATTGAAACACACTGTTCCTGCACACCTTTAGACACGTATTTGTGCAGTCCCATGTGCATTTTTATGCATCATTATTTGTCTGTCATTTGATGTCTGTCCCAAAGACAGTCTATGACTAAAATATCAACAGATTATTTTCTTTATTTCTTTGTAAAATCTTCAGAGCATCCTCAAGGAGAGGTCTTATTTGTGAAAAAGAAGATTAGTAGTCAAGAACTCATTTTAAGTGTATTTTCTGCTTTTGGACAAGAAATGGGTAGGAGATTTCCATTCACTAATATACGCTTCCCATCAGATGAGATAGCCCTGAGAAAATTAGGTAGAGAGAAACAAATCCTGGAAGTGATGAGTATTTGTTTTAGATACCGCAACACTGAATGAAACTGCACCCCCCCCCCCCCCCACCCCCCCCTCCTCCACATTCTCCCTTCCGTTCCCTCCTGTCCTTATCATCTTATTTCATTTAGTTGAATACAAAGCAAAAATTTAAACGTAATATATATGGGGGAAAAAGGTAAAGAAATCATGTATGAAAATAAAAAAAAAGGAATGTCAAAATGACTTGTTCAAATTGTGAATTTAGTATAGAATGAATGGCATGTACTTTTGGACAACAGTTACATTTACAGTATTTCAAGTTGAGATAGAACAAATTATTGTGAGTCAATGTGGCTGTGGTTATAAATCATTCTAAAGAAATTTGTGTATACTTTTGTGGAGTGCATGGTGATTTGATAGATTTATTAAAATTGAAGCAGGATTTTGAGAAGTATGTATTTGTATATTATCTGTTTACGAATCATGAAACAAACTGTACATAAAACATGACTTTGTGTTTGCTTTTTCTTTCAAGTAATAGTATTGATGTGATCTGTCCAATCCAATTGATGGTGTTTCCTGGTGTGCAGGCTGCGAAGACGTCATAGTGGACAACTTGTGTGTGGACAATGTGGTGGGGGTGTTGGGTTGGGGCAGGGAGGCTCATGGGTCCCAGTGGGTGTCTCGGCAGGCCCAGCACTACCTCACTGAAGAGTTCCTGCAGGTAACACACTCCAGTGTTCTTCATGACCTCTCCAAAGACTACCTCAAGGAGATCCTGTCTTCTGATTTTCTGCAGGTGGGCGAAATTGCTGCAACTCCTAGTTTTGTCAGACATTATTTGTTCCCCCATGCGTCACTTCAAGTTCAACTGTTGAAAAGATCACTTGGTTTCATTGTGTGTGTGTGTGTGTGTGCGTGTGTCGTTGTGCGTCGATGGCATGCAGTTGACAAAATCCAAAGATCCTTGAATTTATCTTCTTAATTGTCCTTACCATTGGTTTACAGTGGTATTTCTTTTCAGAGAGTGGTGCTCCAAGGAGTGTGTGTTTTGTGTGGGTTTTCTGTCACAGTCCTCAATTCGAGTTCCCTCATCTCCCTCCATGGCCCTGTGTTGGAGGCTTTTTCAATGCAAATTGTATACCTGCCTTCTGAGTAGTGTGCAAAAAACTTTCTCTTTCCTTTCATTCTCTTTGTTTCTGCCATTTTCTAGCCTTTCTTTACTTTCTGCTGCTTCCCCCCCCGCCGCTTTGTGGCCAGTTCCCCTGTCTCTTATATATTTGTTTACACTATTTTTCTCTGGTCACAGTTTATAACATGCCAGCGTTTTTTGGTTGTAATGTAGTGACTAGGTAGTGAAACTGCACACACTGCCCAAAGTGGATGCTAGCTGTCCATTCTGTGGTGTCTGTTTACTCATATGGCTCTTTGGGTTTTTCCCCTTCTTTTCTTTCTTTTTTTTATTTTATTTTTTTAAATTAGAGGGCTAGCATTTAAACGGGGAATGGCTAGTACACCTAGCACATCTAATTTTGTCAGCTTTAAGGATATCATTTGTTTAGCCAGGCGTTATTTTATTGGTTGGACTAGTGCAAATTATGCTATCTTTGTTCCTTGTTGCTTTTTTTCTCCAACTTGGTGACAGCCATTAAAAGGCTTTGTGTGGTCAGCTATAATCATAGACTGATAGAGCTAGAACCAGAACTTTATCTCCCCTTCTTCAGTTTAGTCATCTGACAAGGAGGAATAAAAGATGTGGACCTATTTCAGTTCAGCTGTAACCAAAAATGTCTTTGCTGCTGTTTTGTAATTGTGTCATGTACCTATGGGGCTGTTGTGTTGTATAATGACGTTTGTAAGGCCATATTACACTGTGTTGGTGGTAGATGGAATTGCAGAACTTTCCTTGTTAAGAAAAATCAGTACATTGGAAGTTATCTTGGAGATATTGGGAGTCTGTTGATTTACTTAAGGAACTTTTTACCTCTTGTTCAGATATCGTGCTGTGAAATCTAACTGCTTTAAGTGATCATTCATTTATATAATTCAGTGTTTATGTGGCCCAAAGCAGGAAATCCGGTCCACAACTGAAGTAAGTGCACTCAATTAATGTTGATCAAGCTAATGATGGCAGTTGAACTCTTTAAGATTCATTAACTGGCATACATTGTGAATGGAAACTAATGAAGTTTACTTGCCTGATTCATTAAGTTGGTGAGGGACACCTTTTCATGTTTTAGGCTGCATGTTCTGCTAATTTGTGCTGTACAATCCATGGTGATTGATGAAAACTGATGGCAGGCCGGAGAGCTGGAAGTGTTGACGGCTGTGCTAAAGTGGGGAGAACACCAGCTGATTAAACGGATAGAAGAGAGAGGTGAGTGTAAAAATCAGAATATACATTACATTTAGTGTATTGTAATTGTTTCAAGTTAAGTTTTTCGTCATTGGGGTGGGATTTGTCAAAATTGTCTTAATCTATGATAGTTTTAAACCCTAGACAGCAAGGGAATGGGGGAGATGATGTACATCAAACAAGCCAAAGTGAGGACCAGGGAAAACATTCTAAAGGGAGTGTGTTTAGGAACCTCAGTAACACCTCATATCCTTCCTTCACACTCATGTGGTGACAGCCCTGATGTGGCCCTTTGCGGTCGGCTGGGCTATAAGCAACATTATCTTATCTTATCTTATCTCCTTCACACTCCCATCCTCCCCTTCCCCCTTTCAAATCAGTTCCTAAGTATGCAATGTGAGTGCCTTTTTATCTTTAATTTTTTTTTCTTTTTGTTGGTGTTATTGTCTTAGTTCTAACCTATAGACCAATTGCTATGGTGCAGTTGTTTATGTCATGAATTATGATAGAGATACCATGGGTTGTCTGCCCTGGCCAGCTCCTAGTTCTGTTCACTTGTATAATGTGAAATGAACTCATCGATAAGATGGGGTCTACACAGCCTGCTTAATGATGCACCTTATCAGTGTGGCTCAGTTTTCCAGACCAGCACTACTGTGCCAATCCCACAAACATGATTGATGTTAGGATATGGTAGAAAAGTGTAGAATAAAACTGATGTTCTTATCTATGTCTTAATTGATCTTTAGATTAAGTTATCTCAGAGTCTGTGATTTTCATGACACTTAAGTTTTGATATTCTTTCCACATCCACATTTGTTAACGCATGTCAAGCTAAAGCGTTTCAGTATAGTGTTGCCAGATTCATTGAGGCTGTCATTTGTTTGAGGTGATGATATTCTTTTTAAAGCCAAAGATGCTTGTTTACTCTAGCTCTAAGAATGAAGAATCATATGTATATGTAGAGGGCATAGTAGGTAGTGTTCTGCTTGCATGTTAAGCCAGAACAGTCAGTTGTGAATTTGACCATACTCGCCACTATTGCAGTATCACCTTTGCTACAGGGTCATATGACCTGTGGACTGACGCCACTGAGAATTTACAAAACAGCTTTTTGAGGCTTTGTAAGAGCTGGATGGGCTGTATGATTAAGATGTTGGGGTGAATCTTAGGTACTGTGGGGAGAATTCAGTATTTTTCACATATAATAAACAGTTAAAGATCTTTTGAAATTTTGCATATAGTATGGCTGAACGATGGTTGATGCTATTTATTTTCCCACAGAGCCGAACCTGCTGACCCACACAGCACACAGTGTGGCCAAGAAGGGGGTGAAGAAGCGAGACCTGAATGATGTGGAGCTGAGAGAGATCATATTTGACCTCCTGGCTCTGGTGCGACTGGACCACATCATCCCCGCCAACAGTGACATTCTGTCCTCAGCCGTTAAACGTGGCCTCATCAGCACTCCGCCTTCTCACATGCTGGGTGACGACACACCCGGTCAACGCATTGGAGCTTGGACGCGCATGCGGAACTGTGGGGTGTTCCAGAAGCCCAGGATGTTTATGCCTTATTATGAGGAAGCTAAGGTAGGTGTTCTGAAGACCTTGTGTTTTTTCATATGGTATTTACAGTTTTGTATTGTGTGTCAGTGCCAGTTTTTTCTTATGTACGCTGTGGATCTGTATTGGATATCTTTTGAAATGAAAGTGGTTATTTCAGAGTGCTTGCAAGTGCACTTTTTTCTTTTTTTAGATAAGTTTTGACCTCTGTGCCTATAGTCAGATCATGCTTGGTCAGCTGTTTCTGCTTTAAGTTTTAATATACTTCAAATTATCTTTTCAAAGAAAATGTGCCGTCATTTTGAGTTTATCAGTTTGATTTGGTTTTGATTTGGTTTTGTTCCTGATTGTTTCAAGTATTTATGTGAAAGTCAACTAGGGTTTTACAAATGATGAAGCGGAGGACTGCTTTTTATTTTAACATATATTTGAAAAAACCCTTTTAAGAGAAAAAGGACAAATTTTTTTTTGCTTTGAGTATTTTACTTTCCCTTTTGTTAATCAAGTCTTTTTGTGAAAACCGACTTGAGTATTGCAAACGAAGGGACGAGAAGGATAACACTTTAGGTGTCCCGTAGAGTGTTTGATCATTGTGAGCAGTTTTGTTTGCTTTTGTTTCCTTTTCTTTTGATTTAAATCCTAGTGGCAGAACACTTTTAGCATACTAATATGTATGTGTGCCTGTGTTTGTGTGTGTGTGTGTGTGTGTGTGTTCTCATGGATGTAAGAATAAGAAAGGTTTTATCTGTGTTCTTTGCAGGCAGTTTTAGTCCTGAGCCACCAGCAATTATCTAATCGCTGAACAGTGAAATAAATGAGCAAGCCCAGTTTCCTTTGTTATAACTTCAAACCTTATTGTTGGTTTTTGTTTGTATGGATGCCTCTGTCATATTACTTCATCCTTTCAGTTGTTTGTTTGGAGGTTTCTTTTTATATTATCCTTTTTCCTTCCCATCCACAAATGTCCCTTTTGCTCTTCGAGTAAAATGTTTATGCCTCTTTGTAAAGCAAAGAGGAAGAAGAAAAAAAAAGAAAAGATGACACAAAGTAATGTAGCATACGTATAGAAAGAACATGAAAAAGTGAAGTGAAGGTGCTTTTCTTGCTTTCCACCAAAGTTGTGTCAGAATTGAAATAAAACGAATTCAGGATGGTTGTTAGACACTTTTGAAACTCGGTATTTTGTTTTAATTATGAATTTACCTTTAGTACTTGTTTAATCTGGACTTTAATTTGACAGATTTATGTGTTTTTGTATGTGAAACCTATGAAAAACAGATGATGGTGTTACTGGTTTGGGTTAAGAGAGACTGACCTTGAGACAGCCGTTTCTTGCGTATGAACAGGCAGTGTTGGAGGACATGGTAGTGTCAGCTCAGGAGCAGGACACGAGCCGTGTGCGCATGCTGCACATGTCCACGATACCAGACACCCTGTACATGGTGGATGAGCAGCACTGCTCTTCAGCCCCTTACGCCGTCTCTCCTGTCTCTACTGTAGACATCATTGCTGGAACAATACCAGGTATGTGTGCTGTGACATGATTTTTTTTTTTTTTTTTACCCAGCAGGGGAGCTTCTTTTCTTCCAGTTGTACAAAATACAAATTCAGTTTGATGAATAGGAGATATTAGGGAAAGAAATGAAAACAAAAAAAGAGAATAATGAAACGTGATGCCATAATCCTTTCCTCTCACAGTCTGCAAGCACACAGACATACCCCATCCATCACTCACACCCTGAAGGTTTCATTTTCTGTCAGCCTTACAAACAGTATTTACATTCTAGCATTGTTCTTGCTCACATTTAGGAGAAAAAAAATAAATAGCAGGCTGGCTGGCAGACAGACAGAAAGAGATGAAGGAAGGAGGTGGGGGTGGGGGAGAATAAACAGGAGAGGGAGGGAGGAGAGCTGGGAAAGGGGATGAGGGTGTCTATCCAAGTGAGAAACCAAGTTTGAGTTACATTAACTCATACGTATGTATATTTCTACATGTGTACAAATGATACAAAAACCATGAACAAGTGAAACATGATAGCTCTATCCTGTGCGCAGGATTTCAGATACAAGAGATATGTTATGGCACCAATTTATTTACAATTTCTTACGTAAGTTTTTCCTTCCAATATCATAGCTGCCAACTGTTACGGGAAAACTGGGACATATCGTTTTTTTTAAAAATTTGTCCCTATTTTCGTTGTTTGCTGAAAAAATTCCAGTTTACGAGTTTTCAAAAAAAAAAGAAAAAAAAGCCCAAAATGAAATAAAAGAACGTTTGGCAACTGGTCCGACTGAACAGAAATCGTAAACTCGGAAGTCAGCATGAAAGGGGCATAACTAGGCCCATTCCGCGCATGCGCATAGCTGCTGTTCAAATAGTCAACATGGCGTCTTAAAGTGGTAGGATGGAGAAAACCACAAAACCTAAACGATTCCAGCGGTATCTGCCAGCTTATAAAGACAAGTTTCCATGGGTCACTTCTTGCCCTTCAAAGGGTGAAAAGTTTGCTGTCTGCACCGTGTGTCGATGTCCGGTGAATATTTCACATGGGGGAAGAAATGATCTGGCCGATCACGAGAAGACCACGAAGCACAAAAAAAAACCAACGAAGCTGAGGAATCGGCAGCCGTCAAAAACACTCCGTCAATCTTCACATGCTATGGGGTGTAGTTGTGAGATCATAAGGGCAGAAGGGTGAAGTTGATGGAACTTGAACTGAAGAATGTGGGTGTAGCTGATGGAAGCCCAGGACTGTGAGTGCTGTTGATTGGGAGGGCAGAGCATCTTTTATGTTCATCCTACATCAATATGGAAGATAAAAAAGCTGTTTGGGTAAGTCTTATTTTGTGTGTTTTGTATATTAATCTATAGAAGAAAATATGGTGGCTTCCTACATAAGAGGCTTTTTTTTACCAAAATATTGCATTGTATGCAACATACTAATATGCATGCTTTGATATGGTTTAATAATAGGCATGCTTTTGATTAGTTTTCCTATCAGGAGATGAAGAATATGCCTGTCAGAGTGTAAAAAAGGCTTCAGCTTCAGGGGCTGCGCCCCCTGACCCCCGCTGATCAGGAGGGGGGCCAGCCCCCCTCCTGAACCCACCCCCCGTGAGGTGTTACTCTTTTTGACTCTGGGAGGTTGGCAGCTATGCAATATATTTTCTATTTCTCCCCTCCCCACCCCCCTCACCCCCCAGTAAACCTTAAATTCATTGTTACATACACATATATTCAATTCATTTTTACATACACATATAAATCAGGTATGGAATTTTCCGCCGAAAGGCGGATTTCCGCCGATTTGGAGGCTCCAGGGCTGTTTTTGAGATCGATGTAAATCCGTTGAGAAAACTGGGGGGGGTATATGTGTAGTGAGGTTTGTTTTTCGTAAGCAAAAGCTTGGATCGCGATTTTGTTCTCGATCGGTTTGTTTTCAAATGGAAAACTTCCGGCTCGTTTGGGCACCCAGGACAGATTACAGTGAATAATGGAATTCGGCTTACCGAAACTACAAAGAAGGGAAGTAATCCCTTAGCTGTGAAAAGTGCCATTTGCGGATTTCGGCGCCATATTGTCTTACAAGTTGCACGTCCAAAGTTCCAAAGTCGTCAACATGTTCCGACAAATCACCGAGAATGAGAAAGTTTTGGCCACGGAGATCGATTCCTCTGTGAAAAACAAGTGGAACTGGAAGTGGCTGGAGGAAGATGTGCGTACAACAGTGACTTTATCGCGTGGTAAAGAGACCGTTAGCCACGAGGTGAAGGTCCGTGTGGGAAAATGGAATAAAAAGCTTGTTATTTTATTTCTTTTTTCTTGCCAGTTTATGCATTTCTGGGGTGATTTTTAGATACTGAAATATGAAAAATGCTCAGCTTCAGGGGGCTTCGCCCCCTGACCCCCTCCAGGGGCTTTGCCCCTGGACCCCACCGGGGGCCTACAGCGGCCCCCGGACCCCCGCCTAATTTTCCGCCTTTTTCACTTTTTCTTATTCCCATCTCTGATAAATACTAATATCCAATAGCCATGACACTCATGGATGTGCATATGCACTCACACACACACGCACACACACACACACACACACACACACACACACACACACACACACACACACATACACACACACACACACACACACACACACACACACACACACACACACACACACATACACACACACACACACACACACACACACACACACACACACACACACACACACAGAGGAAATAAGTAGTACCTTTTCATATTTCCCCACAATGTCACTTCAATTTAGTATTCATTTTCCCTCCACTCCCCCTCTCCATATCTGCCACCCCAATCCCCACATAAACACCACAGTACAAAAGAAGTACAGGAAACGCCTACATTGTATGATCTTATGAACTTGACCAGTTGTTACGGATACACTGGTTTAAAAAAGATAGATCATTTGATTCCATACGGTGCTTGTCTTGCCATCCTGGCTTTCTTGCTTCCACACACCATTTGATCCAACTCTGACACGTCTTGTGGCATTTTTTTTAATGTAGCACATTGTTTGGTTAATGCAGCCGAATTTATCTTCACCCATGACAGTCATGTGTAAGGGATTCCACCGAACATTGGTATTTATTTCCAGTGGGACCTGTAATTTTTTCGGTTGTGAAATCATCAGTTGATTTTTTTATCATCGGGTCAGTGATAATAAGAAGGATACAGCGCATGCAGACTTTAAGATCAACATCTTGAAAACTTGAAAAAAAATTCTGAGATACTTATTCTTATATTTACATTTCTATGTGTTATATTGCTGTGTACTTTAAAACCCTTTTTAGATATGCCACATGTCCACATTAACCATCTGATTTGCTTATAATCAAAATCTTTATATAACATACAAACATGAGATACCAGACATGAGTGAATTACTCACTGCATCTGTGTATGTAATAGCAAAATCTGCAAAACACTGTTACCACTGGCCAAATGAAATGGGTTGTCTTTATTCTTCCACCAAAGTAATCTCTTAATGTCTCCTGGAAAAAAAAACCCTTCTGATACACACTTTGTAACTCACTACCATAGTGTTTTTTTTCTTTCTTTCTCTAGGTGCTACACTTAAGAAAAATTAGACTTCCAAAATGCCACTATCACAGCAAGTTGTGAAGTAGAAAAAACATGAATAATACAACAAAACCCAAGGAAAACACATAAATCATCTATCCGCTTCTGATTGACCCACTTGATGGGGATAGTTCATGTATCCAAATGTTTGCTTTTGCAAGACTGGCCCATCCTATTTTAGGTATGCAAAAATATGTATCTGAGTGATAATGTCCGAAGAGATTTTTTTGTGCAATAACGGGTGTCTTTATTGCTCTCTGAAAAAGCTATTTTTGAAATCTAGATTATTTACTTCATTCAAAACCTTTTCTGACTGCCTTTTTCACCAGGAAGTCTTTGTTTCATTTGTTATCCCTGCAGTCATGCATGTGCAGTTAACAGACTTGACAGATACAGAGAAGTGATAAGGAAAGAAAACACACAGACTAGTCAGGCTTGCCGTGCATGGAATCTGCGCTGAATTCAGTTCTGTCATGCTGTTTGCAGCCCTGCGGACCACAGAGGCCACGTCAGGCTGCAAGTATGTTCAAAACAATGCTTCGGCTGGGTACAGACTAAAATCCTTGACAGCCTTGCGGATCACGTTATCCAAAAACTATTTAACACTTGCTACATTGTTTTTTCTTTTGGTTTTTTTTTTTCACAAAATAACTCGAGAAACCCTATCGTATAAAGTTTTTACTGATGTGTTTCTTTCCAACCAGACACATTTTGGCATAAAAAAAATGGTTGTGCGTATTGTTGGCTATGTATTTCTGGCCCGCACAGCTGATCTTACAGCTACCAACAGGTTGTCTAATACAAGTATGGTTGGTCAGCTTAGATCGATGTGTTTATCATTTTGCTCCATAAATATCATGAAATTGTTCAGTACAATGCTTATTTGGCAACACAATGTACCAACAAGGAAAGTTACAAGAAAAGTTAGTTATTGAAATAGAATCTTCCGGAAAGCTTCAGAATTTATTGACTTTTTGGGGGTAGAAAGTCATATTTGTCATGGGCTCATTTTAAATGTCATTTGAGGAGTAAAATGGTGTATTTCCTAATCAGAGTGAAAACTTAAACTTGTGACCAGATTGTCTGGGTATGATTGATCAAGATTGTCTGGATATGGTTGATCAAGATTGTCTGGGCATGATGGATGGATCAAGATTGTCTTGGTATGATTGATCAAGATTGTCTTGGTATGATGGATCAAGATTGTCTGGGTAAGATGGATCAAGATTGTCTGGGTATGATTGGTGAAGATTGTCCGAGTATGATAGATCAAGATTGTGTGGGTATGATGGATCAAGATTGTCTTGGATAAGATGGATCAAGATTGTGTGGGTATGATGGATCAAGATTGTCTGGGTATGATGGATCAAGATTGTCTGGGTATGATTGATCAATAGATTAGAAATAACTTTTCTTTCAGTCAGCATTTTGCATCAACTGAAGTGTTTCAGAATTTTATATCTGTCTGTCTATCCGTCTGTCTACTCTCTCTCTCCCTCTCTCTCTCTCTCTCTATATATATATATATATCTCTCTCTATATATATATATGTATATATCAAATAATTATCTGTGTGACATTTTAAAAAAAGAAATATTGGACTGTTTCTGTTACCTTTTTCTTTGTTTGAATTTATTAGGTTTTTTTTTTTAAAGCATGTTTTCTGGAATGATAAAAACATCATGTTGTCAGATTAGAAAATGATGAATTTTCTGTTTTGAAACTGTAGTTCCAGATCGTGAAACGTTCTCCATGATGGTACAACGAGAACAAGAGTTGGAGCAGTCGTCAGTAGCTCAACGTGCCTTTGCTCTCACATGCATGGATCGTCGCTCTGCTCGGCACCAGCTGCAGTTAAGGGTGGTACGTGAAGTCGGCCTTCCAGACACTGCCACTGAGGTGCTGCACAATGCTCACTACTACTACCCCACCACCAGCGTCACATCCACCCATGCCCCCAACTCTCATCTCCATGCGCATCATCCACTGGTTCATCCTCACCATCCTCTGATTCATCCTCGCCATCAACATCAGCAGCAGCAGCATGTGTCTCAGCCCCTCAGCTTATTATCTCAGGCTTCGTCGTCCCAGAACTCTCAGCGGTCCAGGGGCCGCCTGGGCTGTAGCAGCAGTAGCAGCGGAGCAAGCAGTGTCACCTGCAGTAGTAGAAGTAGGGAGGAGTATCGGGGAGGGGCTAGCTGTGTGGATTTCAGTGGTTGTGGGGGGAGGGACTCTGCTCCTCTGGGCACCATGCAGCTGGATCTGATGTACCACACCTCTCCCTCACACCGCGCCAAGCTGAGTCCCACGTCTGTCTCACCTACCAGCTCCTACAGCCCTTTGGAGGTAAGCAATTATGCACAAAATTGGATTGGAATCAGAGCTGCCAACCATCCCTCTTTCAGCGGAATTGAGTAAGCTCAAACGCATGTCATTCCACTCTTCTACTTAATGTGAAAAAAATTCTGCTTGTGAAAAAAAAAGTTTGTTTATTCGCAGAGCTCACACATTTGCTGTTCGTTTACCCAAAGAGCTGTTTGGAAACCTTACAGATTTTCATCCCTCCTTAGGTCGAGACACAACTGAGGCACTGATGGTTCTGAAATGTAAAAATGAGCCAAGTCATAGGATTAAGTTTTTAGTGACAGTGTGCTTCAAAAATGTAAAAGAGCAACAATGTATTGGCTGAGACAGTGATTCCATGAAAGCACTTGACAAAAGGAAAGAATATAAAGTGTCTGAAATGTTGTTTTGTTTTTGTGTGTGATAGCACATGTATTTCTTTCAACTGTCAGAAATTCCTGTCAGTTTTCAAAAATACTCCTCTTAAGTCTGTTCAGTGATTGGCAGCTCTGATTGTAATACATGTAGATGGTTTGTTAATCAGTGCAATGATTATGATGCATGTGTTTAGCATTCTGTCATGATATCCATCTTTAAATGCCTTTTCAACATGTGTCTCCCTGCATTACAAAATACCAGTGTTTCTCATAGCTTTTAAAAACCTTGGGACCTTCAATGCAAAATTCAGAGGGTCTTTTGATGAAATAAGAGAATCTGCCAAAAGTCTGAATAGGAAGGAATATATAAACACAATACATACCACACTAAACCAGTGCTGGTTCAGTCTTCCTTTTTTTGTCTTCTTGGATCTTCCATCACAAGCAAATGGTTATTTGATTGGAATCACTCCTCTTCAAACAAGATGGTTCACCATCACTGGGGTCATGAGATTAACACTAATTAATAACAGTCTCTTGACAGGAATGATGACATTACTGCTATTTTTGTTGAGCTTTTCAACAAGATTGAGGCCTGATCGTTTCTTAGGGCATATTTTTGTGGACCAAAGCCGCTGAAGCAAAGTCAAGATTGGTTCTTTCCAGAAGTCTGAAAACTCAGATTAGAAACAGGTAAAATTAGGGGCTGCAACTCTGAAATTGTTTCATTAGTGAAACGGAGTTGCTGCATCTCTTGAGAGTTTGTAACTTTTGATTTTGAACAAAGTGGCAGAACAATTATTATACTTGTGAGCAAAAAAATATACATTCTTGGGACTTGGTATTGCTAGAGAGTGCATCAGATACTGAAGTCGATGAGTGAAGTACCGTCCAAGTGTGGGTTATGAGGAACTGATGACCATTGTTTGTAGATCACATTTGAGAGAGAGATGAGTGGTCTCAAATTGAATCCAAGGGAGTGATCATTGTCTGCCATCAAAACTTGTCAGAACATTTTCCTCAACTTTAGTTGTTTTCTAATGATTTAAGACTGAGTTTTATATGTAATGATAGAAAATTACAGAGAGTAAAGTGCTTTTGCGTCTCATGTTTAAACTCTTTCATTCCTACTTTTCTATGAACCATTATTTCCCCTTGTTGCTAGATTCTTGTAATATGAGTATTACCTTAATTCCTGGATTTAGAGAAAAAGGGAAGACATGCGAAGTGAGAACTGCCACAAATGCAGCAGCAGACTGGCCAGAATAGAGCGGCGACCACTTTCCCACGCTGTAGGGGCCGTCTGGCATCCATTCCATTCATAAACACTGCCCCGCAAGCGACCCAGTCAGGGAGAAATGATGTGTACCGATGACATGACTCGCGCTAAGTTCAAAGCGTTTACTGTGAGAACTGATTTTCTGTGCTGCAGGAAGGAAAGGAGGGATTTTGTGCTGCCCGGTTTGCAGGGATGAAAGAGTTAATAGCGCCAATTGTTCTATTTGTTATTTTGTTTTTACTCATTTTTTCTTGTGCGGGCATTTGTCATTTTTGTTTTATTTATTTGAATTTTGCAGTTACTGAGAAATTCAGTGCATACTTTGAACAAAGAATGTTTTGTTTGTTGTTTGTTAGACTAATCCTGTTTTAACTCTCTTCAGAATAACTTTGAATATTTTTTTTAAACATGTGAAAGGATTCTCAGCGAGTTATGCCACTGCGTCATTTTTATATATTTAGCATTTGAATAGATTATACAAAAAAAAGGTGATAACATCAGAAACAACATAGAATAGGTGATGCCATTGGCTGAAGATACTTTAAACGCTACTGTGAGAATGAAAATGTACAGAGCTTAAATCCATTGATTACAGTTTACCGCTGGATTTCTGTCACTGTGAATCACAGGCTGACATCATTGAGAGAAGTAGTACCATTGGTAAAGCAGCAAAGTAGGGTGAAATTTGTGTACACTGTATAAAACGGCAGTCTAGTTCGCATAATCTAATGCTGTTCTCAGTGCAGACAGCTGTGCAGGACAAGTAGGTCGGGGAGATCCAGAGTGAATATTAAGCCTTGGGTCAAGAAAATTAGTGCATTTGAAGTTCAGAGAGAAAGTTTCTAAAATGCATTGTAAAAAATGATAGCGAAGTATTCCAAAGGTTTGTTTTGGAAATTTCTGGCATTGCGTCTGTACTTACAGAATTGAAAGTTTTTGTTGTTGTTCTTTTTTAGATACATTTTCAGTTGTCTTTATGTGTAACTCCCAATTGATTTAATACAATTTGTTTTGTTCAACAGACGGAGACGGGCAGCGACAGTATTTTGAGTGACATGATGCCGGACATTGCTATGGCAACACCCTCCATAGGTCAGCTGAGTCTGCATGATGAACTACAGCTGGACATTGGTGATGGGGGAAGTCACGGTAGCCATGGCAGTCGCAGTAGTAGCAGACAAAACACACTTTACATTTAAAGTTACGTGTAATTAGAAAACATTGGTGAACAGGGTTGTAGATCCCAGCAGATATTCATGCAGGTGAAGTGTCTCCTTCGCTCTCCTGTTTTCATACCAGTGATATAAATGACTTCCAGAAGAACACGGGCACTGATTCGTTCATTTGCTTTTTGCAGTCATGAAGGTTACCCTTTAGAATGTAGAATATTTGCCTGCAATCATGTTCTAATTTATTGGAACTTGAACGCGAAGGGAATTTCCCTTTAATGCCATTATCAAACATTCTGGATATTTTTAAGACAAGTAGACCTGAACAAAACTTGCAGAGCATGTCGTTATTTGTGCTGTCATGGCATGGTTTGCGAGCAGACATACAAGATTTGTTGGTAGGTTGGACTTCAGTGGTGCAAATGTAATTTTGAAGGAATATCCTTCCACTAGACAGCGAAAAAAGAAGGGTAAGTGAATGTCATACTTCTTACAGGTCAGGACATTCACCAGAGGAGAAGTCTTGTATCAAAGTTGTGCTGGGAACTAGGGTAATTATGGCCAAGATCAACTTGTGAGTTTAAGGTACAGTGAATGGTGTGTATGTTGTTCTGAAAACTGAATGTGTGACCGGCATTCAAAATGTGACAATGGATGAAGTCGTGAGCTTTAGGCCTTCGTTCTGATGCTGTAGGTTGTTATGCCCGAATGAATCTTGTCTTTTCCGTTTATGTCTTATCTTCTGCATGGCTCATAATTTTTTTTCTTTCCATTTTTTTTCTTTTTCCTCTTGTATGTGTTCCTCATTGCCATCATTTTCTGTGTGCATCATCTTTCTTCCTCTACTTAGTCTCAAAATCTGTCTTTCTTCTAAACCGTTTGTCTTTCTTTCTTTCAGTGCATTTCTGTCAAAGTCCCGACTGTCTGTCTCTCACTGCCATTGTTGACGTGAGTTGAACGGAGTTGCTTTCTTGTTCAACTTTAATCGCATTTATGAATGGTATCACTTTGGGTTTCTTAAAGAACAGACCTGTCTTTATTAGTTTATAATCTTATCAAGTATGTGATGTTGATTTGGAGTTTGCGCTCTTCTTTAAATGATAATGAATTGGACTGAACAGTGATATGTTGTCATGTCACTTTTTACATCATCTGATGCACCTAACACATGAGGTGAGTATTTTTTTGTTGACACAGCAGAGAGTGCTTTTTGTTTGTTTTTTTAACACACTGGCACTCTGTAGAACTTACGGCACATGATGGTCACAGTCATACTGTCGTGTTGTGACGTTCAATTCCTGCAGTGCTGTTATTGATTTTGCCTCGTTTGCTTGCCATGTTCATTCAAAGTATCGGCATGTCAGGTGTGTGTGGCTGTAAATGGGATGAACTGGTTGACGAGTGAGCTTATCTGTGACTGGGTGTTGCTGTGCCAGCAGCAGTGCATTTATGGTCAGCAGCAAAAGTTTCCTTTCACTCGCATATACAGACACATTCAAAGGTATAAAAGTGGTCTTGTTTGTACTATTTTTTTAAGAGTCTGGATCAGATGGGGCTTTGCAAACAAATTCCTTCTGAAGGACATGAGAGGTCAGCACCACTGTGGTGTGCAAACTAAGTCAGGATGTTGTATTGTTTATTTGTTGAAAGCCATACAATGGGATGTATGGAGAATATTGTGGATGGGGTTGGTAACCAAAATCCTTTTTTGTTTGGTGTATGCCGATGTGTGTTGAACACCCGACTGCTTGCGTTATTTCATCGATGGTTTGCAAATCGGACAGCGTTCAGATCATGTTCTACAATGCAGCGTTTGCATGTAAATACTATAGAATACCAATGCATTTGAGCCATAGTTTTGAGTAATTATAAAAATTCTTGTCAGGAGAAGGAAGTTATCCTGCGACAATTAGAAATTTATGGGGAATGTCACAGGTGACTTTTTGATGCATAGAGCACCACAATCTCTCCCCAAAATATTTCCACGTTTCATTTACTCAGTTTAGTCAGTAAGGAATGTTTGTTGATTCCATTATCTGTAGGAGTTGTAAAGCTTGCTGCTGGCTTTTGGGCAACTTGGATCAGAGATCAATGCAACAGCAGGTGGGCGACATTTGTTTTTAAAATGGTGAATCCCGACTCGTGTTTTGTGCATGCGTCTGGAGTTTTC
The DNA here is from genome assembly GCA_018398815.1 of Conus ventricosus. NCBI lineage: Eukaryota > Metazoa > Mollusca > Gastropoda > Neogastropoda > Conidae > Conus > Conus ventricosus. The sequence goes on from CM031605.1 coordinate 31,055,372, forward strand.
TGGGTGTAGGTAGATGTCAATACCAGTTAAAAGTATATACAAACCAGATTAGATCCTCTCCTGCATGTCTCTTGATTTTTTTCGCCAGTATTTAAGGTCAGTTCACCATATCTTGTTTATTCCCATACCAGAAATCCTGATGGCACAGTTTGTAACAAGTTGATTTTTAAACATTTTAATTTTGACCCAATGGATGATTGTTGTTTTTTTAAAGTCCATCTTCAGAACATCTAAATTGTTCACATTTATTGGGCCAGGAAGAAAGTTGAGTTTGGATGTTTATATATATCTATCTATATATTTTTTTTATTATTACAAGACCGGTCATTAGGCATGCTTGAAAATAAGATAATGTTGCCTATAGCCCAGCCGACCGCAAAGGGCCACATCAGGGCTGTACATGCTTGAATAGTGTTGGCATCTTCAGTTTAGCTGTGTAGACAAGGCTTTTGTCCTCGGTGTTTGCATTTTGGCCAAAATTCCTATGTCATTCATTCATCTATATCATCACCAGACTAATTCTGTCTCTGTCCAAGGCTGGTGGACCACAAAGAACTATTGATCAAGCTGGCTACAACACAAGCAAAGATGCACATGTATCCATTTGGAGAAGACTGGGTCAGAATGCGTTTGATCAGTTTCGTCTTATTGGGTGCATAAGGTAGGAAAAAAATGTGATATCCGACGTTGGTCATGGAAGAAGTAGATCACCACAGGATGTCTTTTTGGATTACTACTGTGCATTTCATATCTATTTTAGACAGTAATGTTATGTTCTAGGGTTCTGCAGAGAAGGTAATCAAATAATACAGTTTGTCGCATTTTTGGTCCAGTGGATCCAAGAGAAATTAGTCGGATGAAAAGGATCGTCGCCGAATCAGATTGTAGTCTGTTAGTTTCAGCCTTTTTCTGCTTCCGTGATTTTACCAGATGTTCACCAATGCTTTGAAAGTCAGATTTGATTAAATTATCGTGTGTGGTTACAATTCTAATAACTGGAGGACTTTGATCATCTTTCAATTCATGCATACATTGTTGGGTCTTCTTTTTTCTTTTTTAAACATTGTGGGCAATGAATAGTATTTTGAAATTGGCTCATGTTCTGTGATGTTTTGGTTTGTTTGTTTTCTATAGCAGTCTGCTTGTACCTGTATGAACTACAGACATGTCATAAACGACTGTACCATAGCTTTGGTTCATCCACAATGGCAGCATTTTCTGAGAGCGTGGGTGAATGGGAAGGGCATTGGCCACGGTAATTGTCACCACTTTATTTTCAACATACATTTGTGCTTGCTTGTGCGTACATGCAGTGGGCATATGCGTGTGCATGCAGTTCATGTGTCAACATTGACATTTAAAGGCACAGTATATTTAAAAGGGCGGTTTGGGTTGGTACGGAGGGTGAGAGAGGATGGCTGTGGGTGAGGGTTTAATAATTGTAGTAAGTAGGCACCATCGTTACCCCAGCAAACCTTAGCGTCATCTCCGTTATGTTCCATTGGTTGCTGTTTGGTTTGTCTTCATTGCTTTACATTTAATCCGAGCTTAAAAAAAAAAAAAAAAAATCATTGTTGAAAGTCATCTTGAACCAGCTTGCTTTCTCGGTGCACGGACAAATGATTGCAAATAACAGTAATGGTCAGCACATCTGTTTACAACAATGCAAGGAGTAAATTATGAAGGTTGGTTGGTTCGGTTTGTTAAAATATTACCTGTAGAAACTAACTTTAGTCACTGTATCACAAGAAAGAGTTTAGTGTATAGCATATCCTAAGTTTTAAAATATCTGAGTGACGGTCTAGAAATGTTTAACACAAGAATTAATTCCCCTAGTTATGTGAAATATGTTTGCTTCAGTTTAGCTCAGTTGCTCTTTCAGTTTAGCTCAGTTGCTCTCTTTCTCCTCACATCATTGGAGATGCTGCTGACATCAGTTGAAAATGTAGTAATGCATAGTGCCTTAATACTGCTGGTGCTTCGTGTGTGTGTGTGTGAACTTGTATGCTGTAGTTTTGAGAGTGAGTTAGCTGAAAATGTAAAGAAAAAAAAATACAAAGTGAATTCTGAAAGTTGTGGTTCATTATTTGTGGGCTGGATAGCCTGGGGAGAAAGCAAGGTGGGGATGGACAGGTAAGTTATGAAGATTGCCGTTACTTATATGCATGTCTTTTTGTTTGTTTGTTGCTTTGCAAATGCTGTTTACTGTTTTGCCCTTTTTTCTGGTTTGATAAATGCAGAATCATGTACGTTTTTGTAGCCACGATAACTTCTTTAGACATGTCTTTATTGTAGCCATGAGAGCTCCATGAAGACAGTGCAAAGACTAAAGAGCATTGTAGCCATGAGAGCTCCATGAAGACAGTGCAAAGACTAAAGAGCATTGTAGCCATGAGAGCTCCATGAAGACGAGTGCAAAGCTAAAGAGCATTGTAGCCATGAGAGCTCCATGAAGACAGTTGCCTCCATGAAGACGGTGCAAAGACTAAAGAGCATTGTAGCCATGAGAGCTCCATGAAGACAGTGCTCCATGAAGACGGTGCAAAGACTAAAGAGCATTGTAGCCATGAGAGCTCCATGAAGACGGTGCAAAGACTAAAGAGCATTGTAGCCATGAGAGCTCCATGAAGACAGTGCAAAGGCTAAAGAGCATTGTAGCCATGAGAGCTCCATGAAGACAGTGCAAAGACTAAAGAGCACAAAAAAGAAAATCAGCCCTGTCTGAGTAACAATGATGACCAATGATCATTCATTATAAACTTTGCTTGTTAAGACAATAGTAAATCTATGCTGAAAAGATTGTGTCATATGTTCATTCTGCATTAAAAACCAAAAAGTGAACACTAAATGGCCAAGAAAATGTGCTGCAGGTAGTTTTGCATTACCTCCTACCTCCACAATCGTTTGCCTACTTGATCTTGGACGACATGGTTTCAGTCCAGTTTATGTTTCATCAAGATATCTCTACATGCAGTTTAGTCCCCATTGGCTGCATGCATCAACTGAACCTTAGTGGCCGTTTGACAAAGTGCCCACAGAATCAAACAGAAGATCAAACATTGAGGGTAGAGAAATATTAGAGTGAAGGTTTGTTGGTCACTTAAGACATAGAACATTAGAAGATTTACCTTCTCAATTACTGAACAAGCTCCTCAGGTTTGATACATAAAATCGTTGCTTTAGTTTCAAGCTGCTTTTCCACTGAGCAATTCTGAGAACAGTAAACAATATGAAACGAGGCTAAAGAGATTTCCTTAAGATAAAATATTTGCAGTTTCCATGTGATTGTTTTAAAGTCTCGATCATGGGTGTATCCAGGAAAATAGTGTAGGACAGTTACATGGAAAACAAGTGTAGAACAGTTTGTGGTTTTTGTTTTTCATTTCGGGGTAGGTCTGAGTGCATGTCTTTTTTTTTTTTCTATTTATTTACTGTTACTTGTTCCCTTGCCTGCATGAATATTTGAGGCAAGATCATGATGTATGTGTAAAAAGTGGCGAGTAAAAAAGATGGTCAAGTGGAAAACTGAGAATACTTCTTTTCCCCTTGTAATTGATCTTCCCAGTTGCCCACATACATGTGGACACGCAGTATACATCTCTAAGTGAAAAAAACAGAGATATATATGATCAAGAAATATTTGGAGTCATTACTTTTTGTATCTGTGATCATTTCTTTTTCAGTTAACAAATGATGTAGCATAACACCTTTTTTTTAAGCAGTGTGTGTCTTTCCTACCAGTGTGAAATGTCTGTGGATCATATTTGTCGTCATACTCTTTCCGAGTCTAACAATGCTGCATTATTACTTCAGGTACATTGAAAATGCGCTGAATTTAGTTCAAGCCTCAAATTAAGGGTGTTTAATGAAATTGCGATTGCGTCTTGTACGATAAATGATTAAATAGCTGCATTTGGTCCTTGTGAAAACATCCATTTTGTGATCTTGTTAAAGGATTGGGAGTTTGTCATTTGAATGCCCCATCAGCATTTTCTTCCCACTTGTAATTGAATAGTGGTCTGTATACCGATTTACAGGAGATAACAAATCGTGTGTGCAATTTGTATGAGCATGTTTGCCCGAGAGGGGTGAGGAAGACGAGACTTTCTGTTCCTCATATCGTCGTCCACCAAAACAAAAACTAAACTAAGCAGCAAGAAGTCTAGTTGTCACTTTTCATTTATCTTAGATGAAAAGGAAAGTAAGTTCTTCAGATTTTTATGGTTACTCCCAGTTCATCTCGATGTGAAAGATGGGAGAAATCACGGTTTCTCGTTGCTGATGAATGTTTTCCCATATGCTCCATTTCCTCACAGCTGATGTATTTGTTATTCCCATATCGTTATTCTGGATGAAATTCTGATATACATGTATCTGCTAAAAGAAGAGCGAGCCTAGAAAAAATTTGGTGATCAAGGTACTTTTTACCACACACATTCACACTCGTCACTTACACACACACACACAATCATTAACTGGACTGTTGCAGAGATTGTGACGACATTATTGCAGGTAACAATCATCGAAGCTGTCTCCCTACTCACCATAATGAAAAACTGAATTTTACTTCAGCTGATTTGGGTGTTTATTACAGCGATCCAAGCATGATAAACCAGAATATCGAGAAAAATTTTGTATGAAAAAGAAGCACGCAGAGACACACAGTTGGAAAAAAACATCGCCGAAGTTACACAATGAAAAAAACATCTGTCTCGGAAGTTTGATTTCTGATGTCAAATAGAGGTTTCTCTTTTTGTTTTTTAATTTTCATCCAGACAAAAGGACTTCACTAAAATAGCTCAGAAAGTTGCAGGGGATATGCAATGAGTCCCTTATCAAGATAATCAGTATAATTGTCCTGTTTCGTTTCAGTTCAATGGGGGTGGGAAATATGATCCAAAATAATATGATCCAATTGGTTCATAGCTGAGACAAAAAAAAACAAATGTGTTTACTTGTTGGGAAAGTGCTATATTTGATGTGGACATGTGCTGCAGGATAAATGTGAATATGTAATTTTTTATGATTTTCCCCCCCAAATTTTTATTTTCATTATTTGCAAGATTCTGCTGTCTTTCTGTCCTTTTTATGTAAATGTTGTTGGATCTTCCCCCTCTTTATGCTTTGCACTATGTGATAGTTTTGAGTTGATGTGTGTGATGGTTTTGTTGTGGGAATCTTTTCTGTGGTTACATTCATAAACTGTTGATCTCGAAATTATGTAGCGTTGGGCCACCCTGTGAATACAGGGTGAAATGTCAAGTGGACAATGCTGAGGGTATCAGTATCAGTTGAGCAGACATAGACGAAAAAATGTGTGAAAAACAACAATGTATAAACTAATGGCCATGTCTTCTCAATGATGCCAGGAACCTCCCCGTGTACATTTGGATGTCTCAGTAGTGTTTTCTTTGTGTATCTTTTTTTAATGTATTATTATTATTCACTGCAAATGGAATACATGTGGTATCCGTTCTGATTATCACTTGGAACAGTTTACTGTTAATTTCATTCAGGTTATTTTTTTGTCGTAATTGCTATATTACATACCTGGCTTGAATTCATAATAAGCTCATTTTCAGATGTTATCCATTTTTTTAACAGTTTTCCATCACAAATGTCAATTTCCGGCATTGTGCGGAAGTGGCTGCCTGAAAAATTCCATCTTGATTACTTTAAGTCGACTTTCAACATCTTTGAAAGGTGGTGCTGGTAGTTTCTTCTGTGAAACAAGAGAAAATTTCAGTGATGTTTCATCTTATGGAAATTGCATCAGGCTGCTGTTATTATGTTAAGGTGATACAAAGACATTTTGACCGTTGATTGCAATCAAACTTTTAAATTATTTTTGTTGGGGAACTAATTCACAAAATATGAAATTAATCTTTCGGAACCGTTTTCTGCTAAAGTTTTGGCTCTGTAAGAATTGCTGTCGCCTATCCATAACCATCCCCTTCTTCCCATTCCCCCCTTCACCTCCCCTCCCCTTTTGCCTTTAGATTCTTCACTTAGAAGCGATTTTTACCATTATGTTAATAGCATGATGTATTGATTTAAACCCTAATTATGACTGTTAATGTTTGTTACTTTGGTATACTGACTACATATTTCATGTTGCTCACCAGACATCTCTATAAATGTGATGTTCGTCTCAGTGTAGCTAGCCTATAGCGCAGCTTGCAAGCATAATCTTCAATTCTGCCTCCAATTGCAATGTCTAAAACAGTGGTGTATTTGGTTCACAGAACCTTGGCTGGCTCACAGCGTGCATCATCAACTGGCTTGTGTCTCTACGTTCATTCATAGTTTCGTGGTTCTTCTTTCACTTCAGTAATAAGTTAGAAATGCCCTGCTCGCAAACGCGATGATCAAGATGGTTGATGAAACTGTCATCTGTAGATTGTTACTAACTCCGTCCCACATCATCTCATTTCTCATATCTTTTTTATTTTTTTAATTGATAGAGTGAAAGCATTAAGAGCGCCTTATGTACAACATATTTAAATTCGTTCTCCAAACCCAGATTTTTTTTCCCCAATGGTTTTATTTGGTGTTATTTCTTGAACATAATTATATCCATTTCTGTTTCATATTGTGTGCTGTTTTCAACTATAACAGGGTGTCGCATACCTGTTCATTGTTTTTTTTTTTTCTGTTTTAAAAAAAAAAATTCATTACACTACAATTCATTGTCTGTAGCCATTTCATCTTCATCATCCATGTCACTTTGTTTTGCTTGACAAGTGCACTTGTGATAAGTTGGTAGTACTTAAACAAGAAATACTATTGGAGATGAGAAACTGACCTGATGCGTTTTTTTTTTCTTTCTCCTTGTGCTCTGTGTGGTGCGTGTGTGTCCTGAAATTCCTGTGGAAAAAAACCACACCTGAAATCAGTAATGTTTAAATGTAGGATAATCTGAGTGGTAAAGAGGCTTCTGTAACCCTTTCAACAAACACCACACAACAGCATGCATGCAACATACACTTAAGTTACACACATACCAAGCATACTGGTCAGCAGCTGATCATATGAAGCAGTCAACAAGCTAACTGGATGCACTGGAAGAACAGTACCTTTTGAAGTACTTGTGTCTTGGTCCATTTTCGGCATGGACGCAGCTGAACAAAGGCCAAATGACTCTCAGCCCAGCCATATCTTCCCTATGATTCAATTCAACATTATCTGAAAAACCAGTGCCATCGGCATTCCAGTGAAGAATTTACAGGTCCTAACCCCATTCTTTTGTAAGTAGATGCTGGAGCTGGAGACTGGCAGAAGATCTGGCCCAATTTGGGCAAAAGTTTAAGAATAATTACTCAAGATGGTTTCACCACATACAGTAATCGCTGTCGGGCAGCAAGTCAGTATACATGGCAGGTCGTACCCTCTCATGGTTTTGAGACTCGGTAAGCTCGTTATGAACATGTATCCAACCATGAATCCTACAATGAATCCCTGTCTATGACTATCCAACAAGGGTACAGTGAAGAGGTGGACATCCCAGAATCAGATGAAAGAAGTCCTGAATGGACACCCTAAACCACCATTTCAACTGATCAACACTGCAATCTCAACGACTTGAAGGGATGTGGATATACCTGATCTGACTGCCTAGACATCTGTTAGAGCACTCCAACGGCCTACAGTCATGTGACTTTGTTGATCTGAATCTGAATTACAGCTGTGACATCACTTTTTAACTAGGCTGCACATTCCAAGAGAAATAAGCCTTTGGATTGACCAGATAGGATTGATTAATTATTAAGGTGAGAGATACCAGGTTCTCAAACTTTTCCAAGTCGTAGTGATCCCAGGGGAACAAACCTTAACTCTTAACAGACCCCATTCTCGATCCTATGGCCGAAGTGATTAAAACGAGTTCAACCACTTTACAGGGCTGTGGTCTGATCTAAAGTGTCGTCTGCAGTTCTGCATGACCTTCCTATCTCAGATCTTCAGATCCCACCCACCATCAAGGGCTTCGGCACTGGGGCATTCTGCATCACCCATGTATATAGTTTGAATGTAGAGGCAGGAAAACTATCTCAAACCTTAACATACCATACCATACTGCTACAGACTGGATTAGGCTATTCGTGAGCCTTTAGTCTGGTCTTTTTCACAAAACTGGTAATTCCTACAATATAAACTTTTTTTTTTTTCTTTTTTTTTGCATGGGCGATGATAGCGCCGAAATCTGAAAGTTTGTCTAATCACGTATCTACGGTCTGCCCAATGACTATCCAGACTGGCCTTAAAGCTGTCGTGAGATGGTGCATTAACCACTTTTTCTGGAGCGCGTTCCAAGGACTGAAACTCTTTGAAACGCTACATTCTATAAGAAGTCTGAAGTCAGACAACCCGAGTTCCATTCCGCTTCTTGGAATTCGTATTCTTCATCATCATGTCCTCGACACCACATTGCAGATATAAATCTTTGAGTGGTGTGTGATTCGTCCAAATTTCCTTACGATATCCACATCCCGTAGATTGGCATGGGCTGACCTCTATCACAGACTCCTCCAGCTCTCTTGGGCATAGGACATTTTTCCCACTTTGTCACAACTTCCATCCTTACAGAGTTTTAACTGATGGCTCAAAATCTGGCGAGGGAGTTGGTTCTGCTGCGTATTGCTCAGCTGCTCCTCATGAGATGTTCGAAACACTTTTCCTCTGACAGTTCCATCTCCATTGCTTAGCTCACAGCATTGATCCTGGTGCTTCATATAGTCTTAAATCAAAACATAAAAGACTTCCTCATTCTCTGACTCCCTTTCCACTTTGGAGGCCATCGCTTCTTAAGCAACCTCAACTTCTGAATTGGCGTGAACTGTACTTTTTTTTTTAAAATCTGGTAGTTACAACTTGGTGTTTGCTCGAGTTCCTGGTCATGTTGGCACTCGAGGTAACGAGGCGGTTAGTTAACCTGCCAGGAATGCTACAAATAAAGAGTCGAGCAGCTTCTCTTTACCTCTCACTCCGATCTGAAATCTAAAGCATAGACTTACGTCAAAGACCACTGGCAAGAGGAATGGAACGTGCAGACACGAGAAACTATTTCAAATCCCCTAAACCTGGAGTTTACCATGCGCCACTCGGGGCGTAAAGAAGAAACAGTTTTGCTCCGAATGCACACAGGCCACACCTTACACCCACTCATATCTCTTAAATGGCGAAGAAGCTCTGTGGTACATTACTTGTAATGTATTGCTGACTATAAAACATGTTCTTGCGGAGTGTTGGGACTTGCATGATGTCAGGCATAAACACTCCACCGAGAGCTCCATAGAAAATCTTGTTCAGAGATGTCCCACATGATCTATTTTCATCTGTATATTTTTAAGCAATTTCAGCATGTTTTCAGAAAATCTTTTAGTGGTGTGCGCGCGTGTGTGTGTGGGGAGAGAGAGATAGAGATAGTAGAGAGAGAGAGAGAGAGAGAGAGAGATCCGTATAGAGGATGACTGCTACGAGGTGACAACTTGCAATTGGGTAGGCCAAAAAACAATTGGATTCCAGCTACACTACTTGATGCAGTAAGGAACAAGAGGACTTAGAAAAGATAAAAGTTTCTAGAGAATTATAAATTATGTGTTGGATGCCCTAACCAAACTTGATAAGCAGGAAGAAAATACGTTGAAGAGAAAACCCATTATTTGGCTCTAGAATCAAGGAATGCTGGAGGCCATATTGTAGATCTAGGATAACCAGCAGATACGCACAAAGAAAACTGCCTGGAATATATGGAAAGGATATGAAATATGAGGAATAACTTGCACTTCTCAGGGTACCAAGCTCGGAAAATAGGTTTCGAAGTTATCTTTTTGAAATACACAAGATTGTTCATGGTCCTGTTGTTATTAAGATTTTCTTACCCTGTCTGATGCTGAAGGAGGACACAACTTTAAAAAACTAACAAGAAGATTCGTTTGGCTCTTTTTTTTCTTATTTTAATCAAGTAATCTCAACATGGAACAATCTTTCGTATGAGACCATGGATGCATCGTCATTAAATGTATTAAAGGTTAAGTACTTCAAAAGCACGTGCATACGTTAAATTTTGTCGTTAAAGTAAACTTTTAAGATTCTCTCAATACACAAAAGCATAATCACTTCACCGGCAACACGTTCCAAGTATTTTCAAGTCGTAAACGAACAAATAGTTCTGAGGGGGACGGCCTGAAACATGTAGTGCCTATACTATATGTCTCCGGTATGAAGGAGATTTCTGTCAAATCTGAAGTTAGGAGTCCGTATTTAAAACCCCACTAGATAACTTTCTTTGGAAAGAAAGTTGTTTTCCGTCAAATAGAGGCTTACATTTATACATTAAGGCCGTAACAGTCAAGATATGCTAACTTGTGTTTTTAACAAGGCATTTGTAGAACGTTCAGGATGCTTTCCGATTAGATTTACTCTGATCTTTAACAGAAAAATGGACAACAGAAATCACCACTGAAGATGAGCAAGTGTTGAAAGTAAAGGGTCCTTAAACTTGGTTTGCTGCGCTTCCCAACCCCTAAGATTTCCTTTTGTACCTCCTCCCCACAGAAGAAAAGCTTTCCGTAAATCACTGAATAAAAAAATCTAATGACATGGCATATTCCATATTTTTTCTATCTTCTGCAGCTAAACTGACCTTCACCTGTCCCGGAAAGCCGCTGTTGTACGGAAGGGAGGGGTGGGGGCCTACGAACCTTTTTTTTTTTCACCAAAAGAGGAAACGGATAACAAAGACAGAGACACTAAGATAGAGACACTCATAACATGCGTTAATACTTACATACCCCTGAAAAGCTGTCGTGACGGAATCCCAGAAACCGATTTCAGCCCACTGAGACAATCCTGGTCCGAAATGACACCAGACAGATGCCTGAGCACCAGCGATCCGATGGCCCGTGCGACTCGGCCGTTCATAATGGAGTTCGTGGAGTTCTTCAGCAAAAATGGACTTCTCTCCGTTCTATTTGCTTTCGTCAAAAATCAGCGTAAACCGGTCCTTTTGAAATAATAAATCAAACGTCCTAAATGTTTCACGAACGCCAAATATGCAAACAAGTCAGCATGTTTCAATTAATTCGGCGTTCATATTTTACGGAAAGCAACTGACAGGAGGTTTTGAACACGGGGCTGGGGTGGTCCTAATTTCCACCAAGTTCTTTCTTTTCTTCTCCCCCTGTCAACTGCCAGCCACAGGATTCAGCCAGTGAACTTCGGATCCCAGTGAACTAAAACTTAGATGCTGTCTTATTAGTGTTACGTGTAATCCCACGAGTTTCCAGCTCGGCTTGTACAGGCCACTGCGCCAAACTTTATGCAACACTGAACTTAGCTATGACGAAGTTGAAAAAACAACAACACAAAAAAAAAAAACACCATAGTTTCTGATTCATCTTTCTCCGATGAAATTCACTTTGTCAACACCGATTTTGTTTGTATAAAGAAGCGGATTTTAAATGAAAGAAGTACAACCACAGACTTACAAATTGCTTAACTTGGTCTTTCCCAAGTCCACATTTTACGCAAACTGCTTTGCGCAGTACTTGAAGCATGCAGGAAAAGATTGCGGGTAGGCCAACACGTCCTCAAAATCTTGTCTTGTGTAGGTAGCCTTCCTGGAGTGGAAAGGTTCGGCTTTCCGGGTGTAGCAAGATGGCGGAAGGCTTGACGTTTCTACTGCAGCTGTGTGAACACCCATGAATTGAGGCGCACGTGCATGTACAGTAACGCGTTAACCCTGCTAAACGCGTGGAGTGTGTGGAGTGACGATGAACTAGTAGAGACTGTAATCTGAAGGCGAACAATATTTATGGGAAGCCTTGTATACCAAAAGAGAGATTCCCATTTTTTTTTTCCAGAGAAAACCTTCACATGCATTTTACCGTTTGAAATATGCAGTTTAAATGCACAATACAGAACAGACCAGTAAATCTTTGACAAGTCATGCCT
>CM031605.1:31069823-31089823 GCA_018398815.1 Conus ventricosus
TGTAACCTCAACTGGAAACACAACTGCAACCCTTCATTTTCCGAATGTTTTAGAGGTTTTGTTCTCTCATGTTTTTAAACTCCTGTAACAACCAGGGGCGGGTGGAGGGGAGGAGTGTTGCGGGGGAACGCAACTTGAAACACTGTCCATATTTTTTGGCTTCATTTTTTTTTTTTTTGGAGGGGGGGGGGGGGGGGAAGGGGGGGAGGGGGGGGGGCAGAAGAGTCTCTCACCTCCATCCCCTATTTTCATCGGAAGGGGGCCGAGTGATGCCCCTTGGCTCCTTCCCCCCCCCCCCCCACACCACTTCCTACCCCTCCCCCTGTCCCCCGCTCTCCCCGGGTTTTGATGCCATCGCCAGTATTGCCACTGGATCAGTCATATGCCCAGTCGTGCCCTATGAGACTCACTCTCTGACTCTCAAAAGTCGTGTCGTTACCCGTTTGATTATTTAGTACTAGTAACGTCTGCACTGCGTGACCTCAGTCACGGTTCAGCCTGTGTGACGTCACGTATAATGAGGAGCAAGTCTTGTACACGCAGCAACGCGTCCATGATGACGACACCAGATCAGCACTGGCACCACTTCTACTATTACTACTTCCAGGCCCACACCACTGTGCAACGACACCAACTTCCACGTCAGTGACACCACCACCAATACTATAACCGTGTGGTATATTGGCACTAAATCAAAGGTGTGATATTTGGCAGGTCAGAATACGTTTTCTTCGTATTACTCAGCACAACACACACACACACACACACACACAACACACACACACACACACACCACACACACACACACAACATATACACGCACGCACCCGCACACGCTCGCACGCACAACACACACACACACACACACACACACACACACACACACACACACACACACACACACACACACACACATCCACGCACGCACGCAGGCAGAATGGCTGTTCGTAAAAATAGGAATCTTATTGCATTTGCTGTACAATGTTCACAAGATTTCATGCATTGAAGTGTATCACAATAACAATCAGGACAGAACAAAACATGTAAACAAACAATCGCCGTGGGTTTGAAACTGGTGGAGAACCGGGTCTGTTTTCACCAGTCCATTTCAGTCTGTGTGTGTGTGTGTGTGTGTGTGTGTGTGTGTGTGTGTGTGTGTAAGTGCGTGTACGTGTGTGTGTGTGAAAGAGAGAGAGAGAGAGAGAGAGAGAGAGAGAGAGAGAGAGAGAAAGCGAGAGAGAGAGGAGAGAGAGAGAGAGAGAGAGAGAGAGAGAGGGAGGAAGGGAGAGAGAGAGAGAGAGAGAGAGAGAGGGCGATTTGGCAGCATATCCTTCTAAAAGCTTTACACATTCTCTTTGTTCCCTGCATCAGAAAGACGAGACCACAACGTTTCAGTTTTTCTCCATTGTATACAACTGTAAAATGCAACTAGCGATGGGATCAATGCAGTCGACACAGTCTGGTCAATAACGCGAGAGAGAGAGAGAGAGAGAGAGAGAGAGAGAGAGAGAGAGAGAGAGAGAGAGGTTAAACATTTATATCAAACGTCGATCATATAAAGAATAGCCAGCTGTACATGCCTTCTGTCAAATATTTCAAACACGATCGAAGAGCTCATGCCGATGAATGCCTACAGGCATTTCATTCTAATAAGCTTCGCAATGCTGCAGATACGGACAATGACCACTGAAAAATACAAATGCGACAATGACGTCATTCCCACCGTTTGAATGGAAAAGTACAAAGCTTTCAAAAAACTGGTTGTCGATTTCCACTTAACGAGAGAAATACAACTACACTATGTTGAAATGGTGGAAGAAAAACACAACACGTTTTTTGTTTTTTTTTAATGAAAATGATTGATGAGATTTTTTTTGACAGTCAAAACTACATTGATTCATGCAGTAAGAATGCGCATTTGGCAGCATTTGGAAACGTGATTGGCAAGTAATGTGAACGTTTTCAACAACATTCAAGCTTTCCCACATTACGCAAGCCCAGACAGTGTTTTTCCTTTTTTGTCTTTGCCTGTCTGTCTTCTTTCTTAGAAAAACTGATATCGTGAAATGTCGAATGAAATTTGCATCTGTGTGCATGCACAAGAAATCACTCGTTTCATCGATAATGCTTTTTGTGTGTGTGTGACTTTGTTAACGACTGAGTCGATGGTATAGTTGCAGGGTGTTTTTTTTTTTTTTTTTTTTTTTACAGTTTGCATTTTATAATACCAAGGCGTGTCAATGCGCCAAAAACCATTGTTCTCAGTCAGATGCTCAACACTGCCTGCTACTGCTGAATTTTATCTAATCTGAAAACAAACACAAAAACCGTCCTCCCCCCCCCCCCCTCCATAACAGTCTATCCTCCTTCTCTCTCTGTAATCTACATGTTATTTCACAGCTTAGGACCTATACCCCCCCCCCCCCCAAAAAAAAAAAAAAAAAATGAACGTTAAAAAAAGAAGCAAAGGAAAAAAATAAAAAAAAAACAAAACAAAACATTTCTTATGATTATTTCGTAAATAACGAATGTTGTGCAACACTAACATTGAGAAAATTAAACCGCCATTTTGATTTGATTGAAAAGAAAACGTATTAACTCCTTTTAGAAAAAAGAAAAGTGGCCAAACGTGCAGGACTCGTGAATTAGTTGTCAACACTGTAATAAAGGACTGTATATTTTGACATAGCTAGTGAACATATCCGTTTGCGCATGACAATTAGAGTCCAGACACCGCCTTAAAATCACGATAAATGGCAATGAAAAAAAAGAGAAAGAAATAAAACGACTAATTAACGGAACTTGTGGAGCAAACTTTGCGCAACAAATCCATCATCTCTGAAATCTGTTTTTAGTTTTTAGTTTTTTCTGCAACTTTTTTTCCTCCACACTTTCGTATTGTTTTATTTTACTGCCTTTCGCTGGCTGCTTTGGGGGTGCTGTTGGATTCTTTTTTGAACCCTTGGTGGTGAGAACACCACAGAATTACGGACTGTGATGTGTCTCTATTTGACGCCAAAGGCACAGACACCATCAGCCGTGTCTCCCTGATGAGTCCGATCTAGCGGACGAAAGGCCTAGGAGCAGGCAGTACATATAGATCTGCCTTCGAGAGGGATTGCGATGGTTCCCCCATGCAGCTAGTGAAAGGTTTTCATATTCATGATATATTTTTTCCCATTTTCTTCATCTTCAGCCCCCCCCCCCCCCCCCTCCCTTTTTTAAAAAAAAAATTCAAATCTTTACGAAGTCATTACTATAATGATGGAAGAATTGTTAACCTGCACTTGTTTTCCCCACTACTTAATTGTTCAGCATCATCTCTGAAATCTCTCCACTGTTCTAAATTCCCCCTCTATGACAGGCATGGGTCTGTATTAACACGGATCAATTCCAGATTTTTTTGTGTGCTCCTCACGGCGTTCTGATAATAAATTATTGGCAACGCCCCCGCCGTGAATTGGTGGCTCTCAGTCTGTGACCGGACGATCCTGAATGTGGCTCTGTACTGGGGGCCAGAATGAGCGGCTGGGCCGGGAAGTAATACCACCGACAAAAAAGAAAATAAATAAAATAATAAATAAAAACGAGACAGCAGAAAAGAAAGAAAACTTTTTGCTATCGTTTCTTCAGGAATTTAATTACTTACATCCTCCCAATTCCCCCCCCTCTCTTCCTTCCTCCCCCCCCCCCCCACCCCGTCACCACTCTACGGACAAACCTTGTCTCCCTTCCCCAGCCCAGTATAAAATTCCGGGAGCATCTTTTCAGTCATGGGCCAATACAGTCGTTCCCGTATTCTGGAACTTCTGTGTGATGAATGTGCTCTTTTCTGTCACATTGTCTTTCAACCGTTTTTTCTCTGTTTTCTGTCTTCTTGATCCACTCATACGTATCCTAGATACTATATGGCCTGGCAGCAACCTCAACAGCTGCCAGGTCTCACACGGACAAGATTGCTAGGATCCAAAACCAGGCAATGAGGATCATGACCGGAGCCATGAGGACGACACCGATCAAAGAGCTGGAAACAGTCACAGGCCTGCACAGCATGGAGGACAGAAGAGATATCAAGGTCATGACACAGGCAGCCAAGTACAAAAGACTGGAGAGCCACCCAATGAAAAACAGAATGGAAAAGCCCACCAAAGGACGCCTGAAAAGGTCCAGCTTCATCCACGAAAGCAGAATACGTGAGAGAAGGAACCCTGAACTGCTGGAGCACACGGCAAGCCCATTGCCAAAGAACACTACCATTCCAGCTTGGAAGAAAGAAGCCTACCCCATCCTCCAGACTACTATCCCAGGAGTATGCAACAAGGGGACACAGGCAGACCTAGCTAGGAGGGCCCTGACACTAGCTCATATCCAAGCAAACTACCCGTCTGATCAATGGACACATGCATACACTGATGGCTCTGCCACTGAAGCAACCAGAGACGGAGGCGGAGGCGTGTATATCACGTACACGGATGGTGAAGAGCGATGCGCCATTGCGACGGGAAAGTTCTCCACAAACTTCAGGGCAGAAGCAGATGCTCTGAAGAAAGCAGCAGAGAGGCTCACCAGGAACCACAACAGGACCCATGACAATATCGTCATCTTCACAGACGCCCTCTCTGTTCTACAGGCTCTGCAAAACCCAAAATCAAAAGAACTGGACAAGCTGTCTGGCACCCTGGCAATACTAGCAAAGAGCGCAAATCTTACCCTACAGTGGATCCCTGCACACTGCGGGGTACAGGGAAACGAGATCGCCGATGCTCTGGCCAAGGAGGGCGGAAAGCTGGACCAGACAGACACTTCCGTGTCATACAAGGACGAAAAAACCATCGTCAGGAGCATTGTCCAAAAGGAATGGTCTCAGCGGCATCCGGCATACAACAAAAATGACAGCTACCACAGCCTGAGCAGGGCTGACCAGGTCATCATCTTGAGGCTCAGGACGGGTCACAACAGGCTGAACGCTCACCTGTATAACAAGATGAAGATCGGACAGTCAGAGATGTGCCCATGCCATACAGCTGCTATGACAACCGAACATCTCCTGCAGCACTGCCATCTGCATGACGCCCTGAGGAACGAAACGTGGCCTGAGGCAAAGGCCCTGAACGAGAAGCTGCATGGCGGCCAGGCAGCCCTGGAGAGGACGGCAGCGTTTGCGAGGCAGACTGGTGTATCCATCTAACGTGGTGATCGACGAAGAAGAAGAAGAAGATACTATATATGTTACAGTCAGAATGTGAAATCAGTCATTTCGTGAAATGACTAAAATTTTCAGTCATTTCATGAAATGACTGAGAGGGTCAGTCGTTTCACGAAATGACTAAAATTCCTAGTCATTTCATGAAATGACTGAAATTTAGTTACATTTTATTCACAGTCTGACTGATTTCAGTCAACTTTTGTAACTTGTACTCGCACTGGTACTTTGTGATTTGTAGTCACTTTGTGAGCTCTTTGATACTATGAAACACCAGTGTGAGCACACTGAACTTTAATCACGCAGACTCAGACACGTTCCAATACCGCATGACAAGCTGGCGAGTCTCACACTGAATTCGCTGTGAGCAGTTGTTGAGTGCCCACCACGCCGCTGCTCGTGCCGGCTTGTTTGCTAGTTTCCTGTCAGGAATTAGCACGCTTCCTGCTCTCGTGCACATGCGACTGTTAAGCGAAACATTCTTGGTGTTATTGTGAGACACGACAATAAAAATGTCAGGCAGTACAGAGCTGAGATTTCGTAATGACTTGCTTGAGAAGTACAATAAATGTCCAAAGAATCTTATTCCAAAGGATGTTTACTACAAGATAATTGAAGAGATCAAGGCTGCCAGTGAGTCATCAAAGACCAAATCCCGCCACAAATATTAACAAGTATGAAATTCTTGAATGTGGTGATGTGCAGAAACTTATAAAGAAACGCCAGACACCCGACGAACTTCCAGTCTACTACGCCAGCATAGAAGACACATTCGACATCATCAAGAAAGCCCATGTTGCAACTGGTCATGGTGGTAGAGATAGAATGATGAAGGAACTATCTGTGAAGTATGCCAATATTTTGAGAGATGATGTCGAACTATTCAAGTCATTGTGCCAGGAATGCCAGAAAAAGAGAAAACGTCCCATGACCAAGGGAGTGGTTGTGAAACCGATACTGACGACCGAGTTTGCATCCAGAGGACAGATTGACCTGATGGACATGCAATCCATGAGCCACAACAGTTTCAAATGGATCATGGTATACCAAGACCATTTGACCAAGTTCTGCATTCTGCGACCACTTACATCGAAACGAGCCACTGAGGTAGCCTTCCAGCTTGCTGACATCTTCCTTCTGATAGGCGCACCAGTTGTTCTCCAATCGGATAATGGTTCGGAGTTTACCGCTGCCATAATTACAGAACTTGCGACCATGTGGCCCGGCCTGAAGATCGTTCATGGCAAACCCAGACATCCTCAGAGTCAGGGTTCAGTTGAGAGAGCCAACGGTGATATCAAAGACGTGCTTGTGGCCTGGATGGCAGATAACAACTCAACAGATTGGACAATGGGCATCAAGTTCGTTCAGTTCGCAAAGAATTCTTCGCATCACGCTGGAATCAACAGAAGCCCTATACTGCAATGTTTGGGACCAGTGCTCGTGTTGGACTAACTTCAACGTCACTACCAAACGAAGTGATCAGCCGTCTAGAGACAGAACAAGATTTGCTTGCAACTCTAGCTCCACCAGAAACGACACAATCCGAAGAAACACCACCATCCAGAAGTGACGAGTCAGTACCGCAACCATCGACCGACGAGCAACAGCCTGAGACATCGCCAGCCAATCAGCCTCCTACAACTGACCAACTTGACCAACGACAATCCGACATTATCAACCAGCGATTGGCAGCTAGTGCATCACAAACTGTCCAAGCAGAACGAATGGTGAAGCGTAGCAGAGTTGAACTTGTTGCTGGCGAAATAGGAAACAATGTTGCTGTGCCAATTCCATTAGTGGATCGAGGACGTGGTGATCCGAGAAACATTCTTGGTGTTATTGTGAGTCGCGATGACAATAACAACTACAGAATAGCTACAAGGAGTGGTGTTCTCAAAGGCAGATATTCCCGTAATCAGTTTGACGTTTGTCCCGAACAGCTTCTGAGCGAGAATGACATCAACCAGGACACTGAAATTTCTCTAAGACAGGCTGTGATTCAAACGTCGATAAGTGGAGGACAAGGTTTCGTAAAATGCTCGTGTAATGGTCCGGCTAAATGTCAAACGAAGAGATGCAAGTGTTTTAACGCGCGACTTCTCTGCAACAGCCGATGTCACAACAGTTTGAGCTGTTCTAACAAATAAGACTCTATGTGTTGATGTGATATCACAATAACAGGGGGCCCTGCAGGATGGTCTTCACAGACTGTCATGACGTCGTCCTCCTTCCAGGCTGTCCTGCAGGATGGTCTTCACAGACTGTCATGACGTCGTCGTCCTTCCAGGCTGCCCTGAAGGATGGTCTTCGACAGACTGTCAAGTATCATTATTATCATTAATTTTATAATTAATTTTAATTTTAAAAGGTTTTGTGTTTCTGTGTGTGAGTGTGTGTGTGCGTGTGTGTGTGCGTGTGCGTCTGGTGTATGTTTTAATTCTATCACAATAACATGTTTTGTATCAATAGTATCAATAAAAGGATTTTAATTTTAATTTTAAAAGGTTTTTGTGTGAGTGTGTGTGTGTGTGGTGTAGGTTTTAATTCTATCCAATCATATAGAAAATTTCAGTCATTTCATGAAATGTCTGGCCATTAATTTCAGTCATTTCATGAAATGACTAGGAATTTTAGTCATTTCGTGAAACGACTGACCCTCACAGTCATTTCATGAAATGACTGAAAATTTTAGTCATTTCACGAAATGACTGATTTCACATTCTGACTGTAACATATATAAAGAAAAGTCTGTTTACAACCCTTGAAGTGCTTGCCAGTCTGTGCTATGACTGAGAACAACAGGAACTGTGATGGATGTAAACACTACTGCGGTATTTAACAGGAGGGCTTGTCCTGTTTATTTTTTTAATGTTCCAGACGTGTTTTGCATGAGTTGTTGCCGGAGGGCTGTCCTGGAAGTCCCCTACATTCAGGATCGTAGCAATACTTCAGCAAATATGGAATCCTGTTTTCACCGCATGACCTTTCGTCTTTCTTGACTCCATAGTTCAAGCTCCAGAGAGTTGTCATTTCCGTAGAACTGACTCAGGAAGATACCGATAAATCAACTGCAGCTATTTTGAGCCAGGTGATAACAGTTAACGGCACCGCTGTCTCTTTAAGACAGACCAACCAGGCCGTGTGATTAACAACGTCTTTTCACTTTTTAATGCAGGTAAGTCGGGTACTGTATTTAACTCTTGCAAGGAAGGGGTTTGGGGAAGATGGGGGATGGGATGGGGAGTGTGGTGGGGGTGGGGAGGTGGGCGGAGAGCGGGGCTCATGACTCGAGGAGCACGTGCCAGCGACAGACCTCGTCCCCTTTACTGTCCGTCATGTCTGCCCAGTGACAAGTCTCCTCCTCCCCACTGCTATTCTGACCTGCACACACAGTGAGACACCAACGTTAAGAGGTAACACGTGCAGCGCGTACAAACATGGCACCAACATCTAGAGATAAGAGGTGTAGCACATCACACTAACATCATGAGGTAATAGGTGCAACACATCAAAACGTGGCACCAACTTTGAAAGGTAAGAGGTGTAGCACATCACACACTAACATCATGATGTAATAGGTGCAACACATCAAAACGTGGCACCAACTTTGAAAGGTAAGAGGTGTAGCACATCACATTAGCATCATGAGGTAACAGGTGCAACACATCAAAACGTGGCACCAACTTTAAAAGATAAAAGGTGCAGCGCATCACGCTAACACTATCAGGTTACAGGTGCAACATATTAAAATATGTCGCAAACATTAAGAGGTAAGAGGTACAGCACATCACTTTTTTCTTTCTTTCTTTCTGCGTACGCAGGCTGATACTCCTGCGGACACTGCCTGTATAGACAGGCAGTGGAGTTTTGTGTGTATACCGGTTGTTTTTTATCCCGCCATTAAGGCAGCCATACTTCAACTTCGGGTAAGCACATCAATTCAACATTAAGAGGTGATAGATGCAGCGCATTAAAGTAGGCACCAACATCAAGAGTTAGTAGGTGCAGTATGAAAAAATATCATCGAGACATGATAGGTGCAGTATATCATTAAGAGGTAACAGGTGCAGCACATCAAAATATGACTCCAAAAGTGTGAGGTAACAGAGCACCACATCATTCAGATATAACGGAAACAGCACATCAAAATATGGCTCCAAAAGTGTGAGGTAATAGAGCACCACATCATTCGGATGTAACGGAAACAGCACATCAAAATATGATTCCAAAAGTGTGAGGTAATAGAGCACCACATCATTCAGATGGAACGGAAACAGCACATCAAAATATGATTCCAAAAGTGTGAGGTAATAGAGCACCACATCATTCAGAGGTAACGGATGCAGCACATCAAAATATGACTCCAAAAGTGTGAGGTAATAGAGCACCACATCATTCAGAGGTAATGGATGCAGCACATCAAAATATGGCATCAAAATTACGAGATGATAGGTGCAGTAAATCATTTAAGTGGCAATAAGAGTAGCATACCCAAATATAGCACCAACATTATGGTAACAGGAAAAGTACATCAAAATGTGGCACGAGTGTTAAGGGATAATAAACGCAGCACGTGAAAATATGGCACCAATGTTAAGAGGTATGAGGTACATGCACAGCACAAGAATATGTCCATTTGCAAGAGAACATACAGACTATGCATGGTGTGTAAGAGACTGGTTGGGGTAAAACAAGAAAAAAAAAAGAAAAGAAAAGCTAGTAGTGGAAATTGTTTTTGTTTTTTTCCCAATTTTCGGTTGTTGTTTTTTTGCAGATGAAGAGGACAGTGTGAAGCACCAAAAAATGAAGAGGTGGATTTCGGCCTTAGGGGAAAAAAGTCACCTCCGTAGGTGCTCCATTGATCCGATAACTGATGCCACAAAAAAAAAGAGGTACAGCACCTGTAAATAGTGTTCGTGACAGTGTCGCACTCGCTACGCGCTTAAACCATACCCTCCACAAATGGTAGCTGGGTCTCACCTTGAACAATTTCTTTTCTTGTGAAAGAACGTCCTTTTCCTGCAGCATTTTGTCAGTTTTTAAAGTGAAATGTCCATTTTGGTTGTAATCACTGGTACATATTTACCCTGTAGACAGCGCTGTTTGATTGGATGAGATTTTGTCCGACTGTTTTCGAGTTTATCTTGCGGTCAAACAGACTTATACATATGACAGACATGACTGAAAAGACCAGCTTACTTCTCAGTGCTTACACAGCGTGCAGGACGATGGACAGAAAGAAGTAAAATGTATGTATTGCATGTTCCACAACGTGGAGAACAGTGCAGCTCTCGCCTTCAGATAGTAAGGGCATAAAAGGTATTGCACTTTTCATCATAAGTGGAACAGCTCATGTCAAACTCTCAGACAGTAGGAAACAATGAAAGGTAACGGTATCCCACAATGAGTTAACATGCATAGTTACAACGTTCAGAGAGTGGGAACAAGTGAAAGGTGTTGCGTGTAGAAGAATAAGTTATTTAACACAGTTCTGACCTTCGACAACGGAAAACACTGAAAGGTGTTGTGCGTCCTGGAATGAGCGGAATAGTGTATTCCTGTCCTCGAGTCAGCAAGAATTCATCAGCGTTAAGGCGCAGAGCGTCCACGAACGAAAAAGAATCAGCGTGAGGGTACGGCACGTTCTAGCATAAGACAGCAGTATCATTCCCATCTTCTGACAGCATGAATCAGAGCGAGCTAGAGCATTCCAGAGTAAGTAAAATCAAATAGTTCTGGGGGCCTCCGAACGACGGAAATCCATCAGCATAAGGCACTGCACGCTCCGGAATGAGCAAAACTGAGCTATTTTGACATTTATATAGCTGGAATCAACATAAGGTATAGCATATATTTCAGAATGAGTAGACATTTAGACAACAGAATACAGAATTCATTACGTAGTATATTTCGCATTCAGGAATGAATCAAAGAACACATTTCGGGAGGGAGTAGAAAACAACATTTTGGACCTTCAGCTTAAGATGAAAGTGTTCTGTATTCAAGAACGAGTAGAACACCATAGTTCTGCCCTTCAGAGAGCGAGAAATAGTGATAGAGATTGTGTAATCCAGTCTGAGTAAACGTTCTGACCTTCAGAAAGCGGGAAATGGAGAAATATTGAGCAAATAGATTTTGAATAAACATCGTCAATGACTGACCCTCAGACAGCAGCCCATTCTGAAGGGCACTGTACGTCCCAGCACGAGAAGAGCAGCACGTTCCTGACTGTCAGGCAGTGGGAAGGAGAGAATAGTCAAGCAACACAAGTCTGACCTCCAGAACAGGAAACAGTGAAAGGTTTTAGACAGTTCAGATCAGCACAGTTTGACCATCAGAGCAGGGTATTGCATACTCCAGTACGAGAAGAACAGCATCATTAAGACATCCATACAGCAGGAAATAAGTAAGTGTGATGTGCGCTCCGCAGTGTGCTAAACAAATCAGGTGAGATCTTCAGCGGTAGGAAATGACAGAAGATATTGTAAGTTCCTCACGTACAAAGCAGACCAGGTATGACCTTCACACAGCAGGAAATATGAAAGGCATCGTCTGTTCCAAGATGTGTCAAACAGCAGAGTCCTGACCTTCAGCACAGTAGGGAATAGTGGAAAGTGTTCCGTACTCCATCATGAGTGGAACAGCACAGCTCTGACCCTCAGACAGGGGGAAAACAGCCAAACGTGCTGCACGATTCGGAGTATGCGGCGATCACCATGGTGTATGGCACACTCAAGAATGAACAGAACAGCAGCACATTTTCTGTCTTTCTGACAGCGGGAATCGATGTAGGATATAGCATCTTAAAGAAGCGGAAGAATCACGCAACTTGGAAATTCAGACAGCGGTAAGGGACATAAGGTATAGCACATTCCAGAACGAGTACAGTCGATAGTTTTGACCTACAGGAGTAAGAGACGTAAGGTATAGCACGTCCCAGAACGAGTAGAATCATACAGTTTTAACCTTCAGACAGCGGTAACCTTCAGACAGCGGTACGAGACGTAAGGTATAGCACGTCCCAGAACGAGTAGAATCATACAGTTTTAACCTTCAGACAGCGGTAAGACACGTAAGGTACAGCACGGTCCAGAGAGAGTAGAATCACACATTTTTGACCTTCAGGAGTAAGAGATGTAAGGTATAGCACATTCCAGAACGAAGAGAATCATGCAGTTCTGACCTTCAGACAGCACTGAGAGAATCAAGGTATAGCACGTTCCAGGATGAACAGAACAACAAGTTTTGACCTTCAGACAACGGTAATAGACGAGTTCCACAATGAACAGAATCATAGAGTTTTTACCTTCAGACACCAGTTACAGAGGTAAGGTATAGCACGTTCCAGAATGAAGATAATTACAATTTTCATCTTCAGATAGCGGTAAAAGACGCAAGGCAGAATCACATAGGTCGGACCTTCAGAACGAAGAGATGTGAGATATAACAGGTTGCAGAATGAGTAGAATCACAATTCTGATCCTCTGACTGGAAAATATAATGTTTCCAAGAGCAAATAAACCCACACACTTCTCCGCTGACACCACTGAACAATTTACAATGCAGTTTCATGAACGAAATGAAATACTTTATTTCCTCCAAAACAGAGGATTTGTTCACTAAAATTTACGTGACAATAGCTAATTATCCCATTGCTACTGATCAATCCAATCATTTTATGTTTCTGTAGCAATTTTTAAAAAAAAAGGTCATAATTGCCCTTCTTTCCACCAGATCATTTTCTTCTTCTCACGTGGATGCAATCGTCCCATTCCTCTTATACACGTAATGAGAATGACGCAATCAATTATTTCAAGTGGACCAATCGTTTCCCGCCTCTGATTCTCGCAATGAGAATCGATCAATCAATTGCTTGACGCGAACTAATCGTTTCCCTCCTCTTACACGCGCTGTAAAAATCAATCAGTTGTTTTACCGAACATTTTCTTTCTAAACTGTTCCCCCCCCCCCCCCCCCCCCTATTCATCTTACACACACACACACACACACACACACACACACACACACACACACACACACACACCACACACACACACTTTCTCTCTCTCTCTCTCTCTCTCTCTCTCTCTCTCCACCACACACACACACACACACACACACACAACACACACACACACACACACACACATGTATATTTCTTGGTCAGACATTTTTTTAACCAAGCCAGCACTCTTCTTTACAAAATCAGACTTAACCTTATCACTAATTTCCAAAATCAACTCGAAACATTTACCCCATCCCCCATTTCTATTTATTTATTCATTTTTCTTTTTCTTTTTTTTGTAGGCCTTACCAAGCGAGAACCAGCCAGTCATCTCCATCTTCATGCTCTTCTTGACTCGAACATCCAGCTCCCTGTCCCGCCATTTTTGTTGTTAACCCTTACCGAGCAAGAATCATCCAATCATCTCCTTCTTCATCATGCTCTTCTTGACTCGAACATCCAGCCTCCTTTTCCGCCATTTTGTTGTTGTTGTTAGCCCTTACCGAGCAAGAACCATCCAATCATCTTCCTTCTTCTTCAAGCTCTTCTTGACTCGAACATCCCGTCCCCTTTCCCGCCATACTTTGTTTTGTTAATCCTTACCGAGCAAGAACCATCCCATCATCTTCCTTCTTCTTCAAGTTCTTCTTGACTCGAACATTCCGTCCCCTTTCCCGCCATATTTTGTTGTTGTCGTTAACCCATACCGAGCGAGAACCATCTCATCATCTTCCTTCTTCTTCATGCTCTTCTTGACTCGAACATCCCGCCCCCTTCCCCGCCATACTTTGTTTTGTTAACCCTTACCGAGCGAGAACCATCCAATCAATCTCCTTCTTCTTCATGCTCTTCTTGTTGTAGAGACGGACACCATGAGGGTGACCTCGTGCAGCTGGAACTGGGCACCTGCATCATGAAGGTCTCCTTGAAGAGCGGGTTGGGCTGCCCATGGCCGGATGGAGGTCTGCAGGTCTGCACCTCCTGGCCCGACGGAGACATGAGGGTCACCTTCACGTAGGTGTCTGCAAGGAAAGGGAAGGGCAGACGGGGTGTGGGGTGGTGTTAGTAGTATCGGGCTCTGTGTGTGTGTGTGTGTGTGTGTGTGTGTGTGTGTGTGTGTGTGTGTGTGTGTGTGTGTGTGGTGTGAGAGAGGAGAGAGAGAGAGAGAGAGAGAGAGAGAGACAGAGAGAGATAGTCAGAGAAAGAGAGAGAGAGAGAGAGACAGAGAGAGAGACAGAGGGAGAGAGAGAGAGAGAGAGAGAGAGAGACTGACACTGACATTTTTTTTTATTGTCCATTCAGCACTAGAGCCCTATAGACAAGGAAGAGAACAATCGTATTCACCGATACAAACAGCTGAAATTTCATGTGAACACACCTTCTCTCAAACACACTTTTCCACCCCCACTCTCCCACCCCGTCCCCTTCCCTCTCCCTCTTTCCCTTCTACCTCTCCACTCCCCTTCCCTCCCACTTCCCACCACTCTCTCTCTCTCTCTCTCTCTCTCTCTCTCTCTCTCTCCTCTCTCTCTCTTTCACACACACACACACACACACCTCTTCTCTCTCCCCCTCTCTCTCTTTCTTCCCCCTCCCCCCTCTCTCTCACTCTTTCTCCCCCCTCCCTCTCTCAGTCTGTGCGGTGACAGCCCTGATAGGGCCTTTGCGGTCGGCTAGGCTATAAGTAACGTTATCTTACCTTACTTTACCTTACCTGTCTTTTACACACACACACACACGCACCACGCACGCACGCACGCGCCTGCGCGCGCGCGCGCACACACACACACACACCACACCACACACACTGTCACGTCGCCGAGGGAGACGGCAAACACCAAGTCAGGGGCTTCACTCCGCGTTCACACACCAACGATCAGTCCCGCATTCAACCTTCATCCACAAGCCCAAACACTCAACTATGATTCACCCCAACCACACTCACACCAAATGTAACACAAACTAACTAAATTTATTAATCACATCACAACATGCGCTCCACAAGAAGAACAACAACCAATAATTTGCTAAAACCAAACAGCACACAAAATTACATTAACAAAGCCACGCGTACGCTATAGACACACACACACACTGCCGACCGCTCTGCTTCCTTCTCTGTGTACCAAAACCTGTGAATGCACACAACAATCAATATCAGCCAAATGATTTCAAAAATGTATGCACCCCACAACAACAGAGTATTCAAATCATTCCAACATGCCGCAAAGCACGAATCACAATAACTCAGAATTTCAAATAAGCAAAACTATCAATAACTATAGTTCATTACTAATGTAGTTCCTTCAACGAAGGTGAAAACCAAAAGTCCAAAGCGATGAAAACTTTCCGACGTGTTCTTCTGTTCAAAGTTCATGGAGCTCACAACGCCAAGACGACAGAGCACATCCAAACCTAAGCAGATGAACAAAAAAAACATGAGTGTCCACAGGGACGTTTGGCGGAGACGAATATTAGTCGAGCCTTCAACAAAGAAGTTCATTCACATTCCTTATCAATGTTGATTCCTCGTTCTCTACAGTTCTCTCCGCTTTCCACTCGATGACACATTCTATTCTCCGCATTCATCCACTCTCCACTACTTACATTGGTCCATTCACCCGCTCCCTAGTCAGGAAGCCCAAGACCAGAAGTCCGTTGCCAAAACAAGGAGTCAATGGAGTCACTCCTTCCGCGCCGCTCCTGTCCTTCAGACAACAGACGTCACCCAACCGTCAGTCGGCCACCAGCGAGACAACGGCCACTCTCACCAGCTCAGGTACGGAAGGGGACCACGGCACAGCAACTAATCAGGTTCGGAAACCCGAGATGGACACACGACCAGGCGCCCAGAAACACTGATGAAACGCCCACGAAATTGGGGGACAATAATGTCCAAGCCACAACTCCACCACTGTGGGGGAACAGGAGTTCCAAGCCTGACACAGCATCCGTCGTGTGAGGGAAACTTCTCGTCTCTCGACTGACTCGTCACACACAAATGACCTCCCCTGTCTACCTGAACTCAGTTCAGGCCACGTCCAAATTCAACCGGTTTGGTGGACTCTGGGAACGGAGTATCTAAGGGAAACACACACGCACGCTTGCATGCAACTAAAAATAACACGCACAGGCACACAACTTCCAAACACAATGTTTTATTTTCAGCCTAGCTATCACACACATTCCTAAAGTAAACAGTTGGAAGAACAAATCAACCCTGTATCGTCACACACACACACACACACACACACACACACACACACACACACACACACACAATCTTGGCCAAATAATCAGTTTTTTTTGTGTGTCCAACTACCCTCCCCACCGCCCCCTTCCACGCCATGTTAGGACACACTGAAACCTGTGTTATTCATGTAATTAGAATAATTACATCCGGGCGTCAACCAGACAACTGCCATTTAGGTGCTATGGCCAAGCGTGTAACTGTTTTGCCTAGAGTACGGCAAGGTCCCGTATTCAATTTAGGGAAGGTGTGAAGGTGGAGAGGATGAAACACACACACACACACACACACACACACACACACACACACACAACATACACGCACGCACGCACACACGCACGCACGCACGCACACACACACACACACACACACACACACACACACACACACACACACACACACACACATTCATGCTTTTTTTTGTGAGGGCAGGATGAAAAAAAGCTGTAATGCTTATTCTTTTAACCCTCAATAAAGATAATTTTGATTTGACTTGACTTACACACACACACACACACACACACACACACACACACACACACACACACACACCACACACACACACACACACCTCCCGCATCTCCGTTCTCCCGCCCACTCCCATCTTTTCATTTCCCTGTCCCCTAATTGAAAATAGCACACGCAACTGCAAACATTATTGGATTGTATAGGATTTTGACCCTAAGTAATGTATGCGTACTGTAATTAAATCCCGGGGAGGGTCGTCGTATCTGTCCACCTACACGTATTAAATAAAACCCACTGCATTTTTATTACTGCGTGTATGTGCCCGTCGACATTTCACAACTGTAATTCGTTGGTTATCGGTACAAGCTGTGGCTATAATTACCATAGACAGTTCGACGATTCTCTCTCCTCCTCTCTCTCTTCTCTCTTTCTCTCTCTTTTTCTCTTTCTCGTTTTTTAATATATACGACTTAATTGTCCTATGTAATGAAAGGTGAAATGAGTTTTATTTTGTTCTGTGTTGTCCACTTGGTTTTGTTAATATTTTAATATTTGATACATCTTTACTGTGATTTGATTTGTAATGTCATACGGTCTGGAATAGCATAGCATACATCTGCATTATTTTTCTTGAAGGATTTAAATTGAGTCTCTGACTACTTAAATACGTTCACATATTTTGTTGCTTTCATTTTGATGTTGCATATTCAATTCCCTTTGGATGGAATGAGGCTAACATGGTGATTTAATTCTTTGAGTCTTCGGCTTGAGTCTTTTCTCTCTCATCCTTCTCTCTCTCTTCGTTTTGTCCACGTTACTTAGCGAAGAGCGACGTAGAGCACACTGCATCTATTTAATAACAAATCTTAGTTTTGATTGAAGAGTCTTTGTGATCTGAGTTCTATCCACTCACCTATCTCTCTTTCTTTTGAAGTTGCTATCCACTGCACCCTCACCTTGCTCAGTCTCAGATCTATCACTGAACTCAACTTATCTTGAGTCTTCAGTCTATCACTGCACCTCTCTCTTCTCCTTCTCTCCACTGCCCCTCCTCTCTCTCTCTCTCCTCGTTAACTACCACGACGAACCTCAACACAATCTTCTAACCATCTATTTTGACTTGAATGTCTTGACTCTGACTTCTATCCACTGCACCCTAACCTCTCTCTTACTGCACTTCAGATCTATCCACTGCACCCTCACCTCTCTCTCACTGCTCTTCAGATCTATCCACTGCACCCTCACCTCTCTCTCACTGCTCTTCAGATCTATCCACTGCACCCTCACCTCTCTCTCACTGCACTTCAGATCTATCCACTGCACCCTAACCTCTCTCTCACTGCTCTTCAGATCGCCACACTGGACGCCTTCTGTCTTTGAGGTGCAGGACAACGAGGTTCAGGGACTCGTTCCTCCCATCAGCTGTCAGAACTCTTGATACTCTCGACCCCAGCAGTACCATTTATATGTTAAAATCATAAAATGTGTCTATCCATCACTTTATTGAAAGCAAGAGACGCATTTGAAAAAGATGAAGGAAACAAGGAAAGGGGGTGTTATCGGCTATCTTTATTCGCAGCAGTGTGAGCTTCAGCTCAGTTTCGGGTTTTCTTTTTTTGTTTAAGGTCTTGACTGACAACCCTAGGTTCTCATATTTCAAATGATCCTCATTGTCGCCAATTGTCTCCTTTTAACCCTGGTAGGCTTATGTATAGGGATTAAACATACAAAATTTGAAAGCAGTGAGTATGTATGGGGATTAAGCATACAAGATTTTAAAGCAGTGAGTGAAAATTTGTAAGTAAAGTGAGAGTAAAAAAATAATCAGTTTCAGGATAAAAAATGCTGTGCTTCGGGCTATCATTTAGTGGGCCTATGCTTTTTTTTCCTTAATGCTGGATAAATAAATAAACCGAAAACTTGTAATATGCTTGAAGTAACGCAGTTTTAATGCACGACACAAAACAAGACAAGAAATTTTCGGCAATATGCCTTCCTCAGCGACAAAACAACAGTAGAGACATAAAATGCGCAATACTCCCCTTGTGAAGCCAAAGTGGTGAATGAATGATTTATTGTTTTGTCGCTGAGGAAGGCATATTGCCGAAAATTTCTTGTCTTGTTTTGTGTGCGTTACTTCACACTTTGTTTTGTGTACTCTTCCGCTTTTTCGTCGTGTTCCGGTAACGCTGCAGTCTGTTTCATTTCCCTTTTATAATATGCTTATTGAGTGTTGGTGGTTGTTACTATACAAGAAGTCTTGATGAGGACATATATGCCGAAACGCGCAGCGCTGTGGGACTACCCTGCCGCTGGTCACTGCTGAGTTGTCTCACACCGTTATTCTTCCCGTTTCCCTGCTTTCTCATCCGTTTCCCTGCTTTCTCACCCGTGTCCCTGCTCCCTCACCCGTGTCCTGCTCCCTCACCGTGTCCCTGCTCCCTCACCCGTGTCCCTGCTCCCTCACCCGTGTCCCTGCTTTCTCACCCGTGTCCCTGCTCCCTCACCCGTGTCCCTGCTTTCTCACCCGTGTCCCTGCTCCCTCACCCGTGTCCCTGCTTTGTCACCCGTGTCCCTGCTTTCTCATCCGTTTTCCTGCTCCCTCACCCGTGTCCCTGCTCCCTCACCCGTGTCCCTGCTCCCTCACCCGTTTCGCTGCTCCCTCACCCGTTTCGCTGCTCCCTCACCCGTGTCCCTGCTCCCTCACCCGTTTCGCTGCTCCCTCACCCGTTTCGCTGCTCCCTCACCCGTGTCCCTGCTTTCTCACCCGTGTCCCTGCTTCCTCACCCGTGTCCCTGGTTCCTCACCCGTTTCAGCCCATACAAGGCAGATTACCTCTTTGGAATTTATTGTGCCGACGCTTGTTATACAATTGTGTGAATATTGGCTATCTGATGTCTTCAGCATGTTATCAAACTTATCTTTAGCTAGTTTTTCAATGTGATTATAATACTCGTGCAGATCTAAATCTATGTCAATTAGAATTGCCCCTTCAGTATTACGTCCTGCATTTTTAGCTGCTCTATCAACCAGTTCACTGGCATATATTCTGCAATGGGAAGGAACCCAGT
>CM031605.1:31092323-31099823 GCA_018398815.1 Conus ventricosus
GAATCTTCAAGGTATTGTTTCTGTCTGATGTTCCAGACTGAACTTGTGAGAATGTAAATAGCTTCAGATGAAGAAAGAGGGACATCACAATTCAAAATATCGGATGTATTTCTTGCAGCTTCATTTGATTAAAAATCAGCTACGTCATTGCCACATAAACTGGAGTGCCCTGGAACTCATAATAAAGTTATATCAGTACCCCACATTAATAACTGATGAATTTGAAATAAGATCTCATACCATGTCTGAACAACTAGATTCCAACTGACAACATAGAGCCCGTAAGCGCTGATTTAGAATCCGATGATATAAGTATATTTCTTAATCAAAATGGGCACGTCAAGAATGAAATCTAGTGCTTTCAAAATTGCAAATAACTCTGCTTGCTGTAAATACAGAGCATCCTTTTGTAATACGGAATTTCTGTCTTATGTTAAGCGCTGGCATAACAAAAGAAGCCCCAATATCGGAATTATCTAAAATAGAACCATCCGTAAAAAAGTGTAGACAGGAATCGCATTTCCTATCTATCAAGTCTTTGACATAGGATGATAGTAACAGAAGACTATCGTTTTTATAAATATCTCCGTAAGCGTAGATGATTTCAGCCTGCTCTGACAACCGAAAGGATGCGAGCACTCTGTGACAGCGGAAATGCCATCATGAGACAGGTTACAGTTCTGCAACAATGGGGAAACATAATCACCTAAGGACATGTGCATCGCTTTGTTACGGATCTCTCTTGAAACCCAGGTACTTCCATCCAGTTCAGTCGATGCTGAATTTGGGATGGTTCTAGCTCTCACTGTAAAATTACAGGTGCAATTGAACCTGCGTTCGCTTAAGGGTAACACACCAGCTTCCTTGTACGTCAAATCAATTGAAGCTCATCGGGAAAGTCCCCCCCCCCCCCCCCAACCTGACGATACATCACGTAATTGATTGATTGTGTCTCGTCAAGCGTTTTATGAGAGTTGGGTAGTGGCTGTTGCAAGCCGGGTGTGTTGCAAGGATTGGCGTAATTGACTGGATATATTTTAGATATGTGGCCGTTTCAGTACTTTCGTTTAAATAGATGTTTTATTTTCTGTCATTTATTGCAGCCTTAGCATTTTCCTGTTGATGACTTTTTTGTTTTTGTTTGTTTCTTCTGAAATGTTCTCCCCCCCCCCCACCCCCCGCCCTCAGCTTAAATCACTTTCTGTGACTAGTTCATTTCCCTGTTACCTAATAACCCTATCCTAATTTTCCCACCAGTTTACCCGATTATTATTAATAGCCAGCCACCCTGGCTAGTGGTTAGAGTCACAGACTCCTGGCTAGGAGATCGTGGGTTCAATTTCCATCAGAGCCATGCATTTGTGAGATATTTCTACCCCCGACCGGCTCCTACACAGAAGCTGAGTTCGCCATAGGCTCAGTTGGAAAGACGGGGACCACACAGCCGAGTTTCATCCACTGCGTCTCTGAGAACATTGCTAAAACTTCCCGACCAACACTGCAGGTGTCTGTATCTCTCAGGCCTGATTGTCGCAGGGATATATTATGAAAGTAAGCTGTAGAGTACAGGGCATGCAGTCTTAGGAACAGAAATCCACAGCACTGCCTTCATCATTCTCATCCACATCAGTCAAATTGAAATAAAAACCTCTATTATTATTATTATTGTTATTATTATTATTATAATAATTATTATTGTTATTACTATTGTCATCATTAATATCATTATTATTACTGTTAATATTATTATCATAATAAGTATTATTATTATTTTTTTTAAATTATAGATATCATTATCATTATCCTCCTCATTATTATCATTACTATTATCATTATTGCCATTATCATTGTTAATATTATTATCATTATTATCATAAACATTATGATGATGATGATTGTCATCATTATCATTATCATCATCATCATTATCACCACCATCATCATCATCATCATCATCATCATCATCATCATCACACCATCACCATCATCAACGCCTACCTTGCGCTGAAGAGATCAAAGCTAAGTGACAAACTCGTTCATTTTCATTGTCCTATTTGTTTGTGTCTTGCCTGAAGAAGACCTAAGAGGTCGAAACGCGTCGTGTTTTATCTTGTGACTCGTTTGTCCACGTTTCTCTTGGCGGTTCGCTAACATTTATTTAAGATTTGTTAGATTTCCACCTGCAGTCGTCTCCCTTTGCAACTAGACCACCACCATCATCATCATCATCATCATCATCACATCACCATCATCACATCATCATCATCGTCATCATCATCATCATCATCATCACAGCACAGCAGCGCATCACCACCACATCATCATCATCATCATTATCATCATCATCACCATCACCATCGTCATCATCACATCATCATCACAGCACAGCAGCAGCAGCAGCAGCAGCAGCAGCAGCACCATCATCATCATCATCATCATCATCATCATCATCATGATTCAACCAGTGTTGCCACACTGTACAACAGTCACCTGGCGGCCTGTTGGTGGCCATGTTCCTGAAGTTACTGCCCTGACCACCTGCACCGCCAGGCGGCCCGTGGTGCCGTGGTAGGCCAGACCAACTAACAGTTCTGGCATCCCCCCGTGCTGCAACGACTGCACCGAGGACGCTGAGTCACTGCGCGACAGACTGGACACGTCGAAGCCGGAATCTCCGTGCTGCACAGTCACAGAGGAGAGAAGAGGAGAGAGAGAGAGAGAGAGAGGAGAGAGGAGAAGAGAGAGAGAGAGAGAGAGAGAGAGAGAGAGAGAGAGAGAGAGAGAGAGAGAGAGAGAGAGAGAGAGAGAGAGAGAGAGAGAGAGAGAGGAGGGGAAGTGAAAGAGGGGAGAGAGAGAGAGAAAGACTTTTATTCACGAAGGCCATAGCCCCTTAGAAGGGGATGTACGCAGAATAACGTGAAACGATACATTTTAAGTAAGGGTGGACGGAGAGAGAGAGAGAGAGAGAGAGAGAGAGAGAGAGAGAGAGAGAGAGAGAGAGAGAGAGAGAGAATTGAGCGAATCATACTTGATTCGTATTCCGATTCTGTTGATCAGTCAGTTTAATTGTTGAATGTTTTAGTCCACTGATGTAGAACCATCTTCAGCTAAAAAAAACAACCAACCAAAAACAACAACAAAACAATCCTGATTCCCAAGCCTTCTAATACTTTCTCGTCGAACGAACGAACGAATTTTTTTTTTTTTACGTAACATCCGCTATATTTCATAGGTTACTCTTCTAATTCTTTCTATCTTAAACGCACCGTGGCCCTTGTGGACCTGGGGAGAGTGGGTGGGGGTGGGGGATGCGATACAGCGTACATAGGTTAGTTGGCATGCAGTGACCAGTGCTGAAGGACTAACCCTCAACAACACGAAGTAACAGAACACAGAACACAACACTGAGCACCCTGCCATATACTTCACCACTCCACGCGATAAACAGAATCAATAGCCTACACCACGGAAACCAAACACCACAAAATCTCTCTCTCTCTCTCTCTCTCCCCTCTCTCTCCTCTCTCTCTCTCTCTCTCTCTCTCTCTCTCTTTTCTAATGGGGGAAAACAAGTGCTGGCTAACAATTCCTCCATGATTACATTAATGACTTGGCAAAGATTCAAAGAAAAAAGGAAGGGGGGGGGGGGGGGGGGGGGGGGGGAGGAGAAAAGGGAGAAAAGGGGAGAGGAATATAGAAGTGGGCTTCGCTAGCAGCTGACGATGGCCATCGTGACCCATGCGGGAAGAGGAACTAGGTCTGGTGGCTGGGAAGGCCTTGTGCCGCTGGATGGGACTCGTCGAGGCTGGACGGTTCTTCTCTCCTTCCCCACCCACCCACCCTCCCTCCCTCCTCTCTCGTTCCTCTCCTCTCTCTCTCTCTCTCTCTCTCTCCTCTCTCTCTCCTCTCTCTCTCTCTCTCTCTCTTTTATATATATATATTATATATGTGGTGTGTGTGTGTGTGTGTGTGTGTGTGTGTGTGTGTGTGTGTGTGTGTGTGTACACATATCACCACAGTCACTCGGAAGTAGCTCAGTGTCTTCTCTGATGAGCGGCGTCATGGCGACTTACTACAAGTATAGCTCTCAATGGACTGCCTGTGCTATATGCCAAACGGGTATGGTGGTGTGCGGGGTAGGAATGGAGTAAAAGGAAAGGGGGGGGGGGGGGAGGGGGTCAGAATGAGCGGGAGGAAGTAGTAAGCCCACTGTATGAGCAACGGGACCGTCCTTTTCCCCCGAAACACACGCCACACACACACACACACACACAGACCACAACAACAACAACAACACAGCAAAGAGCACTGCCTCCCCTGCCACCCCCGGACGCCAGAGACTCACGCTGAGGTTGCTGCGTGGTTCCAGGATGACCCAGTGTGTGGTGGGCTCCACGAGGTTCAGGGAGGCGAAGCCGATCACGCTCTCCCCGATCATGTACTCCCGCCTCATGCGCTCCAGGCCGTACAGTCTGAACCTCACCCCCAGGCCCGGTATCTCATCTGAAACACGCGAACGAGAGCGCACATATGCGCGCGCGCGCGCGCGCGCGCATGCATGCACACACACACGCATGCATGCATGAACGTACGTACGTACGCACGCACACACCCCCCCCCCCCCCCCCCCCCCCCCACACACACATACACGCACGCAAGCACGCACGCACACACCACAAAGGTTCAATTTAGATGCATAACTTACAAAGATCAACACATTCTTATCACACATATATGTACACACATACTACAAACAGACCCACACAGACTTACATACATGGCATGTAAGAGTCTATATCCATCTACATACGTACTGCATACACCACGAACTTTGAATCGTCTCCCCTCTCTCTCTCTCTCTCTCTCTCTCTCTCTCTCTCTCTCCTCTCTCTCTCTCTCTCTCTCACACACACACACACACACACACACACACACACACACACACACACCACACACACACACACACACACACAAACACGCGCGCGCGCGCGCTCACACACGCACGCACACACACACACACACACACACACACACACACACACACACACACACACACACACACACACACATTCAATACACCAATAAAGAAAGAACCGGAAGTTAACCGGGCGATCGCAGACCTCTGCCAAAATCTTGCAGTTTTCCTAACTTCAATCCAACCTGAATGCATGAATATCTTGACATACTTCCAGAACTGTCACAAGACGCCTAGAAATGGGCTGTACATATAAATGAATCTCCCATGGTCTTAACTGCACTCTGGTTAAAAATGGCAGGTTTCTAGCTGCATTTGTTATTGTGCAGCACACCAAATGAACATCTCTCTCTTCGCCATATGGATGTTATTTTGTTTACTGTATCCAGGTTGAATGCCATATCTACACAAAATGCTAGAAGTAATATCAAGAACTGAAAGATACAAATCAATCCAAGAATCCTGATTTGTTCCCCCCATTTCAATCGAAATCCTTCCATCATTTCTGAAGATACTTACGAACAGTCGGAAAAGAAAAACCCTATATCGTAATGTTAAAGCAAGTAAAAAAAAAGAAGTGAAAATGAACAGCAACAAAAAATGTGGATCGGCCCTTTGATTCCGACCCGCATTAAAATTCATGTCCTTCTTTTTGGCCACATTCCAGTTTTCTCTTCAGTTTCGTTAAAATCGATTCGGTTGTTTCTGCGTTATCTTGCTGACGGCCAAACAAACAAACCAACACGGGTGAAAACATCATTTCCTTGGCGTTGATAACTTGCGACAAGATAAACCGATCAAATCAAATCAAGTGTTTCATTATTTGGTTTCGGATTCATTTCTTTTATACGAAAACATGAATTTGGCCAAGCAATTTGTATTCATTTCGTTTCATTATCACTTTGTCTTCCAAACTAATAGATTCAACGCCCATCTTGCGCGGAATTTGACAAAGATTGCTCGTTCTTCATTTTCGTTGTCGTGAGTGTTGTTTGTCTTGCCTGAAGAAGACCTAAGAGGTCGAAACGAGTTGTGTTTTGTCTTGTGATTCGTTTGTCCACGTTTTTTTGGCGGAGTTATCATAAACACTATTTAAGATTTGTAATAACTGGACGCCGAGAGTTGTTTTCATCTGACTTCATCTGATATGGATTGCTTAATCTGGCCTTAATGTATTGATCCCTGTCACATGGGATCGAATATAGCCGTCACAAGCTTTCTATGAGCACAGGGTCATAATAGTCGTGTGTTATCTGTTGCCGGCGCGTCCCGTATGGCATCATACATTTTTGATGCTGACGTATTCAATCACACGTCAAATCAAGGACGTCATCGTGCAATCACACACGGCGCAGAACAGCCTGTTTCTCTACAGTGTTGTCGAAGAACACCGAGACAGACGAAAATCGAACTTCTTGCGTTTGCAGGCAAACGTTATGACAGTGACACCGCCCCAGAAATCTTCGAAAAATTTAATAGACACAGCACAAACCATTGTAACGTTACTTAGCCTATTGAAAATTCCACATTGTGGTTTTCGCATCTACGATCGATGCATGTCTGTCACTTCCAGAATTCATCTGTTGTTTAAACACCATGTTAGGCAATATTCCAAAACAGAGAGAATGCTTAAAGGATGTCAATATCTGAATTACTATGCAATAAATTGCTCACAAAAGGTGCAGGCACGCACAATGTCCCTTGACGTCTAAATGGAATGCCCTGTGTGTGCCTGCACCATACGTGAACACAGCGCGGGCTTCCAAGGGCGGTGCACGATTGCTCCCACCTGGTTAGTTTGGCAATTGGAGACAGTCCTCTGCGTTCCACTCGCACTTGTTGGTGTGTCTTTTCCCTTTTCTTTCTTTTATCTTTTTTTGTACTCCTAGTTTTTATAGTACAGGGAGTACTTTACAATGGGAACGAAGAAATGCTGTGTGTCTGTCTGTCTGTGTGTCTGTCCGTGGTCAAAATGTGTTCCACTCGCTCCAGACAAAACTTCTGGGCCGATCTTTCTGAAAATTTGTAGGTATGTTCATTATGGGTCACGGATGATGCCCGATGTTTTATTTTACTAGAATAGCCGTTACTAACGGCTATAACAGCCAAAAATGGCTTTTCTTCTTTATGGAATATCTCAGTGACGAAATACATTATGAGGCATGTTTGAGTGTGAGTTTTTTTTTTTTTTTTTTTTCTTTTCCAAATATCTATGAAAGTACTGTATTTGACGAATTTAAAAATAGCTTTAGATCTACTAACTGACTGGCAGATCATGGGTATTTTCATAGTAAACATGCTCTTGACATCTTGACATGTACACGCGTATTCAAGTTAAACTGGGAGTACCTTTATATGCTTTGCATTTTTTCTTTTCTTTTTTTTTCCTTTTTTTCGAGGTGGACTGATGGGTTGATGGGTCTCTGTAAGGTTGTCAACTATTGGACTTTGTTTAGGAATGGTAGATAATTAAACGATGGACATCACTCTTGAACAATGACGATTAAATTAAGGGCACAGAAATT
>CM031605.1:31102323-31127323 GCA_018398815.1 Conus ventricosus
GGGTATTAGCCAGACAGTGTGGAATATGGGGGATGGGGGAAGGAGAGGGGGGGAGGAGGGGGAGGGGAGGGGAGCAGGGTAGTATGGGGAAAGGGAGGAGAGGGATGAGGAGGACGGGGTTGGGGAGGGTATGTGTAAGACGGGAGAAGGGGGGACGGGATAAGTAGAAAAGGAGAGATCCAGAGGAGAAAGGGGAGTGGGGGTGGGGGGGGGGGCAGGGAGGGTGAGGGTGGCGGTTAGTGTATAATACATTCAAAAGAGCGCACTAAAAGAACGAATGCACAAAAGCAGCCACGGAACGGGAGAAATCTCTTCAAAAGCTCAACACACACAATCTGTGATGGCGATTCCGAAAAAGGAGAAGTTGGAAAGTGTGTCCCGTAATCTCGATTTCTCATACTTTACACGCCCAGTCGATAGTCATTACTCCACCATGCGTACCAGTTGGTAAATCCCCGACACGCAACTCACACTAATGGAGATAATCGTCCAATCAAAGTGCCTCCCCTGTGATTATCTCCTCTTTGCAGAGGGACGGATTTCTGTAAAGCGTGTACTTTACGTAAATTTGTCATCCCCTCCGCTTCATCGGAAAGAAAGGGTAGGCGGGGAGGAGATGCATAGCGGTTGAGAGTGGGGAAAGTGTCAAGTCATGTTGTTTACGGACAAACCGCCGGAAACTACGTAGAAAGCGAAGACCAACCAAAGTATGTGACTATTTATAGTGCTCAGGGGGAAGAAACAGAGCAGTATCAAATTTAGAATGATCTCTTTTCCGACTTCTATGTCTGTAAGACAACAGTTATGAGGTGTGCAAGAAAATAAAATGGATGTAATGGATTATAAGCGTAAAGAGTTGTTTCTTTGTTTTAAATCTTTTCTTTTCTCTACATTTATGTGAAGCGCCAATGATTGCGTACGTGTCTTGGAAATCTAATATGGTGAATTCAGCGAATTTTTTTTACGATTGCATGCACCAGTTGAGCCGTTAATCTATCACACTTCGGAGACCACACAACGCCTGGAAGCATGCTGCAAC
The DNA here is from genome assembly GCA_018398815.1 of Conus ventricosus. NCBI lineage: Eukaryota > Metazoa > Mollusca > Gastropoda > Neogastropoda > Conidae > Conus > Conus ventricosus. The sequence goes on from CM031605.1 coordinate 31,103,363, forward strand.
CAGAGGATGGGGTGGGAGGGGAGGAAGCGTGGTGGTTGGTGGTGGGAATATAAAAGCCCCTTGCACTCCCCTGCCTTCCCCCGTAATCGACGCTGCCTCGTCACTCAACTGTATGAAACAGGAGAGTTGCTTCTGTGTTACATGATCGTTTCCAAATGGAAAGAGGCGCCAACAATCCATGGCAATGAATGTTTGACACTGTTTCTAAGGCACACACACACACACACACACACACACACACACACACAACACGCGCGCGCGCGCGCCCGCGCGCACACACACTAATGTCCACAGCAAAATGCCACAGATTAGCAGCTGCATGCCTTCGTTGCAGTGCATCATCGTCTGCTCGATTGCTGCACACAATGAATGTAACACAATGCAAGTGCTCGTTCTTTTTCCCGCTGTCTGTCGCTTCATACAGCGCCCAGAAAACCCAACTTATGACATGTTCACTCGAACTTCCTAACTATAACATTCATACTCTTTCAATCTATATTCTTTTCCACATGTGAATTGCTCGTACGGATTCTGAAGCTGTTGCAGATGTCCAAATTGTCGAACAGCCCACCGTGGACCATTCAAACTTCTGACGTCCGTTTTTTGATTTTGCTTCTTTCCGCAAAGACACCACCAGCCTAGTGGCCTTCAGTTCGTTCATACATACCTTTGTCTTTAAAAAATCCGCCCTTCCCACAAAAAATTGACTGATGGATCCAAACCAGGAGAAGGCGTCGCTTAATTTCGCCTTTAGTTCAAACACACATTCCTTCGACAGTTCTGTCTGTATGGCCGAACTGACTGCTCTGGTTTGGACGCTACAAACAGAGTCGAATGCAAACATGGAACAAATTTACACATCTCTCCGGACTAACCTCCGTACGGAAGCAACCGCAGGCGTCATATTAGTCGCCCACAGCTTCTAGAAGTCTAAAACTCTTTTCCACTAAAAATTTGGGACGGCTCCAAAATCTAGCGCCGTTGGCATTCGAAGCAGTGACCAAGTTGACGCCTCACCAGGAATGCTTTAATTCAGACTTCAGACTTTTTATTGTATCCCCATATACACAAGGAAAATGTTTTTGCAGGACGTAAAACACAATACAAACAATTCAACGTTAATAAATCAATCTGTGGGTAAAACAGGCCTCTAAAACAATATCACACCTTTACCCATGTGGTTTATTTTACATGTACAAAATTAGACATTTATACCATACACATCCATACCAAACATTTACACCCCCAAACACACACACACTCACACACACACACACACACACACACAACACACACACCCCACACACACACACACACACACTCCCACGTGTGTGTGTACCGCGTGCCCAAACCCACATCACTCTCTCTCTTCACCCCCCCATCCTCCACACTCCTCCAACCCCCCAACCCCCCCCCCCCGTCCCAACCCTGCTCAACCACTTCTTAATCTTGCTGTCATAGAATATGTACATAGGGGGGGGGGAAATGGACTACAATATATGAATGACTGGGAAACTGAGATGGAGGAAACAGTAAAGATGATAACAGAAAAGAGAGGGACAGACAGAGACAAACCAAACGGGGAAGGAAGAGAGCATGTGAGTTAGAGACAGACATAGTGGGAAGGTGAGGGAAAAAGAGAGACTCAGAGAGCGACAGATCGTCAGGCAGGGAGAGACAGACACTACAGAGAGAGAGAGAGAGAGAGAGAGGAGAGAGGAGAGAGAGAGGAGAGAGAGAGAGAGAGAGAGAGAGGACAGGGCAGAGACAGACAGACAGAGAGGGAGGGGTAGAAGAAGGAGAGAGGAGAGAGAGAGAGAGAGAGGGTGAGACAGACAGACGGACAGAGACGGAGAGCTAAAAACACGGACAAAATCTAAAACGATAACCATTTAAGACCCGAAAATACACTTACTTATTATACACTCTCCCTCCCCCCCCCCCTCAAACCTCCCCCACCATCCACTAGCACACACACACACACACACACACACCACACACACACACACACCACGCACGCACGCACGCACGCACGCACGCACGCACACATACACACCACATACATACAACACGCACACGCACACACGCACACACAAAACACACACACACACACACACACACACACACACACAACACGTGCGCGTCTGCGTGTGCGTGCGCGCACACACTCACTCTCGTAACATGTACGCATTATGCAGGCACTCCGCAGGCAGTAGATTTCACTCTCGTCCTGTTGCTGCGTTGTACAGCCTGACAGCAGTTGGCAGAAAGGATTTCCGCATACGAGTGGTCCTGGCCTTTGGACAACGCAGGCGCCGAGAGCCCTCTCTGTTGGACCTGCAAGACTGCACAGCAGGGCGAAGTGGGTGGGGGGTGTCTGTCATGATAGCCATCGGCTTTTTGATGGCAGCACGCTCAAAGATGGTGGTTGGTGTTGCAAGGTTCGAGAGAACGTAGAAATGCCGCTTCTGGCTCACTTTCGCCCTCAACCAGTTTTCGGGCGAAAGTGACCAGAAGCGGCATTTCTACGTTCTCTGACAAGTAAGACTTCAATAACCAAAAAATAACGATTATCTACAAACAAACATACTGTGTAGGGTTATCCGTTTTTAATACTAATTTACTAAACTGTTCAGATTTTAATTTTTGCTTAATCCTGCGTTTTCCTGATCGTTTTCAATAACATCATTTTCATCTTTAACTGCTCTTTAAAGTCTTTTAAAACCAAGTTATATTTCTGGCATAAATCCACACCCGACACAATGCAATGAAAACAACAACCGCCGCACATACTGACATTCGGCGCGAGCGCGCGCATGACGATAACCTCTCTCCTGAAACAGTAGCGCGCGTCAAGCATATGACAAGACAAACACTAGGCAAAGCTGGCCGGATTTTCCACACACCTGCAGAGACCCGACAATAGGCTGTCACCTGATTACTTAATTACAGTGTACTTGAGCCCAGCAAGATAAAACCAGCCTGCCGGCAGTACGCTGTAGTGACATCACAGACACGCTTTGCGGCTTGCCTGACATTGACTTGGTTCGCTTAGCTGACTCGCCGGGACCGGGCAAGCTGTGCCGTTGTAAACAATTCTACATACCTCACTCTCTTCAAATTCCACTGGGCATGCGCAGTAGCGAGATAAAACCAGCCTGTGTTTTACAGTGTAACAGTCGCCTTGTTTAGCAAAGCTTGAGCTGAACGGTGCTGCGATCCAGTGCAGTGTAGTGCTGTGTAGTGTAGTGCTGTGTAGTGCAGTGCTGTGTAGTGCAGGGTTGTGTAGTGCAGTGCAGCGCAGTGCAGTGTAGTGCAGCGTGAACCACCTGAAGAGCGTGTTGAGAGGGCTGAGCAGCGGTGTGTAGTGTAGTGTAGTGCAGTGCTGTGTAGTGTAGTGTAGTGCTGTGCAGTGTAGTGTAGTGCTGTGCAGTGTAGTGCTGTGCAGTGTAGTGTAGTGCTGTGCAGTGTAGTGCTGTGCAGTGTAGTGTAGTGCTGTGCAGTGTAGTGTAGTGCAGTGTTCTAAGTTCTTAATCAAGTCTCTTCAACTTATAATTATTTATTAAGTTCTTAATTAAGTCTCCTCAAGTTTTTAATAAGTTCTTGATTAAGTTGCCTTAAGTCGCCTTAAGTTCTTAGTTAAGTTTTTAATCAAGTCACTACAAGTTCTTTAAGTAAGTTCTTAATTAAGTTACCCCAAGTTCTTAATAAAGTTCTTAATCAAGTTTTTACTCAAGTTCTTATTTAAGTTATCTTATAATTATTAAAAAACCAATACAATCTATGTTTTTATCTTAAATAGTAAATGTCTAATATAGTACACACACGCCTCAAAAAACGCGTCATCGTTGAGGATGTCTTGCTTAACGCCCTTGGCGTGAGATTGGTTAGCATAGATCTTAATGAAGTTCTTACATCCTAGCAGCCGCATTGATTACAATTCTGGTCTATGGAAATGTCTTTTATAGACTCCATGTCTTTATTTATTGACTTCATCATTTTAAACAAATAATATTCCGCCATGTTTTATCAAAAAAAATTTAAATTTAAGTTCTTAAAATATTATTGCATTTTAAATGGATCAAAATGATTTTTTGTTATGGCGGTGCTGACGTGCTGTTGTCTTTTTCTGTATTTAGTGGTTCAGATTTTTTTGGCTGCTTTTGTTTTTGTTGCCATTGGTTATATATTTTATAACCGTAATAACTGCCCCCAGCAGCAGCAATGGCGCCAAAAATGGCAACAGTTTTAAGTTCAATATTCCATGAAGACTTTGGTGCCCTTGAATTAACTTGCTCTTGTTCTGGAGCTGGCATTGGATCAACTGTTGGCGTTGGCGGTGTTATGTTTTCATTATGAGTTATATTCTGTGATTGTAACTTTAATTTTCTTTGTCTGTTTAACTCTGCTACTCTTTTCCCTGCTGCAACACGCCCAGGATGAGGTGTTTTACTGGTCACTTTCTCGACTTGATTCAATGTTTTCTGATTCAGTGTTTCTGATTCTGCTCGTTCATTTTGAAGGGAAATAAAATCTATATGATTAAAAGTAATTAATCCCATGATTAACGGCGATAACAATGTTCCAAATCTGTAATATAAATCACAGCTTAGAGACTCTAATGACTTTGTTAAAACTGGATCTTGCGTTAAATCATACGTAAGATCTTGTTCAGAATCAATGGGAGCAAATCTACTGACTAGTTTTAGTGTACAAACTAAGAACCGTTTGCCCTACACTTTTCACCATTCTAGACCCCAGCTGCGCTTCATACCTGTTATGATACTTTTATATGTCTTGTGGCGACATCTGTTGAATCTGTTCAATGCTGAATTCAGTTCCGAGGAACTGTTTTGTTTTCCCACATGCTGCCAAAGAATACAACCTTTCCTTTTTGGGCATAATAGCTTGATCATCAACTTCTTCATTTGTAAGTTCAAGACAGTGTTGGCCGCTCTGTAGCTGTAGTAGATCATCGCTGTTCATGTTTTTTATTAATTATAATTATTTTATTTTTTAAAATGAGCACCGAAAAAAACTATTGCCACCCTTGTATACCATTCTGCCGTTATTGGGGGCCTAAGTGTAGGATACTCAATGCTTGGTAAAAGCCTGTTAAAAATAAAACCGGCAGATCTTGGCAAACTAGTCTTTGAGGATTCGGCAAAATGATTGCTATTATTACAGCTTCGCTCGCTACGAAAGATTTTCTAGTTAAGCAAGGAATAATTCCAGAGAATATAAATATTGTAAAAAATACATTTATAAAAAATGGCTTCACTCGTAATGATGATAGGCGGCGCTGTGGTGAATGCGCTTGCTTTTAGCGGAAGTAATTACGCATTTAGTAAACACGGGATGACGGCGAGAGAAAAAGACATAACAAAGCTGTGGAGCAACTAGCTGCTGCACAAGACGCCTATGAAAAGCATAGAATTGAGCAGTTAGATTTTATTAATAACACACTGAAAAACAGGGGCATGCAGCTTACACATTTAAAGATGTTGATCAAGCAATAAAGAGTATTATCTAGTAACGGGCAAACCAATCCAGACATGCCCCACCAAAATTCAGCAACTTTTATCATCCATCAGAAAAACAAAAGACGCAAGAAATCGCGTTTATTGTCGTTGGTATGACTGTCGTGTATTTTGTTGCGCATAATATTGGCTGAATAAAAAATGAACAAAATCTATTATTCACCAAAAGGATATTGGAAGGGAATCACAGCAATTAAAAAGGTAAGCCAAGCAGCGGGAGTCAGTGAACAAACAGCAAAAGAATGGTTATCTAAACAAGCGATTTGGCAAATTTATTTACCCGCGCCTAGACGAATACAGAGACCACACTTTGTCAATACAACTCCAAACGACACCCATCAAATGGACCTTCTATATTTACCCTCTGATACGATTAGACGAAAAAGATTTAAGTACGCACTTACAGTCATTGACATAGCTTCAAGATACAAAGATGCGGAACCATTAACACAAAAGAGTGCTTCTGCTGTTGCTGTCGCTATACAACTGATATACCAACGAGGTCCCTTAACTTATCCTCGCATGATTCAAGTCGATGATGGAAAAGAATTTAAAGGCCAAGTGAATCAGTTATTGTTGAAACATAGAGTTACCATTAAAAGAGGCATTCCGGGAGTTCACAGATCACAGGCTTTAGTTGAAAACTTTAACAAACAGTTAGCCGAAAGACGTTTCTCCTACCAGTATCACAGAGAGCTGCTTGACAATTCTCGCAACACAGAATGGGTTAGAAGACTGCCCTCAGTTTTGCGCGCAATGAATAATGAAGAATTTAAAGGGCTAAAACCAGTACAAGCAATCAAAAGAAAACCAATAAATGTTGTTGAAGGAGAGTCTTCATCCAGCAAACTATTACCATTTGGTTTAAAAGTAAGGTACCTTTATTTACCAGGGGAAGCAGAAGGGGACACTCGCATCAGGGCAACAGATCCCGTCTGGAGTGTTGACCCGTATGAAATAAAAAGAATTGTAAAAATGAATCCGCCCGTGTATTATTTACGAGAAACTGACACGACAAAACAACCAGCTCCTCAAAGATCTTTTGTTAAAAGAAGAACTGCAGATAATCCCACCAGACACAGTTCCGCTTTAATTAATTGACGGTTCTATAATGTCCATATGCATATGAAAACTCTGGATTAACAAAACACACGTTTTGTGTTTGTTCTATCTAATGACTTCTTTGTTACAACAGTTGTGTTGATCTCATGTAGATTAGATCGTAGTTTTACGTTGTCATGTTGAAAAGTCTTATTGCTAAACAATGCTTCTTTGTAGTTGTCATGCGATATGTTTGACTGCACAACACTGCGGGATATTCCCTTTGCTTTTTTGATAGTTTTCTCCCGGCTTGAAATACTGTACATTTTTGACCTTAACCCCACATACTCCTTGATCACCTTTCCAGATAATTCATCCTTCATCTTTCTAAAACCTTCTTATTAGTTGTCACGACCGACCCCTGGAGGTCTGCCCTGACAGGATCGGTCTAGGTGGGAGTGAAGGGAGTGACTGACCTCACACGCCCGCAAGAGACCACACAATAAAGATTACGATACAACACCCCATTTATTCACACCAGCAAAATAAGCATTCCAACATTCACAACTGCACAACCCAATAAGCCTCCAACCACAAACCGCACAAACACAAAAAACCCCCCCCCCACAAATGCACGATTTAAATAAAAATTTTTTACCATACGACTACACGACCCAAATTTTCACATTTCCCGACATTAAATTACACAAAATTTTAAAGAAATATTTCCCCGCATCGTCCTTTCTAACACCATGGAGTGCGTCCACCCCTGCCCCCGTCAAGTCTGCTGGGAGCACCCTTCGCACTAGGGGCTCCAGCCGGGGCGGTTCTCCCAGGGAGTCGCTCAAAGCCGACACCCTCGATCACAACCCGACCGCAGTGAAGAGCGCGTCCCGGAGGGGGGGGGGGGGGGGGGGGGGGGGGGGGGGGGGGAAAGGAAAACGAGGCGCTGTTACTGGAGGTCTGGACGGGGTCGGGGGCCGGCCAGTCAAGACGGCGGGCTCCTCCACCAGTCCGGGGGCCCGACCAGGGCGTGGCCTCGACCAGCGCGTGGCACCGTTCAGCCCGTAGTCTCAGCCAGACCGTGGCCTCGACCAGCCACGTGGCACCCATCCAGTCCGTAGTCTCAGCCAGAAACGTGGCCTCAACCAGCACGTGGCACCATCCAGTCCGGTGCTCCAGGTGAAGCCCCCGGGGGGGGAGGACGTAGCGGGGAGGAGAGGAGAAAGGGAGGGAAAGGGGAAGAAGGAAGGAGGAAGGAAGAAGGAAGGAGGAAGGAGAAGGAAGGAAGGGTACTGGAACCCCGCCGTCAGTACAGTCTGACCCAGCTGCTAAATCTTAACAGCCACTCGCATGATGGGCGAGGGGAAGTCTATCAAACGCACCACAGCCCCAGCTTAACACAGACCTGAGCATAACACAGTAAACCAATAAAAATCGTTAAGTTTCTCACATGAAGCAGGTAAGGGACTGCATTAAATCAACAGGCTATAAACAAATATGAATTATCTTCACCCTTCTTCACTCACGTTTAACAATTTCCTTTCTTAGGAAATAAACCAACACAGCGCCCCCTCGCTTAATAACTGCCACCACATTTGCAAATAATAATTCAAGGGCATAATTGTCACATTTTATAGCACTTTCAAAATAACACAAATCTCCAACCACGCATCCGAACGACAAATCTTTGCGTACGCACGCTCGCGAACATAAAACTCGTTCTCCTTGCACACACAAACAGACGGTGGCCGAAGGATAAGAGTCCGGCGAATGTGACAGGGCGGACGAGCGAGACCAAGCAAGTTCCAACCTGAATCACCGGGTTTTTCTCCCCCATCCCCACCGACTACCGCATCACCAGATGCATAAACAGGGGGAAAGAATTTTGGAAATAATTTGGGAATGGCCAGGTTAAAGATTGAATTAACCAGAGAAAAGGTTCAAACAATATTTCTCTTACAATTTGGAAAACAAAAGAAAATTGCGCAAAAGAGAAGACTAAGCCGGCTAACAACAAACAAACCAAAAACAAACAAACCACGAAACTGATGCTTACCAGCTAACCGTGGGTGACCCAGAAGAGGGGGTTCAAACGACTCTCTCTACCCTCTGTCCAGTCGAGAGGACAGAGGCGAAAATGCGGAAACAGAAGAAGTGATGTCCCTCTCCTACAGGCCGACTGCAGGAATTGAAAGTACTGACTGTACTCTCGATGGATAAAGGTAAAGAACCAAGACTGGGGGCAGGGGGCCCCCCGAGACATCTTCCGCTCGAGTGAAGAGCTAACCTCCCTCAGCAATGGCGGGCGAACATGCCACCCTACGTCACAGAGTGAGCATACTTCAAACTCAAGAAATGAAGCCAACGTGCGTCAGGTAAAAAACAGGCGAGAGGCCCGATAGACAGAAAAGTTCGAGAGAAAGGTACCGGCCACCCGTGAACTTCAGATAAATAGCACGGGCGTGGAATAGAGAGAGAGAGAGGGAAAGCAAGACCGAAGTTGAGCTTGAACTACACCAAGGTGCAACCGCACACAAGCCACATCAAGGACGATACACGACAAACAGCAACAACGACAATAACAAATAAGTAATTCCCCACCCGAGGAGGGGTCCGAAAAACGTCGTAGCCTCGTGACAAACACGTGACAAGTATTTTGAAATGTAAAGGCGAATCTTTAGGGTAATCGGGATGTGTCGTACCATCCCGCAGCCCTTTAGCTACGTCTAATTCCCCAATGTCTTTATAGATACTTCAGTAGGATATCTATACCAAAACTGTCCTGATCTGTGTAAAGTAACTCTGGACCTGGATACAGGGTTTAAAGTAGTCATAAAGAAAAATCTAAAATCAAAAGCTTTGATAATTCTAAAACAGTAAAACCCAAAAAATACAGGCTTGTCTAATTTGACTTTCTTTTTTTTCCATCATTAACCAAAAACTGATCATGAAAACTTCTGAAGTCTGATAAATATTTAGAATCAGCTTAATTGCTTCGTTCTCTCTGTGACCAATCTGACATCTTTGCGCTTGTGCGATTGCTCCATAGTCTTCCGAAACAGCTGTTGTTCATCAGCTTAAAAAAGTCTTTTTCTGAAGCATCTGTGGAATTAGTTCTGAAGATCAGTGTTTCTTCATGATTAAGGTTTCATGAACTGTTCTTGAACAAAAAGCAATTATACATGATCAGCTGTCAACTTCAAACCGTGTCCTTAATAAAATTGTAAAGTCTGTAATGACAGACCTAATTTTTTTTGCCTCGAAGATTAGGCACAAGGTTTAGGTGCTCCCCTGTTTTCGCCATCTTAGGCTTTCTGCGGCAAACGGATAGTCATTATGCAAGTCATGGAGTTCATGAGGATATTCTAAGTCAACTTCTAGAATGAAACCACGCTGTTGACCCGGCGTCAAACTGCCCAACCACTTTAATGCTTTTGAATATTATTGTACAGCCGCCTGTGTACATTTTAAAGTTGCGTAATGGAAGCGATTGCGCCATAGCCCAACCATACAGATTGTTTGCATCTAAATACATGAGATAGTTAGACCTTTTACTCGGATCATAGTCGTCCAAGTATTTGTTGTTTGCTTTACAGTAATGATGCGACGCCATACTAATTCCTCCACGCAATCCGTTTTCAATCATCTGAATCATTGGTAGGTCTAGACAATAAATCAATCTGTACTCCAGTAAACTTTAAGAAAGCATCCCAACTCATCCCGGGCGCAGAAATGTAATGCGCGGATCCAGGCTATAATGTTTCATGCAGGTCTTTCTATAATTTTCAAAGACAGTCCGCCAACAAACATGTATCAGCCATCAAGTAGGAATCATGATAGTCTCCCATCGTTTTACACTCTAACTTTGCCACGCATCTTGAGCATGCTGGTAATCGGAATCACTGATGTCCTTTCCTCTAAGACTAGAAAAGAACGCGCCTTTAGGAGGAAGTGTGTCTTCATCAAACCTTTCCCAACTGTTCATGTACTCATAAGGGTAAACGCCCTTTCTAACAGAGTTGGGTCAAAATATTCTTCCGTTATTGGGCAGGACTTTAAGGACATAGCCAGTGACTCTAATGAACCCATCATGTGCTGCATAGAGTCATAAAAAGACATGTTATTTAAAGTGAAACACATGTACTTTTCTGATGACTGTGCAATGCATGACACCCTGAAGGCATCGTCCCACTGCTTTCATTATAAGATGAGAGTCGTAACCTCGCAAGTTATGAAAGAATACAGGCAGCTTCCATGTCTTTGGTTCAAACTTTAGTTGAAGATTGCATTTACTGTGCGCTGCTCCTCTGAACTTTCCGCTAATGTGATCATGGTCTCTTACTGTTGGATTCGCTGCGTTCTATGAGTTCCTAAACCACAAATCCAACATGGTGGCTGAGTCATACTGTTGTTGGTCTTCAGGCGTCATCATGATTTCAGATAAATTCAGATTATTAGAACAATCGTTACGCACTTGCTGCATGCGTTGTAAAAATCTTCTAGCCGCATTGGTCCTCTGTATAATTCTGGCGTTGAATGAGCGCCATCCGACCTGAACAATAATGAAGCAAATGAACAAATCTGATGATTACTCATTAAGACTGTTTTTCGAAGTTTTTGTGGCGCTGGCCCTTCATAAGGAACAATGAGCGATTCGAAGTCTGCGTAAACAATGTATGGGAATTTTGCATCCGTTTCCAGTTCTTAAAACTAACTTTTACTGCCTTCTGGGGGCGTAATTAGTTCTGTATTACAGTCAACTGGGCCGATACAATGTTTCTTATGTTCGCTCGCGGCTTGAACAGATGGAATCTTGTTAAACATTTTCTACAGAATTCTTGTTTATGTCCTTGCTTTGAAGTATGCGCAATAATCTACTCATTGTGCGTATCAATGTGTAATGGGTAGCCCGCTGGTGAAAACATCAGTAGTAAGTCAACATGATTTTTGTCTGGTTCGCCAATCGTTGGACCTGTTCTTGGACTCTTTAAATAATCGGCTGTTAGATGTGTCCCTCATCCATTGTAGTCATTAAGCAGTTATTGGTGTTGGTTTTGTTCTTCAAACTGTTCAATTGAATCCACGCTAACGGAAAGATATTCCACTAAAGTTAATATCATTGATAGTAAGGGTGATAGTAGACACTCCTCTCCTGCGTTTTTTGCGGGCATGATGCAGCTTGGCGAGAACACGGACCACTAATACATTTGTCGTCTGTATCTTATGTTTAAACTGCCTCTTTTTGCAACCTAAATGCTGGAGGGAGTGAATGTAAGACTGCCTACAATCGGCCGCATTATTTAGAGCCTGTTTTATCTGATCTCCTAAGACATCGCCCTCTGACCAACCAAGCCTCTCATTTTGGCTTCTTCAGCAGCCACATCACACATGTGTAAGCAGTTGGTCTGCCCACCCAGGTGTTAAGACATTAGAGAAAGAATAGTCCGGCTGTTTAGGTTGAGACCCAGACATCTAGATTTTCTTCATTTATTATGTTACATAGTCGATTAAAACAGCTAACATTACTTTAACTTGCGGTCCAATTGTTAGTTACCCGGATCTTGAGAAATAGCATGACAACACTTGCCGTACTCTTGCTGGATCAATGACTTCTAAACAATATCATACAGTGCTCTTGATACATCTTCGTTGCGATGCTTCAAACACTTCCGTCTGGACCGTTCATATAACTTATCCATGCTGAGTTTCTTTCTAACTCAAAATATTATTTTAAATCAAAAAAAAATAAGTAATCAATATCGGTGGTCCCTTTTTGTGTTTAGACTCATAAACTAAAGTATAAACACCCTTGCGTTGTTTAATGTGAGCTGTTTAGAACAGAAGTTTAATGTTTCGTTACTTTTTTTTAAACATTCCTTATTTATCTGCTCGGGTTCTGGCTGTTGGAAGAAAAACGGGGGGGGGTGGGGGGGGGGGGGGGGGGCTGTCCTCGCCTTTCTTTAAGATCAAACTTTTGTCTTTGTAAGTCTTCAAAAATCGCCTGTTTAAATACGGACTAAATTCTCATTCGTGATGTTTGAGTCATCTAGTGCATTATATATAATCAGCTTGAAGGAACAAGTTTAGCTGTTTGCAGTTGAATTATATGCCGTGTGCTTTTGGAGTTTAGTTTTTAATTTTTGCTAGCATCACCTACAGCTATTGAACACAGGCCGAGAGCTAAAGACAAACCTCCGGGGGGGGGGGGGGGGGGGGGGGGGGGGGGGGGGGGGAGGTAAAGCTGCAGGGTGCGCAGATGATGCCTGATGCTAAGAGACCTACACTTTTCCTGCTGATGCGGCCCTTATAGTCGATGCTCCAGAAATTAACATATGTAACATCATTAAAGTCAGCAGAATACCTTCGTTTGGCTTTTGCTGTAATTTTGAAGTCCGCTCTAGTTTTTGTTCATTGGTGTAATGTGAGTTTAATCTGAAGGTTTTTATGCCGGGGTTTCTACTTACTCCTCTCTTGGCGACTCTGGCGCTGTAGGCTCATGGATAAACTTGAACATACTGCTTTTTTAAAAATGAAAAAATATTTAGTATTCTGTATCTTTAAATTTTTCTTTTCAATATTCAACTGTGCCTCAATTAATAAAAGACAAATGTACATTAAGCGGTTTATATCGGCTTCTTTTTCTTCTCAATTTGAATGTTTAACGTCATTAACCTTTCTCGCCACTTCCATGCAACTGATTAACCTCCTGTGACCTTAGGTCAATCCAAAAACCGTATTTGAGAAATGTTAATAAACATCATGCCAAACACTGTGAAGGTGAAGATCTTTAGAACGCAAAGTCTGCTGTTGGGGCTTCTGCCCTCCCACCCCAAACAATTTTCTATTTCGGTCAAAATGATGATCAATGTCTAAGCCCGCTAGCGTAGATTTGGTTAGGACTACCAATCAATTGTACATTGCACTTTCGTTATTTTTTGATGAAAAAACTTTTCACTTGCTCTTGCGAATGGTTCTTCACTCACACACAATATAAAACGATTTAAGAGAAGCGATTTTACTGCGATCACTAAGATATAATTCCATATCTCGTCTGCCCGCTTTTAGATATGTAGAATGATTAAACGCACGTTTTCGAATATCTTACAATTGTGACTCATATAGGTGCTCAATCAGCCATGGCTAAATTAGAGTTGCTAACAACGTCAACTTCTACGTTAACTGTCAAAATTCTGTACTTTGCTTCGGTGTCTGGTTGAGTCTGATAACACGTTTGTATTCAATAAAAGTTAGTTTCGTATGACAATCTTTCTTTTAATGCCCCTTGAAAGTATGGCGCATGCGCTTTTAACAACTCAAAATCTAGGGGAAATGGAAAAGCGATTACCATACGCATAACTTCCAGCTAAAGCCTTTTTGCTGCTTTTAGCAACCTGAGCGAGTTTCGGCGCCTATTCTAAGTTTTTAGTGCTTCTTCCATTGCCGATTCCTTGAATCGCAATTTCTTCCCTTTCATTCGCTGTTTAGCCATAGATCAGAATAGGTTAAAACTATGTCTGCATTGGGTAACAAAGAAAATACTTATATTTGCGCCCTCAAGTTTTACAGAAATTGTCTTACGATTGCCCTCCCAAATTCTGGACACTGTTCTGGTTTTGGTCAGTTGTTTGAATGCGAGGTCTATTTTTTGAAAGTAAGCCGTGCAGAAGTCCTGGCACAATCAAATCATCCGCTCCTAGGTCTGAAATCTAACAGTAAGAGATTTGAATCTGCATCAATAGTAGATGATTATTTTGGAAAAGTAATATTCCGTTAGTTCCCTTCAGCAAGGCCCACGGGGTTCTTTCAGTCTTCTATTCGGTCAAAATCGAGCCATATACTTGTGACATTTTTATAAACAAAATAAACAAGTTAAATTATATAAAAACCAGGGCGAGTGAAATGGAAGGTGAAGAAGATTATGATATTTGTGATTCCCTTGAGACCGACATGGATGAAAGGACTCCTTTGACAACAGCACCGCTCAGCGTTTCATTGCAGGATGAATTAGAGGGGGCGCAAGACGTGAAATAAACAGAAAGTAAGGTCAGATCATTATACCAAAGTTTCGAACTAATACATACCCAAACTATAATACCCTGATGATTTTGAACTAAAAGATAAAAACCATTTGTATTTTAGAAACGACAAAGAGAATACGAGTTCCGCTTACGTATAAACTAAACTCTCAAAGTTTTTAAGCATGGGGTACAATTAATCAAAGGCTCAGTGCTAGCGAGCAGAATCGCCTGCGTACTAAACCAAAATTAGAATGAGAGGATGTGCTGAACTTCAAAACAACACAACAAAAACACCCAACAGATAACCGAAATACAAACCACTGCCACATGAAGATTTAATCAAACAGTGGACAAAGAAAGAAATACAGGTTGGCAGAACTCACTTGATTAAGAAGAAACAGTATTTACTGAGAGATAAAGCGTGGCCCTTGATCGTACTTGATCAACCATGTAAAGTCCGAATTTAAACAAACAATGTAGCAAAGCAGGTGAACTAATGGAGCATATAAAAAGAGAAAAAAAAAACGTCGCTGAGGCCTACTACCGCATCGTATGGCTGATATTATATAGAAAAATAGCCCAAAGACTAAAAAATCTTGAGCAAGAGAAGAACAGCAAGACTAGAAGCAGATGACTACTAACCGAGACCAGTTACTAAACTCCAAGTGAATAGAATAAGAGAAACTATCCGAAAAATTTTATATGAAGACGCAACGCAAGCAGAACAAAGACTACGAACTCTGTTGTAGATCGCAAGGAGTCCCATTAGCAACTTATAAACGTCCTTATGATTTTGCAATAAGTACAACTGGTGATGGCTATTATCGGCGTGGTCGGATGGCAAAGTTCATTGCCTCCATCGCCATCTCCTGATAAATCAAGGTAAAAAAAACAACTTGATCTCGTGCGAGTTTATTAAAAAAAATTAGCTGGTAAAGCTATAGACTCCTTTACCAGGAATATTATGGATATCGTTAGCTGTCTTTTGGTCTAAACGTGCAAGCAGAAGTAGTTTGGCTTTATGGCCGAAAGCACTTATGGGCATTAGTTCTCTTAATAGTTGGGTTACGTATTTAGTAAGGATAAAGACCAGGTAAGTCCAGGCCAGGTTAATCCAACAACAAATGCTGTCTTTCATATTCGTGTTCAATCGCGAAACAAAGTCGCACGTCTTCAACAGCTTTGTGCTTTTGACCCTTGGGGATTTGGAATTACTTAATCTTGGGTGTCATGGTGTTATTTTTATTGTTTGTACTATACTGCCCAGAATTTATGTGTCGTTTTTATCCAACCTTCCTGTTCACTTGCCTGACACAATGAGTTATTGTTGTAGTTTATTATGTTCCTACTGGAGTCGTTAAGGGTCAGAAGGTAGCATGTATAGAACCAGTGGCCGAACAGCAAAGTCTACTTACGATCGTTGGCGCGTATTGTAAAACATTTTTGGTACCTTTTTATACTGGTTGAATCTAAATCAACTGTAGAATTAATGGCGTCTCTAAATTTTGCTAAGTATTGTTTATAGTGCAACAAAGCCCTTAGAAAATTAGTTATCTCGACCCTGTCTGTGCTTGCGAATCCAAGCAAACACCAAACTTAAAGTACGAATTGAGTCGTTTATTCGTTCTATTCCCGCTTGAGTTTGGCCCTCAGATGTGTCTAAGATAAATGTTTGTCCCATGCTGTGTTTTATGCTCTTGCTCTATGGACCCGAGTGAACGCCTTTGCCTGAAAGAGAAAGATGTAGTTCGGAGGGAATCCAGTCATAGTTATACTTTCGGTGCAACGCCCCACAAATAATGGGGTGCCTAAAGCATGATTAGATCCGACTTTTGTCTAAAGTCAGTCTTAACATTAATATTGAATTTCGTTCCAGAATCCTTTCAAAAGCCTTCATGTCTATTCTGTTGACTGAATGGATTAAACGTTTTATCATTTGGTAATGGCGCTCGCAGTTCATCAAAATACGTCTGAAGGGTGTAATAACAATGAAATACAGTACACTGAACCGCAACCAGAAGTATCAGGATGATTTTGAAAGTGATCAGCATACGACACTCCGACACCGCAGTTGATGCCAAAACACACGCAAAGTTTTGACTGGTTTCTGATAAACTGCATCGGATGACTAAAACCCACAACTTTCGCGATGTATCTTTTTTAATAGGGGGGTTAAGATATCTGCTTAATGGATACTCACCTTTTTATCAAAAGGGACAGTCTGGTCACAGAATTGTCAAATGAGTTATCATTTGCTATATTTTTAGGATTGTAGTGTCGGCCCAACAGAATATTTTGCATCTTTAGTATATTTGAACGCACTCATGTTTTTTTATTTTCGTTTAAAAAAATGTTTGTAACAATAACAACCAGAGACCGTCTTCTTCGTTTTTATAACATGCTTTTGAGAACAATTCGGAAACCAAAAAGTCGCACGCCATGAAATATTCTACGAAGTCCTATGGTTTAATATAACTGAATCGAAGATAATAATAGAGATTTCTAAAAAGTTGACAACTCAGGGTCCAAAGTTGACCAGGGGTTAATCAACCTGATGGTTATAACGGTTTTGCTCACGTAAAATAAGCAATGAGTAACTTTGACCAATTACTCTCAAACTTAACAATGCAAATCTGAGAGAAACAATGTTTATCATTTATTTTCCAAACCTGAAGAAAAGTATTACATACCTTTTTGATGTAGAGCTATCTAAAATGTTAGGCTTTACAACTGCCAATCAGCAGTTCATAGTTTTAGTGTTAAGCCAGACAAAACTTAACTTATGAAGGAGAAAAACCGCTCGATCTTTCAGTACATTCATTACCTCCTATGTTCATTTGGATGGAGCTAAGACACTGATAAAACTATATGATGGAAGGCCCTCAAATGTTTTTAAAAAGACTCTTCCGTCAGGGAATAGGCTCATATTGCGATAATGAAATTATACAATTCCCTAATTTACAGTTTAAAAGATTAGTTTGTGGACTGTTGGATCATTTAATATAAAAATCAAAGACAAAGCAGGAAAAGTTGTGAAATGCGATAACCTACACATTGTTTAGGAAATAAATAATAAGCTGTGAACAAAAAATTGTCGCGTGAACCAGAAGAATCCGGAGTTACCGTTAGCGCCTGTGAGATAGTATATACGTTAGAATTAAAAGACCTTGAGCAGACGTTGTGGACTTTGAACAGAAAGGTGAAATAGGCACTTTGGTATGGTTTTGAGTACACTAAAGATGTTGATTAGAAACGCAAAGAGGTTGCGACAACACAAAGTTTCCTAAACTAGAACAACTGCGCAATCTAGAAGCAAATAATGTTGGCCATATGAATATAAAATAGTCGAAAAACCTACTCT
This sequence comes from Conus ventricosus, assembly GCA_018398815.1. NCBI lineage: Eukaryota > Metazoa > Mollusca > Gastropoda > Neogastropoda > Conidae > Conus > Conus ventricosus. Next base: position 31,121,326 of record CM031605.1, read on the forward strand.
CAAATGGCAGCTTAGAACCATATTTAGAAATGGGAAATCAAATTGAATTTCATAATCCCTTTTACATTTTTTAGCGTCAAAAAAGTTTCAGAAAAGCATTCAACTCTGGACCCTGATACATATGATCTTATGCCAAATGACCATAGTCGGTAAGAATTGAAATAAAGCCGTATGGCAATGAACATATACATCCTCCACAGAAGAGAAACCGTTTTAAAAGATGCTTCTCTACAAAATTACAATTTCATTCCACAAATGAAATTAGGAGACACGTCACAATGAATATTTGAAATTTCTGTCCTTAAAAGATGTGAAAGGAATGGGCTGTTGGCGTTAGTGACGTCCTTCTAAAAGGAATTCTAATTTAGCTGCAAAACTTAGACGTTGAAAAACTTAAAGTTAACCGTCGTCATTCGTCACAAATGGCGCTGATATTAAGGTCAGATAACAACAAGCAACAAAATCAATATTAGCTAAATAGAAACAATCTTACAGAACTAAATTGGATTAATCTTACACATTAGACCTTTAGGAGTTATAAACTTAACAAGTTTTAAAACAATGAGCATATAATAACACTAACTGGATATATTAAGTATCTGTTAAAAAACTAAGTAGGCGAGTACACTTTATGACAAAAACCCCCTTCATTTTTCATAATTTGAGGACAACTTTTGTGGGAAAAACAATATTTTATCCATGACCTGTTACAAAACAGTTTTACTCGTTAAATTTTTTTACTATTGTATTTTCCTGCCCAAGCACTTAAATGGAACAAAGCATAGCATATAGAAGGTTTAATTAAGGACTGATTGATAACATCTTTTAGTTGATCCCAGCAAAAACTGAGTGAATGTTTAATGAACACTTTTATAGATTGTTTTGAGGGAACGCAGACACTATTGTATTATATCTATTGTTCAGCATAAATAGACATAGTTAGAAAAGAGAAACACTTTGTCGAAACTAGCTTTCAGTGGAAACATGCTGGATAAGTTTTGGGATTTTATTCCAAAAAAATAACTCAGTTTTAAAAGACTTTAGAGAACAGTTAAAAGACTGGTAGTTTTATTTCACATGAAAGACAGGAGAACTCATTTGAAGAAATGTTTGCGAGAAAAATTATGTTATTAAAAATGATCAGAAAACATAAGATTAAACAAAAACTGAAAGTCTGTAAATTTTAGTAAATTAGTATTTAAAAACGGATAATCCTACGCAGTATGTTTCGTTGGAGAATAATCGTTATTTTTTGGTTATTGAAGTCTTACTGTCAGAGACCAGGAAAAACACGGGATTCTAGGTCGCCCTAGCCCCGAACGCTAGGTGAGGCTAAGGTGAGTTAGAATCCGTGTTTTCCGTTTTCTCCATACGTGACCATCCAAACCGAACGGCCAACTGGCCTCTGCTTTCCGAAAGTTGGTGATGGATTTGAAGTGTTTCCAGATGTCATGCTACGTACACAAACGCAAGCCTCGGTGTATAGACTCGTTCGAGGGACTGTAACTTGAAATAAATTCCGAACCAATGTTAACGTCCGAGGTAAAATCCTTGCCGTCTGGGGGTCGACAAGGCCCGAGGAGATTCAGACACCGCAATCCCAAGTAATCAACCAAGATTACTACTAGTCCGGCGCTCTAGCCACTGAGAGCTATTCGGCGCCAGCACTTTGAGCATTTAAACGAATGCAGTGGTAGTTATTTGAATCGATGTGTGTCATTTCTATTGATGATGACCCATTGGATAACTCAAGGCGTGTCCAAAACAAAACGGGACAAACGAGCGCCGTCTCTCTAACACAGCAGAACAAATAGAAACTGCGCTTGTTTGCAGCACTCGATGTTACTCACGTTTCTTTCTTCTTTTTTCTTTTTCTTTTTTTTCCTTTCTGTGCGCGTCGCTTAAATGCACGTGCTAATCGATGTCATCAAATGACATCAACGATTTTTTTTTTTTTTGCATGAGTGTGTGTGTGTGTGTGTGTGTGGGGTGTTTGTGTGTTGTGTGGGGTGTGTGTGTGTGTGTGTGTTGTGTGTGTTGTGGCGAGAGAGAGAGAGAAGAGAGAGAGAGAGAGAGAGAGAGAGAGAGAGTGTGTGTTGTGTTTGTGTGTGTGTTGTGTGTGTGTGTGTTGTGTGTGTGTGTTGCTACTCTGTTCGCTTTCGGTTGGTTGGTGTTGGTTTTCGTTTTCTTTTTGTTGTTTTTTGTTTATGTTTTTTGTTTTGTGTGTTTCCCCTTCTCATCTGTTTGAAACCTCATGTGCTAATCCGACCACCCGCACAGCCACACCCCGCAACGGAATCCACAGGGAGCAGTCAAATGTCAAGTCGTCAAGAGGCAACCCACCGAGAACCCGCCTCCTGACGATCACTTGTAGTACCCTTCGTTCTGGCCAGCTCAAACAGACCCCACCTTCCAAACTCCCGCTGACCACGCCTTTGTTTTCGCGCGAACCAGTGTGCAGACTTTTTTTTCTCCGGGGGGCCCGCACACTCCGTCCACGACTGTCCCAATGAAAAGGGCGACAGCATGACCCCCTCAAACCACAAAGACAACATGGAAAAAAATCAACACTGACTTGTTGAGAGCAGAGCAGGAAGTCCACAATTTGGCTTTTTTTTTTCTTTCCAATGATCGATGAAGTGAGGGGATGAAGATTGTTGCTACGTTTTCCCATTCTGGTGTGAGACGACTGCATGTCGGGCTGCACTCGGCGTCACTTTATAATCTATCCCGGCGTCAACCAGGCCCGAGAGATACGCACCTGCGGTGTTGGTTAGGAAATGGCAACGTTCCAGGGATGCATTCTTAAGTGACAAAAACTGTTGTGGTCCAGTTTTTTCCAATGAGCCTCAGCAACTCAACTCGGTAGGGTCGGATTTAGGCAACAAAAAATCCCACAAATAAAGCTGTGATGAAATGACCCAGACCTCCCAGCGGGAGTCACGACGCAAACCACTTCACTTACGGGGGCTGGTTGCTGGTTGGTGGTTGGTGTTGCTTTCTATCTGCCTGTTAGTAAGACTACACGAAAACTGCTTACCGATTGTCGGGAACCTTCACCAAAAGATGCGGTCCAAGGGAAATTTTGATGCTGATCCTTGTACGACCGTCAAGAGTGGTGCCCAAACCCGTTCAGAAAGACAAGCAAAAACTTCAGAGCCGATCTAAATAAAATTTTTCGAACCAGATGGAACGTGTCTTCCAAGGACAAACCCGTTCACACGTGTAGTGTTGTCGATTCAAAGAACGAATCCACGATCCCTTTTTGACTTTGCGAGGTCTACATTCTCCAAACGCCTTTCTGGTTGTAAATGGACTCATAAAGTAGGATGGGCCCGTGGGGGAGTTGATTAAATTTACGATCATTGGTGATATCCCACCCTCTCAGGACGAGGTGTCCCAATCTCGTTTTGATTGGTTAAATTGTTTTTTTGTTTTTTTGTTGTTGTTGTTGTTGTTGTTGTTGTTGTTTGTTTTTTCTTTAACCTTTTTTACGTACATTTAACTTTCATTAGGTTTGCGTTTGTTGTGAGTAAACAAGAAGTCTAAGATATCGCATGGCCAGTTCAGTAGGGGTTGGTTGTTTTTGTTAATCGGGGAAGGGGGGGGGGGGGGGGGTTGAAGGGAAGTAAGCACTCTACACAAAGAATTTGAATGCTTATTTAGAAGTTTTCTAACATCACGGCAACGTTCAAATACACCGCTGATATATACTGGCACATTTAGCTACTACTGAAGAAATCTTTATTGTCCACTGCTGACACCGTGTGCGCGCGCGCGTTGTGTGTGTTGTGTGGGCGTGTGCGTGTGTGTGTGTGTTGTGGCGTGTGCGTGTATTGTATATACATGTATAACATGTAATCACACAGAATTTGGGGTTTCTGAATACCAGTATTATGGGCTCTTAGTGTGTGTGTGTACGCGCGCGTGCGCGCGCGCGCGCGCGCACGCGCGTGTGTGTGTGTGTGTTTGCTTATGTTTGTGTATGTAGAAATTATCTCGTCTATAGCTATATTGCTTTGATGTTTGTGGGACGAACGAACGAACGAACGAAGTTTAATGATGTTAGGCTGTAATAATACCCATTAAGCAAATCGACGCGATGGACAACAACAAAACCGACTCAATTTCGATTTCATTAACATAGAAACCACAGCAATTCCTTTTTTTTTCACTTTACATGATGAATTTGAGAACGAGAACATGTCTCTGGTATTCACTGTCATTCTGTAGACGACGGTCACCCCAGGTAAAACTGGATCAGTCCGTGGACACGTGCAGGGGCCATAGAGCCACATGCTTGGTCTCTGGGTGCTTCGTGTTGCCGCGCGTCTTCTTTTCCCGAAGGCAGGGCCAATTTTAACACATTCCCCGATGACATGTGTCTTTCTTCCTGCTTGTCAAAACAGAATAAGCGTTGTCTTCCGAACACGATCGCAGGAATATTTTAGAACGACGTCGTCTGATTTTTTTCCCCAGCAGCACACCCACGTCATCCCTTTGATGGAGCACGACCTTCCGAAAAACTTGAAATTTTTGTGCGGGTCTCGGAATCGTCTCTGCACCTGTCGCTCTGTAAGAGTAAAGGCATTTAAACCCTTAACCAGTCCCGTGTCAAAAACCAGCGATAATTTTGTCTATAGCTTGCTCCAGACTTGTGTCGATGTCCGACGGGTGGATTTCTGGGCCCCTGTGTTTCCCTCCTACAGATCGGAACGCAAACACCCAAGCGTATCCTGAATATGCGACGTTCCTCATCATCTCGAATCGGCTTGATGTGTTCCTCCTGGTTGTGTACTATGTTTCACCAATTCGGTGTTAGGTAGGCCATTCATTCGCGACACAAGTGGTACCGAGACCACTCCAGCCCCGTTCACGTCGTCCGTTCTGCTGCTCCGATCTCTCTTGATCCGTCGCTCCTGGCTGCGGGAGGTGGGGGGGGGGGGGGGGGGGGGGGGGGGGGGGGGGGGGGGGGGTGCAAAGGGTACGGGATTGTATATAATTGGCAGAATTTTTTTCTCTGTGTGTGCGTGCGTGCGTGCGGCGTGCGTGCGTCCGTGCGCGCGCAAGCCCCGCGCGTGTGTGTGTGTGTGTGTGTGTTGTGTGTGTGTGTGTGTGTGTGTGTGTGTGTGTGTGTGAGGGGGGTGTGTATGTGCGTGCGCGCGTGTATGTTGCGTGAAAGAGTGTGTTTGTGAGAGTGAATGCATGTGTGTACGAGTGCTCGAGTTTGATGTGTGTGTGTGCGTGCGTGTGTGTGTGTGTGTGTGTGTGTGTGTGTGGGGCGTTTTGTGTGGTGTGTGTGTGTGGTGTTGTGTGTGTGTGTGTGTGTGTGTGTGTGTGTGCGTGCGTGCGTGTGTGTGGGCGCGCGGGTGGGGTGTGGGGTTGGGCGTGTGTATGTCTGTGTGTGCGAGTGTGTAAGTTTGAGTATATGTGAGGGTATGGGTGTGTTTGTATTGAGATGTGTGTATTTGTGTATTTATGTAAGTGCGGTGTATGTGCGTGTGTGTGGTGTGAGTGTATACGTGTGAGTGGTGTGTGTGTGTGTTTTGTGGTGTGGTGTGTGTGTGTGTGTGTGTGTGTGTGTGTGTGTGTGTGTGTGTGTGTATGTGTGCGCACCCTATTTTTGTGTGTTAATTATGCTTCTTTGCTTTGAATGAAAAACGTTTTATATTCTGTTCATAATGTTTTCTTAAATGTCATACAACCTTGAGTTAATCTGACAATAAATTGGTTTCAGTCAGTTCAGCAGTGTGCGTGTGTCTGTGTGCGACTTTGTGTGTGTGGGTGGGTGTGTGTGTGTGTGTTTTGTGTGTGTGTGTGTGTGTGTGTTTTGTGTGTGTTGTAGTGTGCGTGTGCAGTGTGTCTGTGTGTATGTGTTGTGTGTGTGTGTGTGTTGGGGTGAGAGAGAGGGGAAAAAGAGAGAGAGGGGAGAGTGTGTGTGTGTGTGTGAGAGAGAGAGAGAGAGAGTGGTTTGGGGTGGTGTGTGTGTGGGTGTGTG
>CM031605.1:31129823-31133105 GCA_018398815.1 Conus ventricosus
CTGTTGTCTGGCAAATTACTGTCAATTCTTTCTAAAACAAAGGAGATCCAAGTGTGTTAACAGTGCAAGAAATATCAAATGAGGATGACTTTCCACCACTTGGATTGATTATGGATTAGGGGCTTACGACACTGTCCGAGAGCAAGCTTCTTGAATTAGAAAGCAATCAGAATCAACCGGTGAGACTGATCCTGGGAAACCACGAAGGATACACCTGTTGAAACTGTGCAATATCTGCTTGACCCTCCTTCAATGCAGACAAGACACAAACTAGAACTGGTGAAGGTATATTTTAGAGTACTTGAAAATCCCCAAAACCCACTGCATTGCGGTAGTCAAAGAAACACAGGCACTCGCCTATGACGTGGAAGATCATGGACAGAGCAAAATACATAGCTTCTGTGCCAGTTAGCAAAGCTCAAAGAAACGAAGGAATTGAAAAGTATTTTAGACCACTTCATACATATCCACCAAACTGCCATCGCTCCAGAGTTTTGAAGATGCTGTCTAGAATGGCCAGAAGGCACAACCAACCCAGAAATTTAGATGCTGGTGGAAAACTTCGACACAAATGAACATATCGTTTATCTACACTAACAGTTCCGTCACCAAAGGTAAATCAGGCTGCGAATACACACATACACACACACATAAAAACATACGCATGCGCGCCCACACACACACACACACACACACACACACACATGTACACGTGCACTGCGTACAACTGGCACACACACATGGGCCCATGCCCACAACACCCATCCACACATATATACACACACACAGGTATATATTCATCACACATACAAATAATGGTAATAAATAGCAAAGCCAATGTTAGGTAGGTAGCCTACCCAAGGTCTGACCAGCGCGTTGGGTTTGATGCGTAGGTAAGACATCTGTTAAGAAGTAGCCATGAGACCCTCTCTTAAACTCTCTCATCTCTGTTATCAATTCGCTTATCCATCAGCTTTAAATCGTGCGCGGTGTGGTCTGGAAACTTAGCAGATGTGGTGTACCGTGTATGGACTAGTCCCTACACAGTGACACCTTGATGAAACATGAAACCGAAACTGAAGCTGTGAGGAAGATATAGCATCTTATGAAGTTCGTGAAATGTGGTAAACTGCAGGAAGTGAATCATCCCTGCTGAATCTGGTACAACCGGTGTGGGCCCCCCCACCTGGACTCAATGACTAATCAACACCCCACCCCCGGGTAAGTGAGTGTTTTGTCGTGAGATAGGGTGTTCCATTCTCCTGAAAAAGCATACTTTGTCCTATCGTTAGCAGACTGAAGATCGTGTGTTGATTTTCTGGCATTGATGGAGACTATTTCTTTGTCCATACTCGATCTTCTCCGAGGCTTCCTGCATTTTCATTGTGGCTGCAGTAAGGTACTGCTCAAAACACCAGATGACCAGATCATTTAAATAGATTGCACGTCAATCCATGCGCGAATGTCTCTTCATGAAGATGATGAAAAGCATGGACGTAAGTACACCCCCTTGTGGGATGCCTCACCTCATGATCTTTTTCTGCTCTGAAATCTATTGGCCTACACTCAGCCCTTGTACAGGAGAGATATTGGCTGATCTAGTACAAATAGCATATGTGACCTGTAATGCCATACGAGTACTTTACGTTTTAGACCATCTTTTCCATCCGTTGTCAAAGGCTTTTTCCAGGTCTATCAAAGCCAATTTATGTGCGTCTTACCTTGGAGGCATCTTCTGTTTCTCTGGCAAATTGCGAAACATGGTCCTCGGTAGATATCGTTATCTACTGTTAATGGGCCTTTTATTATAGCTTCCCAAAGCAGTTGAATAAACTGATGGGTCTGCAGCTGTCTTGCTTTGGTTTTGTCGTTTGACAAGTGGAGGTTTTCTATTCGTCATGCAGATTGCATCATTCACATTTGCGCGTACTTCCAGTTGGACTTTGTAGACGAACGATGCCTTTGTAGTAGTTGTCCTAAATTGAGCGCTCACGTTGTACCTAAAAATGAGTTGTGGTGGCTCTGCGTAATGGCTCAATATAGGAACAATGTGGCTCGATATTGGACACTCCAGCAGGCTGTCACTATTCTTGAGATTTGTGTTGGTTGTTTTTAACGCATTTAGTATGTACACGGACAAAAAAAGAAAAACCGAAATCGTGGTCAGTCGCCAGCCAGTTCAATTGGACATAAGTTCCAAACTCAACATCCTGGTTTCCAGGCAGGACGACTTCATGTGTCGCGTCAGCCAATTAGGCACGGCGAGGAGGCTATTTTCTAGTCCTTCACGGAGCGGCACTGTCCGGCAGACAGACTGAGTGGCTTGACCAACGTCTCAATAGGTCTGGCCAGACGGATCTCTGCGTCTAGGTCAGACTGATTACAGCTAATTTGCAAGACCAGTGCCCACAGTTTAAGTCAGACGTCGCCGGTTAAAGTAGGAAGGGGAGAGGTATTGTGTAGTGGGGTGAAACCAAGTTAATTAATTAAATGACCCATTGACCACCACAGAGAGCAAGGCCGGTAGATGTGACTTTCATGATTTGCATGTCCAATGAAATTAGAGGGGAGGTAACCTCGTACAAGGCGGGAAAAATACTGACCAATGGTACTCACCCTTTGACATGTAGGAACAGAATAAGAAAGCTAGGGGAGTGAGAAAAGAAAAAGGAAAAAAAGACGAGACAGAGGGAGAGGTTTCTCTGGGAGTAGGCTCTGCACGGAGAAAAGCAGAGAGATGAGGGGAGGAGTGAAGAGAACCGAGTTGAAGCATTAGCACCATATAGAGTCCTGCAGGGGAAGGACTAAGGACAGATGTGAGGAGAGAGAGAGAGAGATGAGTAGGAGAGGAGAGAGAGAGAGAGGAGAGAGAGAGAGAGAGAGAGAGAGAGTTGCTAATTAATGAAGAGAAAAAAAAAGCAACCATGTCCATTTGATAGAGCAGACCAGAATGAGAGAGAGAGAGAGAGAGAGAGAGAGAGAGAGGAGAGAGAGAGAGAGAGAGAGAGAGAGAGAGAGAGTGCAATGCGTTAGTGCAGGAAGGAAGAAAGGAGAACAGATCGATGCCTGGTAGCATTGTTCAATTTGAACCGGGTTCAACCTCATACCTGGCAGCGCCACTTTCATCAGCAGAACCACAGGCCAACGCCAGTAACCTGACCAGTGCCAGCGGTCCAACCTGACCATGCCAGCATTTGTGTCGTGACTGGTGTTTGAAAGTGACAGTGAAAAAGAGAAAAATAGAAAAGAAAAGGAAATACAAAGGTTTTTTTTAAAAATTTT
>CM031605.1:31134105-31151605 GCA_018398815.1 Conus ventricosus
AATTTTAAAAAAAACATCCCACGTAAGAAATTACATACAGAACTCCCTGAAGAAAAAAACAGCATTAAGACTATACGATCCCCGCTACTCCTAGAAAATTTATTCCCCTGATTTACTTTAAAACCACCCCAAGCGAATTAAAAAACTGTACAAAACAGTGAATAATGAGAAAAAAAAAAGAAAAAAAAAAACTCGCTGAGACGACGCCCGCTCGTAGGGCGTGAGTTTAAAAAAAGAATACCCCCAAAGCTAAAAAATCTTGAGCAAAAAAACAAAAAGCCTAGAAGTGTCTACAAACCGGCCCCTTTTACAACCCAGGAATAGAAAAAGAAAAACATCGAAAAAATTTTATATAAGACAAAACGCACAAAAGAAAAAAAACACTTTTTAAAGCGGGGTTTCACTACAACTTTAAAAGGGCCCTTAGGTTTTTGCAATAAGTACACGGGTTGGGGATTAGGGGGTGGGGAGGGAAAAAATTTAGTGCCTCCATCCCCAAAATCCCCTGAAAAACAGGAAAAAAAAAAATTGATCACTTGCGATTTATTAAAAAAATTAGTGAACATAGACCTTTCCCGGGTTTTAGGGATGTTATTAGCGGTTTTGTCTACGCAACAAAGTTTGGCTTTAGGGCTTAGCCAAAGGGTTAGTTTCTCTTAATATTGGGTTACATTTGTAATAAAGCCAAGAAACCCAGGCAGTAAACCAATAAAAATCTGTCTTTTCATATTCAGGGTATCGCGAACAAAGCCACGTTTCAACATCTTTTGGTTGAACCCCGGGGATTGAGATTTATTCTTGGGTTTTTTATTTTTTTGTAATATACGGGCATGATTTTGTCGTTTTTCCCCCCTTCTGTTATTGCCGCACAAGATTTCATTGTTGTAGTTTATTTTTTTTCCTCCCGGAGTCGGGTCAGAAGGTAGTTTTAAAAACCAGTGCCAACGCAAATCTATTTTCGATCTTGCTTTTTGAAAAACATTTTGGTACCTTTAATATTTTGAAGGTAAAATTCCCCTAGAATTAAGGCGTCCTCTAAATTTGCAAAAAATTTTTTTGCGGTCAAAGCCAGTGAAGGTCGTTATGCCCATTTCTTTGTGTTGCGAACCAGCAAACACCAAACGTAATAAAAAAAAGAGTCTTTAAACGCTATTCCCCCTTTTTTTAGGCCCTCAATAGTCAAAATAATGTTGTCCTGCTGTTTTATGCTCTTGCCATGACCCAAGGTGAACACCTGTCCGAAGAGAAAAATGTGTAAGGGGGACCAGTCATACTTATCTTTCTTGCGGCCCCAAAATAAAAGGGGTCCAAGCCCTGATTAAGTCCGACTTTTGTCTAAGTCTGTCTTAACATTAAATTGAATTTGCGCAGATCCTTTTCAAAAACCTTCATGTCTATTCTTTTTCTGAAAGGATTAAAAAATTTGTCTTTGGTAATGGTTGCGTTCATAAAAACGTCGAAGGGGTAAAAAAAGAAAAATGACATACCTCACCCAAAAAATGGGATATTTAAGTGTCAGCATACGCACCCCAACCCCTTTATGCAAAAACACACAAAGTTTAATGGTTTTTGGAAAAATGCTCGGATATGAACCCCACTTCGCATGTAGTCTTTTTTAATAGAGGGTTAAGTATCGCTTAATGGAGCTCACCTTTACTTGAAAGGCTCAGTCGGGTCACAGCAATGTCAAGGTTCGTTGCTATTTTTAAGTTTGTTGGCCCAACAGAATATTTTGCATTTTTAGTTTTTTTAAAAACCGTCATTTTTATTTCGTTTAAAAAATTTTGTCCCCAATAAAAACCTCAAAAAGTCCCGGATTTAAAAACATGTATTGATAACGATTGCGAACCCAAAATGGTCCGCCCATGAAAATTTTCAAAATCGTAGGGGGTTTAATATAAGCGAAAACCCAAGAACAATAATAAGGGTTTTAAAAATTTTAGGGCCAAAACTAAACCCTTTAAAAATCCTGATTATTTACGGGTTTTGCTACTAAAAAACAAAAGTAAATTTGCATTCTCTCAAACTTAACAAGCAAAAATAAAAACAATATTAACATTCAAACCCGGAAAGATTATTATTTGATAAAGAGTACCAAAAAGTTTGGCTTTGAAGCGACCCAGGGGACACTAAAGATTTTTGTTACACCCGGCGAACACTTTTGGGGGGAAAAATCCGCTCGATCTTGCTTACTTATTACCTATGTTCTTTTTGGGCGATTAGCATGAGAAAACTTTTATATGGGAAGGCCCCAAATGTTTTTAAAAGCTTTCCCCAGGAAAAGCTGCATATTGCGATTATGAATTTTTCAAATTTCCCTAATTTACATTTAAAAAATTAGCTTGTGGGAAAGGTCGACTTTGTATAAAAAAACACAGACAAAACAGGAAAATCGTGAAAAGTGTAACCTGCACATTGTTTTAGAAATAAAATAATAAGTTGTACTAAAAATGTCGCGTGGGCCAGATGAATCGGGAGTCACATTGGCGCCTGTAAGGTGTATAACTTAGAATTAAAAGACCTTGCAGACGTTACAGACTTTGAACAGAACGGTGAGATAGGCGCTTTGTATGGTTTTGAGTACACTAAAGATGGTGATTATAAACGCAAAGAGGTTGGCGACAGCAAAAAGTTTCCTAAACTAGAACAGCTGCGCAATCTAGAAGCAAATAATGTTGGCCAGTATGAATATAAAATAGTTCGAAAACCTGACCTCAAATGGCACTTAGAACCATATTTAGAATGGGAAATAAAATTTGAATTCATAAGCCCATTTACATTTTTTAGCCGTCAAAAAGTTTCAGAAAAGCATTCAACTCTGGCCCTTTACATGTAAGTCTTATGCCAGATGACAATAGTCGGAAAGAGATTGAAATAAAGCCGTATGGGAATAAACAGTACATCCTCCACAGAAAAGAAACGGTTGTAAAGGACGCTTCTACAAAATTACAGTTTCTTTCCACAAATGAAATTAGGAGACACGTTCACAATAATATTTGAAATTTCTGTCTTAAAAGATGAGAGGAATGGAGCTGTGGGCGTCAGTGACGTCCTTCTAAAAGGAATTCTAATTAGCTGGCAAAACTTAGACGTTGAAAAACTTAAAGTTACTGTCGTCATTCTTTACAATGGTGAGGATATTAAGGTCATAACAACAAGCAACAAAATCAATATTAGTCTAAATAGAAATAATCTTACAGAACTAAATTGGATTAATCTTACACATTTAGACCTTATAGGATTTTATTATACTGAACAAGTTTTGACAGAGAGCATGATAAAAACAATAACTGGATTAGATTAAATTCTATTATAAAACTATGGAGCAGTTAAACTTTATGACAAAAACCCCTCATTGTTCATTAATTTGTGGACAAACTGGTTGGGGAAAAACAATATTTGTCCTCAACCTATTACAAACAGTTTATCGTTATAATTTTGCTCATATTGTGATTTTCTGCCCAACACTTAAATGGAACAAAGCATATCATGATAGAAGGTTTATATGGACTGATGATAACATATTTTTAGTTAATCCTAGCAATAAACTGAGTGAGTGTCTAGAACGCTTTTTTATATTGTTTTGAAGGAACGCAGACACTATTTATTATAGATGACTGTTCAGCAGAAAGAGACATAGTTAAAAAGAGAAACACTTTGTCGAAACTAGCTTTCAGTGGAAGACATGCTGGGATAAGTGTGTGGATTTTATGTCAAAAATATAACTCGGTTTTAAAAGACTTTAGAGAACAGTTAAAGACTGTAGTGTTATTTCACATGAAAGACAGAGATGCATTTGATGAATGTTTGCGTGAAAATGATGTTATGAAAATGACCAGGAAAAAACACAGGATTAAGCAAAAACTAAAATCTGAAAAGTTTAGTAAATTAGTATTAAAAACGGATAACCCTACACAGTATGTTTGTTTGTAGATAATCGTTATTTTTTGGTTATTGAAGTCTTACTTGTCAGAGAACAGGGAAATGCCGCTTCTGGGCCACTTTCGCCCGAAAACTGGTTGAGGGCGAAAGTGAGCCAGAAGCGGCATTTCCCTGTTCTCTGTTCGCCTTCACCACTCGTGCTGCTGTCCGTGCTATCTTCTCCAGCCTGTTGGTGTCCGCTGTCTTGGCGCTGCTGAAGAAGCAGATGTGGTTGTACAGCATGACACTCTGGACATCCGCCTGTTAGAAGAGGGACAGTATCTCCTGGCTGACTTGGAAGGATCTCAGCTTCCGAAGGAAATACAGGCGCTGGTTGGCCTTCTTGCAGCAGGCATCCACGTTGGCAGTCCAGCTCAGCTGATGGTCGATGATCGTCCCTAAGTATGTATAGGTGCTGACAATCTCTACTGGCTGGCCTTTGATGTTCAGCTCCAGGAAGTTGTCATCACACCAATCAACCAGTTGCTGGGCAGCCTGTAAGTATGGGCGATCATCCTCCTGGATGAGACCGGTCAGGGAGGTGTCATCTGCAAAATTTAATCAGCAGGGTCGACTTCTCTCTGCTGCGACAGTCTGCGGTGTAGAGAGTGAACAGGACTGGCGATAAGACGCAACCCTGTGGGGCTCTGTGTTGGTTGTCTTTGTGTTGGAGAGTTCTTTGCCCACCCGTACTCGTTGAGGTCTTCCCGTCAGAAATCTAAAGATCCACTGGATCAGGATAGGGTTGACTGACATGTTCAGGAGCTTCTCAACCATGAGATGGGGCTGGATGGTGTTGAATGCGCTGCTGAAGTCGATGAACAAGAGGCGTGCGTATGACTTTGGTTTCTCCAGGTGACTGTACAAGTGATGCAGCAGTGTTAAAATGGCGTCCTCGGTGCTCTTGTTGTTTGAATAGGCGAACTGTAGAGGGTCCTGCTTGACCCCCGTTTCGGCTTGCAGCAGCTGCAGTATTATCTTTTCAGCACACTTAAATGGTATCGAAGTCAGGGCCACAGGTCTGTAGTCATTCAGTTCTTTGGGGGGAAGGCTTCTTGGCGGCCGGAACAATAATCGAGGTCTTCCAGATGGTGGGGATGGTTCCCTCGTCTACAGATCTTTGGAACAGGCGTGAGTACACAGGCGCCAGGGAATCACTGCAGGCTTTGATGGTCTTGCTGCTGATGTAGTCAGGCCCAGCTGCAGTGTGGGTCCTGACTTTCTGAAACAGCATCGAACTTCCTCTTCCCTGATTTGTACTGGTTGTGAAGGACGAGTCAGGACTTCCTCCATGGCTTGCTTCTGCTGCTCTTTTAGGTCGTGCTTGTCAAATCGCGTGTAGAACTCGTTCAGTTCTTCTGCAAGCTTAAATTCCTCATCAACTTGCAGCAGTGGCCTCTTTGCTTTGTATCCAGTGATCGTTTTGATGCCTTTCCAGTATTGTTTGGAGTCACAGGATCTGAAGTTATTCTCCAGTTTGGTCTTGAATTGCCTTTTGTCTTCCCGGATCTGCTTGTCGATCTTGTGTTGGACCGCCTTTGTCATGGAGTTATCATGCTCTTGGAGGGCTTTCCACTTTTGGTTCAGCAGTGTTTTCAGCTGTTTTGAGACCCACGGTTTGTCATTGCCGTATATTTTGACCTGTTTGCTGTCGACGATCATGTCTACACAGAAACCGATGTAGTCAGAGATCACCACAGCTGCTGAGTTAAGGGAGTCGTCATTCAGGAAGACATCCCAGTCTGTACATCAGAACAACCGTTTAGCTCATCAACCGTTTCTTTTGTCCACTTCTTCACTGTCTTGACAACAGGCTTTACCCTCTTGTATTTTTGCCTGTATACAGGCACCAGCTGGACCATGTTGTGGATCGACCTTCCCAGCTTTGGCAGCTGTCGGGAGCGGTAGGCAGACGGAATGTTGCCATAGCACACGTCCAGGGTGCTTTCGGTACAGGTGCAACACGTGACGTACTGCTTGAAGTGAGGCAGAGACTTGGTTAGGCGGCATTTGTTGAGATCACCCATCACAAAGGAGGGTGCGTCAGGGGAGGGTGAAGACAGTCTCTGGACCACAGCAGTGATCATTTCACGAGCAGTCTCAACATGTGCCCTGGGATGGACGTACACTACTGTGACGAAGATCTGGTTGAACTCTCTAGGCAGATAGAAAGGGCGATTGAAAAGGCGTCTAAATCCTCCATTCCTTCAACAGGTTTGAAACCCAAAGTATAAACTTTCATGAAAAGGTGTGTCAAGAGGGTTCCAATTGGAACAAAAAAAAAAAAAAAAAGAACTTTCCGAAATCCGCCAGACCTAAATAGTTCTTCCTGGTAAGGTCTTTGGAACCGCAAGGAAGAGAAAGAGTTATGTAGGTTGCACGCTAGTAAGTATTCACTCGTACTTTTCAAAAGATAAAGATGATCCATGGTGCATTAACTATATAAGCCGATCAACATTATTAAGTGTTGGGATGTGTACAATGTGCGACGTGAGTGGAACACATCAAAGTTCTTGAAGACCCTATTTAGATATTCTACTAGATGTAATTCTAACGTTTTCTTTCTTGTTTAAAAAAAAATAATTTTCTTTCAAAGATCTGATGCAATTAATACCGGTCGAAAAAGACTGGTGTACTGTCAGATTTGTCCTTTACATTAGTATTTTCACCTATGTAATATTCTTTCTTAGCCAGATTGAAACCCTAATATGCCCTGATGGTTGGGTGGGTGACAGGCATTACCACATGGCTTGCTCGCATCACGCAGATCAATGACCAAAGTGAATCGAAGGTTTTTCTATCTTAACTATGGCGGGCTTGTTTAATTCTCGTCTAATGACTGATTTTCAAGCGAGTCATCTTCGCAAGTATACCAGAAGCGCTGTTCATTTCCCCACATTGCGAGACCCAGTAGGCATATCTCGCCAAACTATCATTTCCCCACGTTGCGAAACCCAGTAGGCATATCTCACCAAACTGGAGTGTGTCGCCAAGTGACAGCGTGCACACACTGTTTCGAAAGCTGTTACAGAAAACTCTGGAGGCAACACTGCTTCAAGCTGGTTTTGGTGCGAAACGTTTCGCAACACCTGTATCACACAGACCTTTCTGGTGCTTCTGTGCCCGGTAGACACACAGTGGTCCACAACGTTCACATTCCATTTCGCAGGGGGGGGGGGGGGGGGGGGGGGGGGGGGGGGGGGGGGGGGGGGGGGGGGGCTTGATTTCCTGAGCACCACACTTTCACAATGGGCGGACATTTTCCACGATCAGTTTCAATGTGTTGACGTTCTTCAGGAGATGTCATTACAGCATAACACCACCAACCCCTCCTCGTCCCTTCCCCACCTCCCTCTGTTCTGCCTCTCTCTCTCTCTCTCTCTCTCTCTTCTCTCTCTCTCTCTCTTCTCTCTCTCTCTCCTGGGACGGTGATTCCCGTCTAGTTACATCACCCCTGAGGCTGTTGTCGGGGTCGAACTCAACTGTAATGTTAACAACATTACCACCAACCATAGAAAAAAAAAGAAATGTGATTGAGAATGTTATTCTTTAATGGAGTGGCGCCACATACCTGAGTGCTGTTGGCGCCTCCCCGGTCCTTGGTGGGGATCTCGCGGGCGCGGTGCACGTGCACGGTCATCTTGCCCCTCACGGCCTGGTAGGTGAAGGTCACTTCCAGGCTGCCACACTTGGAGATGAGGGGCGGCTCGTGCTGCAGGTCGCTAACGTCGAACAGGTGCTCCTGCAACAAAGCAACAAAGCCGTTATGAGCAGGTTTGTCAGGGCCTTACGATCAGGGTGTGATCTTATGTTCAGAACAAAACAAAACAACACTCATAGGTATGTACACGTCAACATCCATAAGGTATGGACACAAAGACCAGTTCAGTCCAGATCAAGGCAACGAGTCGATCGTTTTGAATAAAGAACATTAATCAACTGATCAAACACCAAAATCAACACACCGCCAATCGTTTTGAATAAAGAACATCAACCAACTGATCTAACACCAAGATCAACACCACTGCCAATGTTTTGAATAAAGAACATCAACCAATAATATTGATCTAACACCAGGATCAACACCACTGCGATCGTTTGAATAAGGAACATTAACCAATTGATCTAACACCAAAATCAACACCATTGTCAATCGTTTTGAGTAAAGAACATTAACCAATTGATCTGACTGATACCAACCCAACACCACCGCCAATCATTTTGAACGCGGCACGGGCCAATGTGTGTGTGTGGTGCGCGCGTGTGACAGATGCAAAATGTTAAGGGGCCCAAGAAGCAAGAAAAAAAGAAAGAAAAAAAAAGCAGAATGGATAAAAAACAAACAAACTGTCGCTGGCCTTCTGAACCTACATCCGTCTCCCTCCTATTCCCATTCCAGGCAATTTGTCTCGTTGCGCTTGCAGAGTATTACCTCAGCTGAAGAAGACATTTCGGTTCCAGAGGCCGTTTCTTGTTTGTTTTTTCTTCTTTTTTCTCTCTCTCTCTCGAATGTCTGGAGAGTGGCATGAGACTGTACTGCTCGTGGAATCCGTATCTCGCACGATGGCAAGACCTAGTATGCTTTTTGTTTGCGCATCTTTCTCTCTCTTTCTGTGAGAGTATGCGCGCGCGCGCGCGCGCGGTGTGTGTGAAAGAGAGAGAGAGAGAGAGGAGAGAGAGAGAGAGAGAGAGAGAAGAGAAAGAGAGAGAGAGAGAGAGGAGAGAGAAAGAGAAAGAGAGGCAGACAGTCAGACAGACAGACAGAGACACAAAGAGAGACAGACAGACAGGCAGTGTATGTACGTGTGCATGTGTGCACTATCTAAAATTCATACATAGATACGTACACAGGTTTCGTACTCCAGTGGCCCAAACTTTAAAAACAAAACAAACAAAAAGAGACATCCATTAATTACATCAGAGAACACAATGGAAGAAACGGAAACAAAAAGATTTGACCGCCCTGACAGAGGGGAGCGAGCGGATGTAATTCATTCAGCTGCTTTTTTGTTTGTTTGTTTGTTTGTTTGTTTGTTTGTTTCTGTCACTGTCTCTTTTTCTGTGCAACAAATCAGTATCAGACCGCTAAACGAGAACCACTAGAGGAGATACTGCACTGCCTTTGGCTGGGTTCGGAGGTACCACTTCCAGATCTTGAAGTAATATTTTCATAGGTCATAGACATTGGAAGACAGGCAACGGTGAAGAAGAACAACTGACGAGAACAATAGACAGTATGTAGGATATGCTTCTGGATTATCTTCAGGAGGGACCGGAATAGCCCACTCCGAATGAGGCCAGGATAATGCAGAACAGTGAGCATTTCGAAGCTGTTTCTTATTAGGCATGTCACACGATGAATAACGAGTGTTTCGAAGCTGTTTCTTATCAGCATGTCGCACGATGAATTTAAAATAGTGAGCGTTTCGAAGCTGTTTCTTATCATGCACGTCAAACGATAAATTTAAAATAGTGAGTGTTTCGAAGTTGTTTCTTATCAGGCATGTCGCACGATGAATTTATAATAGTGAGCGTTTCGAAGCTGTTTCTTATCAGGCATGTCGCACGATGAATTTAAAATAGTGAGCGTTTCGAAGCTGTTTCTTATCAGGCATGTCGCACGATGAATTTAAAATAGTGAGCGTTTCGGAGCTGATTCTTGCGAGGCATGTCACACGATGAAATACTCTCAGTAAACTGCCATACATTAAGATTGAAGTGAGATGACTACAGGCGGAAACTGAAAACAAACTTAAGAGCAAAAATGGCTATTCCGCCGAACAAAAGTGACCAACAAATGACAAGACAAAATACGCCGCGTTTCTGACCTTTTTGGGTCTTCTTTAGGCAAGACAAACAACATTCAGGACAATGAAAACGAAGAACAAACATTCACTTACCTCCTCAAAGAACGCAATCACTTACCTCCTCAACCGAGCCAAAATGGATGTGTGTCCACTTTGGACGTGTGTCCACTTTGGATGTGTGTCCACTTTGGAGGTGTGTCCACTTTGGACGTGTGTCCACTTTGGAGATGTGTCCATTTTGGACGTGTGTCCATTTTGGACGTGTGTCCACTTTGGACGTGTGTCCACTTTGGCGCGTGTCCACTTTGTGAGGTGTGTTCCACTTTGGATGTGTGGTCCGTTTTGGATGTGTGTCCGTTTTGGAGTGGTGTCCATTTTCATTGGATGTGTGTCCACTTTGGATGTGTGTCCGTTTTGGATGTGTGTCCATTTTGGATGTGTGTCCACTTTGGATGTGTCCATTTTGGATGTGTGTCGGTTTTGGATGTGTGTCCACTTTGGATGTGTGTCCACTTTGGATGTGTGTCGGTTTTGGATGTGTGTCCACTTTGGATGTGTGTCGGTTTTGGATGTGTGTCCACTTTGGATGTGTGTCCATTTTGCGCCCAGTTTGAGGAGATACGTGATTGTTTATTCTTCATTTTCAGGGTCTTGAATGTTGTTTTTCTTGCCTGAAGAAGACCAAAGAGGTCGAAACGCGTCATGTTTTGCCTTGTAACTTGTTTGCCGCTTTCGTTTGGAAGAATAGTAATTAAAAAAAAAATGTTTGCCACCTATTAAGCCGTGGCACGGGACCGCTGACAGCTCGACTGGTGCGCAACATTAATCAGTGAGATTGGCAGGCATGGATTTTTAATGGCAGTTTCTTTTAATCTTGAATATTGTGTCCACAGCTTCAGTTGCAGTGGAATAAATCGATCCCAAACATTTTTTTTTTCTGCCCCGACCAGCTCTTACCCAGCGCTGAGTTTACTACGGGCTCCATTGGGGAGACTGGGACCACCCAGTCGAGTTTCATCCACTTAATGGATGCGTTTCTGAGTGTGCTGCTCAAATTTCCCGTCGAACACTGCAGGTGTCTGTATCTCCCGGGTCGGTTGATGTTGGGATGTATTATGAAAGTAACCGTAGAGTACAGCCCTGTCGTGCAGTCTCAGACCATAATGGAAATCCGTTGCATCATCCTCATCGCGAATGTGAGGCCCTCCATGCTCTGCTCTCATGGTGACCTCATTTTGATGTCCTCTCCCCGTCCATTCCATTGATTTGGTTCTGTAGAGGTCACCGGTATCGCCAAATTCATGGGGACTTTTGTTGGACGGGCGCGACGGCGCTCTCCGGAGGGAGAGCTCATTTACGTCGGGTCCGCGACAAAGCAATTCTTGTCGTCAGTAAGAGGGCTTAGAACGTATCCTGCGCATGTTGGATCAGAACAGGCACTACGGAACGCTACTGAGGCGACTCGCAGCAGTGCAGCGTCTCCTCTGTTGGTGTGCCTCCAGGCGACTTGACATTGATTGCTCCCTGTGGTTTGCTGGTGTCTGAACTGTAGGGGACGGGTCAGGCTGTGTCCGAGGACGCGGGACCGGAATGACCGACGTGGGTGCAACGCCATTGAAAAGCAACGAAAGGTGAGACATTGGGATAGCGGGGAGGTGTGTGTGTGGGTGGGAGTGGGGGGGGGGGGGGGGGAAGGGGCTTTTATCATGCAAACAATTCAAAACGGGCATGTCCAGTCCCCCCTCCACACCCCTCTGAATGTACATGAAAGCAAAGGACGTGTCCATCAGCAGCACGATTCACTGGGTCGGGAGGCAGAAAACAAGAAATGCATTTTGCTGGACTACAGCACGTCGTGAAACTTATTCAACTGCGAAAAAGTGTCGGGTCCGATTTTGTTATCAACAAATTAAAGTAAGTTTCAAAACGGAGTGACTGCGGGCGGAAAATGAAGCAAAATTTGGAAAGAGACGGGGTTAGTTACCTCCAAGAACACAGACAAACAGAGTACAGGACAAACAGAGTACAGGACTAGACACAATGCATTTGGACCTCTTGGGTCTTTTTCAGGTGAAAACAATGAACATTTAGGACAGCGACAAGAACATGGAACCACTTAGCTGCGTCAGTTGACCTCCAAATCAAAGTCAACAAAAGTAGGTCACTCGGAAACGCATGAAACGCTGTGCTGCACATTTCAACATGAACTGCTGTTTCGCGGCTCCTGTGTGATAAAGACTTTTTTTTTTAACGTAAATTCCTTTCAGGACGTGCTGTATTGTGACAAATCGCATTTCGCGTCATGACCCAATCAACGACGATTTTGATAGACATGCGACTACCCCTCGCTTGACGATCAAATGGCTGAGACGAGAACTGGAGAAAGGCCACTTGAAACTCTTCACATGACGGAAAGTCTGTGTCTGCTCGTTTGACTCCATTACCGTCACACCTGTGCGCGGCAGTATTGAGAATTGAAAGAAACACACACACACACACACACACACACACCACACACAACCACGCGCCGCACGCACGCACGCACGCACACAACACACACACATACACACACACACACACACACGCACGCACATACGCACGCGCGCGCACGTATGGAAGCACGCACGCACGCACCAACACGCACACACACACACACACACACACACACCACACACACACACACACACAGCAGGCGAATCTCACCGATCGTTAATCAATTTGTGTGCTCCAGTCGCAGCAGTGGGCAGCGCAATGGAACGCTCTAACGTGTGACATGTTGCTGGAGGCGTTTTATCAGGTGGCATACCTAAGGGCAGTGTCACACGCATGAAAAAGCATGCTATGCCGGTGTTTCCTGTGTTTCCCAGCTGACTTAAGGCCACATCACACGGGGAGCCGCAAAACAGCATTTTGCGCTGTAATAAGCGTGCAGCAAAGTGTTTTCATGGCTTGCCCGTTTGGCTTCGGGAATGTCATTCGCATCGAAATGCGCGCGCGCGCGCGCACGGACGACAAACCCCACACAAAACACACACACACACACACACACACACACACACACACACACACCACACACACACACACACACACACACACGCACGCACGCAGCACATACTCGCATGTACGCAGAAACAGTATATACATATATACACAGGGAGCAGCAATGTCAAGTCGTCACGTGGGATCTTGCCGTGTTATTTCATCGTGTGGCATGTCTGATCAGAAACAGCTTAAGAACAAAATTCACTGCTCTAAATTGTGAAAGGTTCTTTGGAATGGGTATGTCACGTGGCACAGTGTCATGTAGTGTGACATAAGTCTAAGTCAATGAAATACCTACAGCCAAATGCCGCATGTTTCAGCCACTGCACTGCTGAGAGCTCGACGAACGAACTAAACTGATTATCAGTGAGTTCCATCTCTCTCTCTCTCTCTCTCTCCCCTCTCTCTCTCTCTCTCTCTCAGTCCTCAACACCGTGCTCCATACTTGTCAGTGGCTATGAAATCAATCGATCCGAGAGAAAGTTGTTATCATGTTAAGAAACTGAAGCGGATCTGTCCTCTTCTCATACGCTGTTTGATTGTGAAGTCAGGCGTGATCACGCATCTACCAGGGTAAGGGTTATGAAGCGAAATGCAAGAAATACGTTTTGCCAGATGTCTGCCCTTTGTTCAATGAGTTCCAGCACGAAATCGCTTCTAAACCTATTTCATATCAAAGTGTGTCAGACTTAAGTCACACGAACAAGGTCTGTAGGTGAAACCGCCATTCCACACAGGCCTATACAATGCAGAGCAGTGAGTACTTCGGAGCACTTTCTTGTTAGACATGTCGCACGATAAAACACCCAAGGCAAAATGGCAAATGCCAAACGTTCGAGTCTGACACTGCCTCATCCCGACTGCTTGACTGGTGTACATAATTATTACAGCGAGATCATCCCTTGAATTTCCGTGCCTGTTTGTTCAATCTTCATTACTGCGCCCGCAGCTTCAGTCATAAGAGAACAAAGGGTTTTTAGGTAAATTTGATCATCAACAATGCACAAATTGGGAAAAAAAAATTACAAAGAAAAGCGACAAGCTTACAGCTACTTTGTGCTCACACATCGCTCTATGTTCACACTGGCGAAACACATTTTACCAATACAAACACTAACTGATAACGGTTAAAACAAAAATACTCCACATCTGGCTATGGCACAAATCGATCTGAAACGAAGTTTTGATCATGTTCAACGTTGAAAAAGGCCTGTGCACTTCTCGCCTGCCATTGATTGCCAACCAGACTTTGTGTCTCAGAATTGTCCTTCATGGAGTCTTACCGTGAATGACAAGACACGCTGTCGCCAGGCTCGAGCATGTCGAGAAAGAAAGTTCATCCGCAAATCCCCACAAACTAACGCGTGTAAAAGTATGTCTGAGGGAAAATTTCGGCAACGGAATGCCGTTTTGTGACTCACGTGGAGCTTCACCTTAACGTGTTTTCCCACAACAAGCACAGGTAACTGCTATAACGAAATGGGACCAAACCTATCAAAAAAGGCTGAGTCAGGGGGTCTCATACTGAAATATTCAATTCCAACGTAAAATCAGTGCTACTTTACGGTCAGAACTTGCGAGTCACCACCAACACTCCACGAGATCCAAACCTTCATCAATAAATGTCCCGGCGATCCTCCACTTGCGATGGTTCGACAGAGTGCCAAACACCGACCTGGGACAACGGCAAACCAACACCCAAATGGACGTCCGGGTTGGGAAAGAGAAAGTGGCGATGGGCCCGGCCACCACTGCGGAAGGAGCCCTCTAACATCACAGGCAGGCGCTCGATGAAACCCGCAGGCAAGAGGAAGCGAGGCGCCCAAAGCAGACCTGGATGGAGCTTTGCTAAACGAGCTGAGACCCTCCAGCCTGACCTGGGGGAGATCAAGACCTGTGCCAGGACAGACGGAGTGGAGGTTGCAGCTGAGGCCCTATGCTTCTCAAGGAGCGAAGAGGACTAAGTCAAAGTAAGTAAAGGGAGGTCTCATGGACCAGACTCCAGGGGGGAAAAAGAAACCCCGGGACGAGACTTTCAAGGACGAGATCGTTGGCAACTGCACAACCAGCATTGTAATACAATGTCTTAAGAAGCAAGATGACACCGAACAGCACTACAAGTCTTTCCTTGTCATCCAAGAGGTTCTGACACAAGAGGGAAAATTTGAAATCAGACAAGAAGAAAACAAAACAACAACAGCAAACAAAACGAAACGAAACGAAACAAAACGAAACAAAACGAAACCAACTATTAAAGTGGGTCGGGGTGGGGGGCGTAAAACCGATCAATTCAGTCCAGCCCGCTCTGCTAATACAGTAATGATGAAACACAATTTTATGATATATTTCTGCGGAAATTTAAAATTTTGTGACTCCTCTCCCCATTCCCCGCCCTCCCCCCCCCCCCCCCCCTTTTCCCTTCCCTGGGAAATTTATTTTTCGCATGTGGGAAATGGTATTTTTCTGACCACTTTCTGTGGAATAGGTTACCTTTTCTGATTTAAACAGATGACTTTCCCATCTAATCAGTCTTTTTCCCTTCTCGTGTGAATAGTTTGCTCTAATCTACTCTGTGGGTTCATTTTCTCCCGAGCTTGAACGATTCCTGTTTTCTGGATGAAAAAAAAATTAGCGCTTTTTTTTTGTGTTGTTTGTTTTAATAAAAAAATACATACATTTGTCGTCGTTTCTTAATTTTCAGAAAAAAAATCAAAATCCACATTTGTACAAGTCATTTTCTCCTCTCTTTAAACGGCTGGAAAGCATCACGTCGGTCTCGTTCGTCCAAAAATGGATCCCATTAAAGCTGTCGTTGATTTGGTGATATGAAATCTGTTAATCTGCGATAACGATCGGTTCAGATCTTTTGGGTTCTTAACTACAACAAAACAAATAATAATCATGCAAACTGGGCATTCCTTACCGCTATCCCACACCCCTTCATACACTTAACAATCACACACACACACACACCCCACACACACACCCCCACACACCACACACACACACACAAACAAATAAATATATAATAAAATATATATATATATTAAATTTTTTTAGTTTTTATGTGTTTGGGGTGTGGGTGTGTGGGGGTGTGTGTGTGTGTGTGTGTGTGTGTGGTGTGTATGTATTATATAGCACACACACGCGCATATGTGTATATATTTTGCGCGCGCGCGCCATGTGTGTGTGTGTGTGTGTGTGGTGTGTGTGTGTGTGTTGTGTGTGGTGTGTGTGGTGTGTGTGGTGTGTTGTGTGTGTGTGTGTTGAGTGTGCGTACGCGCGTGCGCGCTCCCATCAAAAGAAGTTTCGGAAACCAAAAAGGCATGGCGTGCATCGTGTGAAAGACAGCTAGAATGATCTATTTCAAATTTCATTTCAAAGCATGAGACCGATCGTCCGAAATGGACGTAAACAGGCTGGAAATTTCCCGAGTTCGTGCAGCAGAAATGGCTGCCCCCCCCCCCCCCTCTCCCCACCCGCCCCCTCCCACCGTTGCTACTCTCGTCTGATATAACGCATCATCACGCAAAGCATTGAGGACGCTTTCAAGAAAAGAAAAACACGCTTGCTGTCGGGATTGACATGGAGAAGGCGTTCGACAAAGTCTGGAAGGACTGATTTAGGCTCAAACTACGGCGATGTGGTGTGTCTGGGAGGATGTACACCTGGAGTCAGCCAATACTACACAACCGCCAAGCCGAGTCAAGATTCAGGGCCAGAAAAGCAAGAAGAAGGTGCTGAGACAGGGAGTACCACAAGGAGGAGTCCTTTCGCCAACGCTGTTCCTCATCTTCATAGATGACATCATCAGAAAAACTGCCAAAAGGGGTCAGAGGACGATCTACGCAGATGATCTGGTGCTTTGGTGCTCTGAAGAGTACACCACCACAGCACAGGTACGCCTCCAGACTGCGCTCAACAAGATCAGCGAATGGACCAAGGAATGGCTTGTCTCTGTCAACTCAAGCCAAAAAAACCTACACAGTCTTCAGCCTATCCAGCAAGAAGCAAGAGGCGAAGCTGACACTGAACAACCAAAGGCTTGCAGAGGAACCCACACCTACCTCCCTGGGAGTGACCTTTGACCGCAGGCTCACTTGGAAACAGCAGATCACCAGATGCTGTAGCAAGGCCAAGATGAGACTAGCGATCATGAGGAAACTTGCGGGGACGGACTGGGGGGCTGACGAACGTATCCTGAAGAGACTCTATGCAGGGAGAGTCCGACCTGTAGTTGAGTACGGGACGTCAGCATGGGATCAGTGCAAAGTCTAACCTCGACCATCTCAATAAGATACAGAACCAAGCTCAGCGTGTCATAACTGGGCCATGAGATCCACCCCAATCCTGAAGATGGAAGAGACCACTGGGCTACAGTCATTGTAGGACAGAAGGGACACAAAGATCCTCATCCAAGCAGCAAAATTCAAACGCCTTAAAACCATCCAATGAACAACAGAATGAGCAGACCCACCAAGAGCGGTTGAAAAGAGGCAGCTTCATCACCAGTCAAGACGCCTTGAAAGACAAACTCCAGTCTTGATGGAACATGAAGCAAAGCCTATCCGGCAAATGTCACCCACCCATCTTGGAAGAGGCAGGTGTTCCCAACAGTCGTCACCAGCATTCCGGAGTGGAGAAGAGAGGAATGCAGTCAGACACCCAAAGGAAGGCTCTGGCCATGGAGTACATCTGCAACCAGTATCCCCAGGAAGACTGGACCATGT
>CM031605.1:31156605-31161605 GCA_018398815.1 Conus ventricosus
ATGGAGGGACTCTTGCTGGAACAGGTCACCATGTCTGAGGGATACAGGTTCTCACCGGATGACTCGAATGGCGCTGAGGATGCAGCAAGGAACCTTCTTCGGTTATTCGGGCACTGGGTGCGCCTAGCTATGAACCCCACACGTTGTTTAGCAGAGCTCCAAGGATCTTTTCACGCTGGGTTCGTGGAGCACATAGAGAATGTTCAGGCTCAAGATTTTGTTTATTCGAAATCACACTGCTGCAAAAGTGGATTGTTCACAGTGTCTCTCACTTTTCAATCCACATTCCTTGTCGACGTTCTGAGGCACATTCTGACAATCTGTTGGCATGCATCGTTCTCTGTAGTCATCATATGTCAGCGCCGATTCTCTCTGGCCCTCTACACCGGCGCTGTTGAAGTTGAGATACGAAAACTGCGCACTAGGTGAACTAGGAAAACCCTTGTAACACGCGTGGACCTCCACGTTTGAAACACGGGTACACGACGAAGAAACAGCAGCAGTGTTAGAAAGACCTGTCTTATCCAAAGAAGAACGGCGATCAAGAACACTCGATTCTGAAGTCACTTCGGCACTGGGGACAGTAGAGTCACTGTCGTTCTTGAAGTCGGCTTTCATCGACACTTTTCTCATCCCGTTTCTGCAAACGGCCGAGTTCAGACGTGCATATGAAGCTGCGGTCATTTTTGCTGCATCAGTACCGAAACTGTCTGACTCGGCCTTGGGAGCCGAAGTCACGGTGCCTGGCGAATTTTGGACCTGTGATGTGATGTGGACGCCACTCCGCTGGGATGGGTGTTGGGCACCTTGAAGTTTGAGGCAGCGATGTCGTGGAGTCTCTTGTCGTTGTTTTAACAGCCATCGTGGACAAATCTGCCTCCACTGTTACAGTCCTTCTGGCCACGCCCCTACCGGTGTGCAATTGTGTTCTCTTCGATGTTTTGCCTTCAGAGGCGTTCGATTTTGCTGTTCTTCCGTCATCAACGTAAAGCACACTTGTCTTTGGCGTCAGGGTCATTTTTGCTTCACTGATCAGAGATAGTTTCGCTGACCGCATCCCCAGAGAGTCAGCTCTAGAACACTTAGACTTAGACCTGGACATGCTGGTCAGACCATCTTTTGGAGGGCGGGATTCTGATGATTTATACACTTTCCTCTGCCCATTCGTAGCAGACGGTGACTTGGGTGTCCAGTGAAGAGGTTTCTCACATACAGCATGTGATTTTAGTTTCATAGTCACTGCACTCGGTTCAGTATCTTCGGACGAGGCTATGGTGTCGATGCTCGTTACGGACAAACCATAACTGCATGATTATTTGATCTGTTGACCAATAGAATAATTTCAGGTTCGGTTTGATAATAGACCAGTCGACTACACAGGGTCTTTCACAAAATATCTGCAAGTTTTACACCTCAGGGACTTTTGAGTCAAAGAGCATTTCATATTTCATAATCGCCGGCAAAGCACTGTCACGTTGGTGTTATACTTTATGATCCCCAGCAAAGCACTGTCACGTTGGTAGTATACTTTATGATCCTCAGCACAGCACTGTCACGTTGGTGTTATACTTTATTATCCCAAGCAAAGCACTGTCACGTTGGTAGTATACTTTATGATCCTCAGCACAGCACTGTCACGTTGGTGTTACACTTTATGATCCTCAGCACAGCACTGTCACGTTGGTGTTACACCTTATGATCCCAGCACAGCACTGTCACGTTGGTAGTATACTTTATGATCCTCAGCACAGCACTGTCACGTTGGTGTTACACTTTATGATCCTCAGCACAGCACTGTCACGTTGGTGTTACACTTTATGATCCTCAGCACAGCACTGTCACGTTGGTGTTACACTTTATGATCCTCAGCACAGCACTGTCACGTTGGTGTTACACTTTATGATCCTCAGCACAGCACTGTCACGTTGGTACAAACACTAGTTCGGCCAGACCATCAGAAGATGAGCCTGAGCGTGCAGGCAAAGATACAATCACCAGCGGAGCACTGTTGCGGGATACGTTTGTTCCTTCCACTCGCCTGAACCAAAATCGACATTGACTCCACACCATATTCCTGACAGACCGACCACTGTCCGCCGTCTTCTGTTACACCGCGTGACACACGATTACCACGTGCAGCCTTTAGACGAGAGCGACAGTGAGCATCCTCGTGTTACACGGCCGGTACTATGAGATTCACGCGCATCGCTGCTGCTCGCGCGTGCTCTGGCACGCTTCGTTTGCCAACATCACTGGAGGCCACAGGTCTGACGGTTCAAAAGTATCAAAATGTTCGCAACGATTGTCAAAGACGACGATGGGAACAAGAGTCGAACGATTAACTGGAATTGGAACCAAACGCAAAGATGGTGGTTTACAGGGATGACGAAAACTGTGTTACGTCCACATTAAACTGACGCTGTGATATTTGATATTTGATTTAAAAGTAACACCAAGAAGTACTGAAAAGATCCAATACTTTGATTGCTCTATCATTTCATTGAGTAGACTTCGACATCGAAATGACACGCAGTCGCCCTACTTTCCAGCTTGCTTTCTTTTTAGAAATTGAAGATCGCCAAGTTCTTCGGTATCAATTTTGCAATCACCTGTTATAGCAGTACATCAAAAACTGCCATTCAACACACTCCGGAAAAAACGTTTGCTTCGGTGCTGTAAAGTTCCACCGAAAAGAAAAAAACCCACCTTCATTGCCAACGTTGCGAATGTTCTCAGCTTCTGAAGGTGCACTGGCCATGCATATTAGACCCTGTCCAATCGCTGATACTCCTGCAAAATTAGGCTGTATGAAAGTCGGTTGTATTAAATCTGTTGTAACGAACATCTGTCTCAAAACTTGACCTGCGCGTTAAGTTAACGCGTATGCCAAGTATCCGCTCGAGTCCCATCCTATTTCTACTGTTTCTAGTAGATGTTTGCATTCTTATTATCTGTTATCTGTTTGTCCGTGTATCTCTCTGTCTGTCTGTCTATCAATCAATGTATATAACTTTCTATATATTATGTCTGTCTCTCTGTTTTATGTATCTATCCGTCGGGTAAGAAATTGTCTTTAGGGAAGTGACAGCCCTAATAATGGTCCCTTCTGGTCGGCTGGACTGTAAACAACATGAACTGAATTGACACCCCCCCCCCCCCCCCCCCCTGCACACACACACACTCACACACACACCCGAACACACCGTGCCCTCGTGACGTAGCAGAGGCGGAACAGTACACGAAGAGTTGTCAGCAACACGGGGACGCCTGTCAGCAACACGGGGACGCCTGTCAGCAACACGGGGACGCCTCAGTGATGACACTGAAAGAGAACTGGGAGCAAGGAAAGGATTGTTTGGTTTTCCCAGGTCCCAAGCCCTTCTCTGTTTCTGGACTCCCCGTGCCACAGGCTCCTGGCCCAGACTACACCCGGGTGTAAAATGGACTGAGCATTTCTATACCCCAGCATAAAGCGGTCTTGGTCATTGTATATTCGGGCGGATCGTGTATACACCTCAGGCCTACAATATAGCGGAAAAGACTGTAACCCGGGATTCTCTTCAGAGGGCACTTAAAAGCTCATGGCGAAATCTTAGCCGTGGCTGGAGTTGTACTGTCTTCACCTGACAGCGGAACTGCAACGAGTGAGGCTGTAGGATGCACACGGCAGTTGCTTGACGGTAGCGTCTTTCGCTGGTGGGGTCCGCAGTCATGAAATATGGGCTGGTTCACCCATGGGGACGCTCCCATGGAGGTTCTGTCGTGTCACATCCAGTGGCCATTACACAATGGCATATGGCCAGGGAGGAATGATGTCCCTTGACGTCTTAATGGAATGTCCTGTGCGTGCCTGCACCCTAGGTGAACACAGCGCAGGCTTCCAAGGGTGGTGCAGGATTGCTCCCAGCTGGTTTGTTCGGCAGTTGAGGACAGTACTTCTGTGTGTCCCACACGTACCTTCGGTTGCATCTTTTTTCTTCTTGACAATGTCATTTTTTACCCGAGTATAAAGTGGTTTTGGTTATTTTATATTCTGGCGGATGAAAACGGCCTGGGCTATGTACATCCCTCTGGTCCACAATATAGCCCCTTGCCCAGATGGAGGATTGCCTTTCTTGGCGCAGAATGGTCAATTCTGGCATCTTTGCCACAGACACGGAAATTATAGTCACAACTCGCATGCTGGGATGTTACATCATGTAACACCGTTACATTCTGCAAGTTGGTGTCGGAGCTGCGCTGGCTTCGGTATCCGGTCCGTTCCTCTGTGCGTGGAGAAATGTTCATGCCATTTCCGCGTGGCTCTCTGAGATGTAGTACGTTCACCAGTCAGTGCGTGACTGTTTCCTCTACGTCGCTTGCTTCACAATCGAACCTGTGTACAAATGTTACAGCAATCGTGTGTGTGTGTGTGTGTGTGTGTGTTGTGTGTGTGTGTGTGTGTGTGTGTGTGTGTATAGAAAGTGTGTGCGCGTTCGTGCGTGCGTGCGTTCGTGCGCGCGCGCGTGTATATGTGCTTGTGTGTGCGTGTGTGCGTATGTGTGCGTGCGTGTGCGCGCGCTTGTGTGTGTCTATACATTACTTGCTCTCATTGTTATTTAAATATTTAGACTGCATAGGTAGAATGCATTCTGGCGTTTCATGATCCTGTTGCATACGATTTCGGAACTTCGGGCAACCTAGACAGCACGCAAAGAATATGAAATGATTCGAACAGCTAGCTATAAAACGGCCTGGTAGAGTTTACACCCCGAGGTCTAAAACCCCTTACGCTGCCTCCTCACCGAAGTATAATTATAAAGAAGGCCGCGGCTATTTTATACCCGGGTATATTCTGAACAAGGTACATTCTAGTCTGGTACACCGGTTTGTGACAACAAAAGCGGTCCTATTGAGCTGAATTCAACACTCCTATCGGCTGCCATATGGCCAGCTGAGACTATCTTTGTCTCCCCCCCCCCCCCCCCCCCCCCCCCCCCCCCCCCCCCCCCCCGTTTCTG
>CM031605.1:31164105-31171605 GCA_018398815.1 Conus ventricosus
CATACAAAAGGAAGCTAACACAGAGTATGCAATATCGACTAAACCCTATATTTAAGCGTAAGGTGATTTTTTTTTTCGAAATCTATCAAATTTTTTTTTCATTTTACAAACGCCTGTACAAGGCCTAGATTATTTTTGAAATTACGTCCTAACCTCAATGGATGGGATCGATAAAAGATTGGTTGCGAAAAAAAAATCCCTTAACAAAAACGTACTTGTCAGGTTATGTTAATTCAAAATTTTGCGAGTTTAGACACAACACACACACACACACACACAACAACACGACACACCACACACCGAGACACACAGCACACACACACACACACACACACACACGATTGACGTCATCACAACGACAAAAACATTATCTGCCACCGGTAGCCAGCTCTACGCAACAGAAGAAGATAGGGCGACAGTCCGATCAATATCTGCATCTTCCGAGCTGCTCTCGTCCTGGCTGACATTGTTTGTTTTTCTCTGATTTACCGTCCACAATACGACGCCATTTAAACAGACATAACAACCCACAAAAAGTCACTGGGTCGACAACGTTTATTAAATTTAAGTGCCACAAAGCGCAGGAGAGAGAGAGAGAGAGAGAGAGAGAGAGGTAGAGAGAGAGAGAGAGAGGAGGGGGGGGGGGGAGAGAGAGAGGAGAGAGGGGGGGGGTTGAAAGAGAGAGAGAGAGCTAATGACAGGAAAAGCAACAAACACAAAAATAAGGCTTTTTCAGGGGGGGGGGGGGGGGGGGGAGGGAGAGAGAGAGAGAGAGAGAGAGAGAGAGGAGAGAGAGAGAGAGAGATGAGAGGAGGGAGAATGGAGAGAGAGTCTCTGTTAATGATGGAAAAGAACATTCACACAAAAGTGAGGCTAAGGCTTTTTTCAAGAGAGAGAGAGAGAGAGAGAGAGAGAGAGAGAGAGAGAGAGAGAGAGAGAGAGAGAGAGAGAGAGAGAGAGAGAAGGGGGAGGAGAGAGAGTCTCTGTTAATGATGGAAAAGAACATACACACAAAAGTGAGGCTAAGGCTATTTTTCAGAGAGAGAGAGAGAGAGAGAGAGAGAGAGAGAGAGAGAGAGAGAGAGAGAGAGAGAGAGAGAGAGAGATGCCAAGCTGTTATTTGTTTAGAGAGAGACAAGGAGAAACAGAGAACACCAAGTTGCAATTTGTTCAACGAAGGAAAATAATAAAGGTGTTTTTATCTTGATATGTAGCCGAGAGAGAGAGAGAGAGAGAGAGAGAGAGAGGAGAGAGAGAGAAGGAGAGAGAGAGAGAGAGAGAGGAGGAGAGGAGAGAGAGAGAGACAGGCACACACACATACACATACGCAGACACACACAATACATACACGCAGAATCACGACACGAGCTTACACACACACACACACACACACACACACACACACACACACACACACACACACACACACACCCCACACACACACACACACACTCACACACACACACACACACACACACACACACACACACACACACACACACACACACACACACGCACGCACGCACGCACGCACGCACGCAACGCACGCACGCACGCACGCACCACACACACACACCATATTCCTAACAGACAGACCACTGCCCGCCGGTAGAAGGGGACTGTGTGATGCCACGGAAGTGACACAGACAAGACAGTATGAAGAAGTGTCCCTCACTTCTGGCTGGCTGCCTTGTAAAAAAAAAAAAAAGGCCGAGCAGAAACGAAGGCATGAAGATGTTGCCAATTGAAGCAGGTCGTCCACCTCTCGTCTTCTGTGTAATTTTCATGCCAAAGTGACGTAGTCAAGGGCCACTCTGTGCTGCTGTTTATTGACTCATGACGTCAGGAAACATTCCTAAACAATTTATTGACTCATGATGCTAACGTCAGGAAACATTCCTAAACAATTTATTGACTCATGATGCTAACGTCAGGAAACATTCTTAAACAATTTATTGACTCATGATGCTAACATCATCAAACATTCCTAAACAATTTATTGACTCATGATGCTAACGTCAGGAAATAGTCTTAAATAATTTATTGACTCATGATGCTAACGTCACCAAGCAGTCCTAAACAATTTATTGACTCATGATGCTAACGTCAGGAAACATTCCTAAACAATCTGCAGCACATCGGAAAGCGAGAAACGCGCGCTAAACAACAGCTTCCTCAATCTATTCCAGACAAACGTTTACCAGACAAAGCTGGAAGGATGGAGTGGATGGTGGTGGAAGGGGAGTTAAGGATTCTGGTGGCTGGTATGTTTTTATTTTTTTATTTTTAAGTTTGGAATGAGACGTCAAGTCTCACCGACTCCGACTCCCTGCTATTCCTCTGTGCCTTCCAGATCGTGTCCTCTCTCCACCGTCCTGCGGACATTTTCCTCCCTAGCACCCCCTCCCCGCTCCTTCTTGGTTGTTATTTCTTTGTTTATGTATGTATGTATGTATGTATGTATGTATGTATGTATGTATGTATGCATGTATGTATGTATGTATGTATGTATTATTCATTTATTTATTTACTTATTCATTTAAGTTTTGGTGATTGTCGGTCTCCCCTCTGTCTTTACAGCGGCTTAGATAACTTTCGGCCTGTCTCCAGCCCCCCACCCCAACCACCCACCCCGTTCCCCTTGCAGCACCGCTGCATTCTACCCTCCTAGACAACATTTCTTCCCTTCAGAATTGATTTGAGGAGACAAGACGTGACGGGAACGTAGCATGGCACGTGATATAATGCCACAATCATTTTTGTGTTTGGTGTGATTTGACGTTATTTCATTTAGAATCTGATCTTTTTTTCTGGTTTGATTTGATAAAAACATGATGCAAAGCATATAAACGTACTCCCAGTTTATCTTCCTGAAAAAGTCACAATCAAACATGTGTCATAATGTGTTTGGCGTCACAATCAAACATGCGTCATAAAGAGATAGTCCATAAAGAAGAAAAACCGTTTGGGCCATTATAGCCGTTAGTAACGGCTGTTCTGGTAAAATAAAACATCGGTCATCATCCGTGACCCATAATGAACATACCTACAAATTTTCAGAAAGATCGGCCCAGAAGTTTTGTCTGGAGCGAGTGGAACACATTCTGACCACGGACAGACACACAGACACACAGACAGACACCACACTGACAGCATTTCTTCGTTCCCATTGTAAAGTACTCCCTGTTCTGTAAGAACTGGGAGAACAAAAATCTAACGCAAAGTGACGTGACCTGATGATAATTATTCAGTTGGGATGGTAGTGGTGATGGTGCAGAATGGTGATTGTTATGATGATGATGATGGTGATGATGACGTGATGATGATGATGATGACGACGACGACGACGAACGACGACGACGACGACGAACACCTCAAAGACTAAACTAATAGTGGGTAATGATGATGACGTACTTCTCAGTCCTGTAGATGTGAGCTTGCTCAATTCTGCTTTCATACGGCAGCAGCAGTTCGATCCGAATCAATTGCTTTGGTGGACAAAAATAAGTGGAGTACAACACGTGGTCACACGCCACTCTACATGATCATGTCTGGCTGTTTTTCCCATTTCTTCAGGTCTGCTGTCATCCACTGCATCCCGTAAACCCCGCTTCCATGCTTTAGATACAAAAGCTTTTTTTTGCAGACCATGATTTGTGGCATCCTGCCCAGTAGCACGTCGATGCTGGGGCTTCCAGTGGCTTGGTGTTTTCCACTGGCAGCGCTGCTTCTACGATGCATATCTCTTAAGCACTTGGTTGTGTCTCCGTATGTACCTTAGTGCTACTCTGCATGAACTCAGGGATATGGCCACTGTTTGTTTGCCCTGGCAAAGCGGTCACGTAGAGTAGTTGTCTGATTTCCCTCTGTTTCACCAGTTTGAAACCGAGGGCAGGAGGTCATATGCAGATCTGAAATTCTCTTTAAATTTTCCAATGAGAATACAACTCTTCTTTTTTTTCCAATCACCAAAATGATATTTTTTTCCAAGAGGACAATCTTTCAGCTACAAAACGTATACATCCTCAGTAGCAAAAAAAATGATATATTCTTGACCGAGAGGACATGCATCTCATCAAATTTCCAATTAGTCCAAATCGACATTTCTCTTGGCACTAGACATTCTTTCCCACGGAGAGAGTTCCCTGTGACCACGCCTCTTGTCTCTATTGACAGTCCAAAGCCCG
Organism: Conus ventricosus; assembly: GCA_018398815.1. NCBI lineage: Eukaryota > Metazoa > Mollusca > Gastropoda > Neogastropoda > Conidae > Conus > Conus ventricosus. The sequence goes on from CM031605.1 coordinate 31,168,293, forward strand.
TAGCTCCTGAAGCATCCCAAAGGGCGCGAGGGGCTCGTTCATGTAATAACCTCCAACCTACAGGGTGCTCGTCTCTAGGATCAATCATATACGAGCCTACAAATAGTTGAGAGTTCAACTCTCTCTCTAAGTCATATTTTCTTCGTCCTCTTCTTCTCCTCTTAGCTATATATATATATATATATATATATATATATATATATATATATATATAATATCTATCTCTCTCTCTATACATATATATTTTATATATAATTGTCTGTTCTATCTATCTATCTATCTATCTATCTATCTATCTATCTATATTGTATCTAATGGAAATAAACAGTTAAAGTACACTCGCCGTCTACTCGGCTGGGCTGGCAAGCGGAAGGGACAGAGGTCTAATAAACAATGATGTTGAGTTGTCAAGATAAGCATATAGACAGATAGATAGATAAGATAGATTAGATAGATAGATAGATAGATAGATATAGATAGACGGGTAGATAGATAGATAGATAGATAGATAGACAGACAGACAGATAGATAGATAGATAGATAGATAGACAGACAGACAGACAGATAGATAGATAGATAGATAGATAGATAGACAGAACAGACAGATAGATGGTTAGATAGATAGAAGATAGATAGACAGATAGATAGACAGATAGATAGACAGACAGATAGATAGATAGACAGACATATAGATAGATAGATAGATAGATAGACAGATAGATAGATAGATAGACAGACAGATAGACATATAGATAGATAGATAGATAGATGGTTAGATAGATGATAGATAGATAGACGGACAGATAGATAGATAGATAGATAAATAGATAGATAGATAGATAGATAGATAGATAGATAGATAGATAGATAGATAGATAGACAGACACAATAAACGCACGGCGGCAGTGGCACCTGAGGACCCCCTGTCTCCAGAGGAGAGAATGACGATCCGCTTATTCCGCCATTCAGAGCAGACCAGGACAACCTGACTATATTGACCCCGCCCTCCACCGCTACCCCCGCCCCTCCCCCACTCCTCCGTCCCCCTTTCCGTCCCTCACCCCACTCAGCTCTCCCTGTTTCTCATTCCCCAAACTCTGGCGGCCACTGACATTTGAGTTCCCTGCCGCCACAGCACGTGCAAAATGAGCCCCCGTGCGGGGGGCCACCGTAAAAAGAAGTATATGGACAGGAAGGGAGAACAGCGCAGTGGGGAGGGAGGGAAGGGAGGGAGGGGAGATATGGGGTGGGGGGGGGGGGGGGGGGCGGAGAGAATGGGAGGGTGGGAGGTGAAGGGAATGTGGCTCAGCATCACCTAAACATAAGCATCATAGCCGCGCCACCGGTCTCATCACCAAGAGATGGGGTGTTTTCATAAGCACGTGCGCCAACGACGCCCACCTATGACGTCACTCGTTGTGTGGACCTTTCACATGGAAATGAAAGTCATTGCGCATCCTGGCCCTTCATTAATGCAAATAAACACGCGAAACGAGGCAACACAAGAGTACGCTAATTTCGTAATGCAATTAATTTTGCGACGAATCTTCAGACGTGATGAACAACACGCATGAAAATGCACGAGACAGTTCTTCCAAATGGCTCGGGGTCAGCTTGTCAGACAGAACGTACTTGCTTTCAGTGACGCTGTAGTCTGTTTCGGTCTCATCTGCATTTCACTGTCTTATTAATAACAGAACTGTATCTTCACAGGCCACACGCCACAATTAGGATTTTGCACTAAAACACTATAAAATCCTGTAAGCGTTGTAAGGTCTACCATACATTTGAGCGAAGATTTAATGTTTAACTGATAATTGACCCAAAGAACAACTCCCCGCCAATTTTTCTCTTTGTTTTGCGCCATTTTTCACCGATGAAATCACAGTTTTCAAACACATGACTTTCCCCTTAGTTGACGGCACACTTCAGGCCTGTGCACTTATCAGTGACCCTATCATTGCGTCAGCTGGAAGCGCCCAAACAGTCCCATTCCTTTGATTTTAATCTGCCTGCTTGGAACCCACCTAGCTTGTACCTTGATGGCCATTTGAAAGAAAATGAGGAGAATCAACTTCCATACACAATAAGAATTCGCAAAATTATCTAATTGCGCCAGTCTATAAATACTCGACTCCTTGAGCAAGTTCTTCGCGCATTAGTTTTTGGCGTGCAGCCGAAAGAGATTTCTCGGGTGTAAAGTTCAGATTGGAATCCCTTGGGTTTTAAGGTGGAATCACTCCACGCCTGAAGTCACTTGAGATAGGTGAGGATTGGTGACTGCTCGAACTCACTTCCTATAGAGTAAATCCAGACCGACATCTTCCTCGGTTGCAAACTTGACTCCCCTTCTTAAAAGAATGCAGCGTGTCTCATACCACAAAACATATAAATTGCAGCACCTAATTTACCTAAATGTTGACGATCAAAGAGAAGAGGAAGAACGAAGTGGAGGAGAAAAAAGTCAGATGTATTGAAAATCGTGTTGATTTGTCACGTTGTGTGTGTGTGTGTGTGTGTGTGTGTGTGTGCGTGTGTAGTCATGGTTAGTGGGAAACGGCCCATCGATAATCATGAAGCTGCCTTTGTTACACAGTATACAGCTGTCACTTGAAGACACTTCTCTGCAGGTTGTGGTTACACCACAAACACACGCGCGCGCGCGCACTCACACAAGCACGCACACATCTATATATAGATATATATATAATATCTATGTGTATGTATATAGACATACATATCTATCTATATCTACACACACACACACACACATATATATATATATATATATATATATATATATATATATATAAAAACTATTAAATTCCAAGGGTAAGTAACTGAGCACCATTCCAGCAATTTTCAGAACAGCTTGGTGTTGCAATGACTGCAAGAAATATAGAATTATAAACAAAGCTTGTTCTTATGTCTTCGTTTGAAAAAGTAGTGGGAGATAAGCATTCATATCTGTAGTGGTACATAATCTTGCCTAACAGTATGTACTTGAAGGGGTGAATGGGGAATAATAAATGCTTCTCAAAATGAGCCATCAACAAGCTTATAGTTTCCAAGGGAGAGACCATCTCCAACGGGGAGAAAACTCACTAACATATCATAACTGCTGGTCAGATACCAGTATTTCGAAACCTTCTTCTTCTCAGTGGCCTCGGTAAGTCCTAGCTTGACCCTCTCCCTTTTTAGATTTTAAGCAGAATGCTATCCCAGAAAAGGGCTGGTGTGCAATACCATGGTGTGTTTGTTGAATTTTAAAAAAAACCTACCGAAGGTTCCCACCTTAGAAGCAAAAGAAAAT
>CM031605.1:31176605-31189105 GCA_018398815.1 Conus ventricosus
TTTTATTCTCCATAACAGTGCCGAATCCTACTGCTGGCCATGGATTATTTCAACATTTCTTCCAAAAACAGTGATATAAAAAAAAAAAAAAAAAACCCACAACCGACAAGGATTATTACATCATTTCATTCAGCTAAGCGTCAAAAAAGCCCATGCCCCCAAGGATTATTTTCAACATTTCTTCCCTTCTTAAAATACTCGGAAAGAGCCCACGCCCCACAAAGATTATTTCACATTTCATCTGATAAATAGTGGTGAAAGGGTCAGACCACGCCCACAAGATTATTTCACATTTCATCATATAATAGTGGTAAAAGCCCACACAACAAGGATTATTTTCAACATTCTTCCTGTAACAGTGGTCAAAAAAAACCCACACACAAGGATTATTTCAACACTTCTTCCTGTAACAGTGGGAAAAACCCACAACAAGGTTTATTTCAACATTTCTCTTCTTCTTATAATAGTGGGAAAAAGCCCACACACAAGGATTTTCCAACATTTCATCCTGTAACAGTGGTAAAAAACCCACACACAAGGATTAATTCAAAACATTTCTTCTTATAATAAGGTAAAAGCCCACACACAAGGAATATTTCCAACATTTCTTCCTGTAACAGTGGTAAAAAAAACCCACACACAAGGGATTTTGCCAGACATTTCTTCCCCTGTAACATGGTAAAAACCCACACACAATGATTATTTCCACATTTTCATCTCTATCTTCCTGTACCAGTGGGTAAAAGAACCACAAACACAAGGATTAATTCCACATTACTTTCATATAATAGTGGTAAAAGCCCACACACAAGGAATTTTTCAACATTTCCTTAAATACTGGTTAAAGCCCATGCCCACAAGGCTTATTTCAACATTTCTTCTTATAATCATGGCAAAGGTCCACACACAAAGGATTTTTCAACAAATTCGTACTTCCTGTAAACAGGTTAAAGATCACTACAACACAAGGATTTTTTCACAAACATTTCTTCCTGTAACAGTGGTACAAGCCCACACCCCACAAGGATTATTTCAACATTTCTTCTTATGAATACTGGTGAAAGGCCCATGCCCATCAGGACTATTTCAACATTTCTTCTAATAAAACTGTGAAAGGCAGCCCATGCCCACAAGAATTATTTTTTCAAACATTATTTGCTGTAACATGGTTAAAGAAGAGCCCACACCACCACAAGGATTATTTCAACATTTTCTACCTATAGTAAAATAAAAACCCAAAACCCACAACACCCAAAAGGATATAATCAAACATTTCACATATTGTTACATAACAAAACCACCTAGCATGACGGTAAAACGGAAATATCCCAAATGGCCTATTCTCCTTCCCGATTTCCCATATCAGTTCTGCCAATGTCCCGATTCACAGTATGTCACGAGGCCAACGACGTTTCGACCCAACCCTAGGTTGCGGAATTACTTATTTGTTTATGTCGTTGCTTTTGTCGTGTAGCCGTGCCCTTAGGGTGGCTTGTGTGCAGTTGCACCTTGGTGTGGTTCAGCTCTCATAACTTCGTTGCTTTTCTCTCTCTCTCTCTCCTCTAATTCCCCCGCCCCTTGCTATTCATCCTGCAAGTTCACCGGTGCCGGTACCTTTTCTCTCGAACTTTCCTGTCCCTGTCGCCTCTCGCCTATCTTTTTACCTGTCGCACTTCTTCGTTTTCTTTAGTTGAAGATGCTCACTCTGTGACGCAGCATGGCAATGTTGGCCGCCAGTGCTTGACGAGGTTAGCTCTTCACTCGAAGCCGGAAGATGTCTCTTCTCGGGGCGCCGAACCAGTCCAGTTCTTTACCTTAATTCGTCGAGAGTCAGTCAGTACTTTCAATTCCTGCAGTCGGCCTGAGAAGAGGACATCATTTCTTCAGTCACCGCTCTTCGCCTCCTGTCCTCTCTCGACTGGACAGAGGTAAGAAGTCCTTAGACCCGCCTCTACCCGGGTCCCACCCACGGGATACAGGTAAGCAGCAGTTTCGTGACTGTTTGTTTTGGTTTTGTTGTTGTTAGCCGGCTTAGCTTCATCGCTTTTGCGCAATTCTTTTGTTTTTCGGAAATTTTTGTAAGAGAAATATTGTGTGAGACCTTTTCTTCTGGTTAATTCCATCTTTAAACCTGCCATTCTAAATTATTCCCAAATTCTTTCTCCTGTTTTATGTGTCTGGTAGATGCGTAGTCGTGGGGAAGGAGAGAACCTGTGATACAGGTTGGAACTTGCTTGGTCTCGGCGCGTCCGCCCCTGTTCCACATTCGCGCGCGCGGACTTTTATACCTTCGGCCACCGTCTGTTGTGTGTGCAAGGAGAGCGAGTTTGATGTTCAAGAGCGTGTCGTGCGCATGATTTGTCCGTTCGGATGGAGTGGCTGAATTTGTGTTATTTTGAATGTGTTATAAAATGTGACAGTTGTGCCCTTGAAATATAATTTGCAAATGTGGTGGCAGTTATTAAGCGATGGTCGCTGTGTTGATTTATTTCCTAAGAAGAAAACGTTAAGCGTGAGTGAAGAAGGGTGAAGATAATCTTTATTCTTTTAATAACCTTTGATTTAATGCAGTCTTACCAGCATCGTGTGAGAAGACTTGATTCAATGGTTTAAAGAGTGCGTTGAATACACTTCCCCTCGCCCATCATGCGAGGGCTAAGACTTGACAGTAATGGTCATACGTACTGCCGCAGGTTCCCAGTACCCCTTCTTCCTTCCTCTTCCTTCTTCTTTCCCCTCCTCTTCGCCTCCTCCACCCACTACGTCCTCCCCCCCCTTCCGGGGGCTTCACCTGAGCACGATCTGATGTGCCACGTAACTGGGTCGAGCCCACGTTCTGGTTGAGACCACGACGGATTGGTGCCACACGCTGATCGAGGCACGCTTGGTCGGGACCGAGGCTGGTAGAGACGCCGCCCGTCTTGACAGGCCGGCCTTGACCCCCCGTCCAGGACCTCCAGTAACAGCTACGTCCTCCCCCCCCCCCCCCCCCCGGGACACGCCACTTCACAGCCCGCTGAATCAGGTGTCGGCTTTGAGCGACCTCCCTGCGAGAACCAACCCGGCTCGGACACCTAGTGCGACAGGGGCTCCCAGCATACTCGACAGGGGCAGGGGTGTGCACGCACTCCAAGGAGTACAAGGTCAATGCTGGAAATATTTCCTTCTAAAAGTGTATTTTTGTCATCTGTGCGGAATGCTGAAGTGTGATCATGTGCGTCGTATGGCGAAATACTATTTAAAATCGTGCAGGTTGTGGTGCGGGAGTGCTTGATTGTGATTGTGCATGTTGTTGTGCGTTGGAGTGCTTGATTGTGATTGTGCATGTTGTGTTGCGTTGAGTGCTGTGATCGTGATTGTGCATTTTGTGTGCGTTGGAGTGCTTGATCGTGATTGGCAGTTGTGTGCGTTGGATGGCTCATTGTGATCGTGCATGGTGGCGATGTGTTGGAATGTTTATTTTTTTGCTGGTGAATCAATGGGTGTTGTATCGTAATCTTTATTGTGGGGTCTCTTGCGGAGCGTGTGATGTCAGTCACTCCCTCACTCCCACCTAACCGATCCAGTCAGGGCAGACCTCCAGGGGTCGGTACGTGACAATTGTGGGGGCTCGACCGGGATGTTGAAGGCTCTGGCGTCTCTTCTCCTCTCGTTTCGCAAGTACCTGCCTTAGTTTTGTCTTTATGTATATGTTTTAGTCATTTGTCGTGTATGTTCGTGGGTGTTTGGCTTGTGACTCTAGTGTGAAGGGAGTCCATGGTGCCTGAGGGAACCACCGGTGTGCCTCGGGAGTCGTGTGAGACCAGGGGAGTCGACCGCGTTCCAGACCTCCTTCCGCCTGGTCACCTCACGCAGGTACGGCCCGAAGTCTTTTTGCCCTTCTGTTGCCGCCAGTCTCCTTTCCTGTTTTGTATTTAGAGCCAATTCTTGTTTTTTTTTTTTCTCTACCGGGTTGTTGAGTACAGGGGGGTGCATCGGAACGCTAGTTATTATTTTATTTTTTTTTTTCCTCTCCATCCGATTCTCCGTCTGCAAGGTTTTTGTTTTGGTTTTTTTTTTTTTTCGCCCACCCCACCGCACTGTTGCTCGTGTCTGTTGAGCGCGGTGTTGTCCAGAGTGGGGGGCAGCCGACATAGTTTTTTTTTTTTTTTTTTCGGTGAGCCCCATCCGCACTGTTGCTCGTGCTGTAGAGCGCGGTGTTGCCAGAGTGGACAGCCGAACTTTCCGCACACACGCATCACACACACATACACACATAAACACACGGCCCCTAAAATATTTGTTTTTTTTTTCTAGTGGAATTGTTTTTCCCTGTCTTTTGGAAAACGTAGGATATAGTTGTCATGGCGACGGTCCGCGCTGGTGGTATGGCGACGCGGGCCGTCGAAGAAAAGGGGTATTCAAAATGTTACTGTAGTCCCTAATATTGAGTACCAAGTACTTCGCTAACGTACTTCAACCTATTCCAGGCTGTAGCAGTATCCCAGGATTACTTTTACTACCTCTCGTCTGGGGGTCTCCCGTCGAGACCTCGACAGGCACTTCCGCTCGGAAGCGTCCCAGAGTATAGCGAAGCAACTGTGGGGCATCTGTTTGAGGTCGCAGAACCGAAACCTTCTCCTCTCCAGGCACTTCCCCTCGTAATGGGCATGCCCAGAAAGACTTTCCTTATAGGAAAGTCCGAGACCCAAGGGACGGGTCAGACGGATCTTCCTCCCGGTAGGAGTGGTGAACCCGCTCAGGATATCACCATCTGTCCTTCTGTTTTTCGGAGCGGCTGCGCGTAGTGAAGAGCTGCTAGGCAGGAAGCTCTGCGTAGGAAGAGGTTACACAGGCAGGAAGCTCTTCGTAGGGAAGAGGCAAAGCTCCGCGGGAAGAGTAGGATCAACGTAGAGAGGAGGCCTTAGGCAGGAGGCTCTGCGCAGAGATGAGACTGAACAGACAGGAAACTATGCATAAGGAAGAGGTATTCAGCGTAGAGAGGAGGCTGGCTGCAGACTCTAATGTAGAGGAGCTTGGCAAAGCAGGAGCCTCAGCGTAGGAGGAGGCTGCTAACAGGAGCTCCAGCGTAAGGGAGGAGGCCTGCTAGACAGGAGTCTCAGCGTAGAGAGGAGGCTGCACAGCGTAGAGAGAGGCTGCCATACAAGGAGGATTTCGTCGTAGGGAAGATCATGACAGGCAGGAAGCCATCCGTAGGGAAGAACATACAGGATGGACTCTGCGTAGGAGGAGAAGCACAACCTTCTTTCAGCGTCCCATCCCGCATCTGAAGACAGGGGGTTAATCACCAAGGCAGGTGAAAGAGTTAGAGGCCCAAAGTTAAAAGCTTACCAGATACACCTAGTGAGGACATTGATATGTTCTTAGAGCATTTCGACAAGGATGCTTGTTTCATACCATTGTCTAGGAAGCAAAAGTCTCTGCACCTTTTTATTTTTTATTCTGGGGTCTGGATTAACTGGTGCTGCAAGGGAGTGTGTCCTCACTCTAAATGAAGGTGCGTCTTATGCAGACATGCAGTTGGCTCTGCGTAAGCGTTTCCATCCCACCTTACCCCAGAGACTACAGGAGAAGTTCAGGTCCATGAAGAAGAATAAGACGGACCTTCGCGTGCATTAGTGATTAGGCTGCGCCAAGACGCTAGGAACTGGCGTCAGTTCGCTAAGTTTTTGGAAGCTGGAGGAAAACGGATCCACATTGAACCTCTCACCAACACAAGTGTTCCCCCCAAGTTGAGGATCCGGATAGGCGAGACAGCACCTCAGGAATTTCGCGGCTGCATTCACACATCAGCGGAGTATGCTGAATAGCTCGCCGCTTTATGGGCATCGCCCAATACGAGAGGAAGCCCTCCCCAGATTTAGTATCAATAAGACGCCGAACAACTGCTAGCGGGGAGAACAAGGCAGGCAGTCCATCGGGGACCCTCACACCTCGATTTTGTTTTTCTTTGTGGTCGTCCTGGCCACAATAGGAAAGATTTGCCCTAGAGCCGCTTGTAGTCATGGGGCTAGACCTTTCCCACAACCACGCGCCTCGGCTAACGGGGTCTATCCCCATCTCTGGTGGTCCAATTGTCCAGTGTTTCTTTCTGTTGTTGGTTCATCCTTGGTCGACACCATCAGGACTCGGGAGCATCAACACTCTTTGTGGATAAGGATTTAGTTTCCTTCCCCTGATGCCAGCGGGCGCTAGTTTATGATGTTTTTTTTTTGGGGGGGGGAGGGTGGTGCGGGTTGGAGGCTGGTTATTACCTCCACTCCGTCCTTCTGTACTTATTCCTATCTCCACCCCCTACTTCAGTGGGGGGCCCGAGTATGGGCCCGCGGTGAGCGCCCTCGTATTCCCCTTATCATAGGGAATACTATCACCTCGCAGACGGACGCAGTCAATCCGTGTCTACTGATTTGCCCGTACAGTCGTGTGTGGGAGTCTACCTCACGCGCCAAAGCTAAGAGCAGGAACATGAATTGCGTCCCGTACTTCAGCCGATCTCGGACTAGGTTCCGCAAGGGCCGATCTGCTAGCATTAATCCGTCTTCAGGGGCCAGGGACTTATGGATGGCCAACGTCTCTACGACAACTTTGGATCGTCCCGCTCAGTCTAGCCCTACAACCCCAGATGAGCTTCAAGCTCCACAAGGGATCCTCATTTTAGGGTTTTTCACCCAGGCAGATCGTGTGGCCAAAAGCTATTGTTGGTTTCCCCAAAGCCAGAGAGAGTCTGTCCTCCGGCAGGCCCACGATCCCCATGGCGGTCATAATGGGCACCAAGCTGGGACTCTCGAGCGGGTTAGGCCAGGATTTCTTCTGGGCCAGGGATGAGCTCAATCATGTTAGGCATACTGGCCGCAGTTGCGATACCAGCCAACGGACAACGCCCTAAGGGGCGCTTGAGGCGTGTTTCCCCTGGGATCAGTGGCGCACTGTTGGGGAACCATTCAGCAAGTTGGGGTTGACCTGGAGTGACCCATAATACTCCATCCGATCGCGGTCACCGCTACACTCTATTCGGTAGTGGTAGAATCCGCGAGTCGAACCCAGAGGCTGTCCCGCAAAGGACTATCGATGCCCCTACTTTGCTGAATCTCTCAGGCAGATTTGGGACGCGCACTGTCGTGCCAAGAGAGAATACGGCCGGAAGTTAGTACTGGAGAGCCGAATCAACACCTCACATCTTGGCCGCCGGATCCGGCCAGTCAGTCACACTCAAGAGTTTAGGCAGTGGAACTGCAGAGTCATGCGTTCACTTTCCGCTAACAAGGATCCGTAAATAACTGATGCTGACTATCTTAGCGAGCTCCGAAGTATAGCATATTGGAAAATCAGATCAGAGGGACACCTCCCCTCACCAGGGTTAAACCCTTTTTGTCTCTGTATCAGGTGTAGTGGACAGTATGTCACTTCAGTGAGTAAACGGTAGTGAATCAACCAATGGTTCGGATTGTTACTTTCATGGTTGGAAGGTTTGCTAGGTTGTTTGATAAATGTATATTATGTATTTCACTCGGTGTGATTTTCTAATCGTGGAATTTTTGTATGGATTTTTCGTACTCTGTCGCACACAAGAGAGCTGGGTTTCTTCCATTGTTGTGAAAGTTGGCAACATGCCGACAAGGTTCAAAGTAGCACTGTATCTCAGAGAAACAAGCTTTTAGAAGGGGGTTTGTCACGAGTATTGTCACGTAAGGCCTAACGACGTTCGACCCACCTAGGGTGGCGGAAATTACTTGTTTGTATTATTGTCGTTGCTGTTTGTCCGTGTAGCCGTCCTAAGGGTGGCTAGAGGAGCAGTTGCCCTTTGGGTGGTCACTCAACTTCGGTTTGCTTTCTCTCTCTCTCTCTCTAATTTCCCCCGCCCGTGCCCCCCTATTTTATATTTTTCATCCACCATGCAAGTTCACGGTGTGCCGGTACCTATCTCTCGAAACTTTCTGCTGACGGCCTCTCGCCTGTCCTTTTACCTGTCGCACGTGCTTCGTTTCTTTTAGTTTGAAGTATGCTCCCTCTGTGACGCAAGCATGCATGTTGCCGACCATTGCTGACGGAGTTAGCTCTTCAACTCGAGCGGTAAGATGTTCCACTGGGCGCCTGCTCCAGTCCTGGTTCTTTACCTTACTCGAGAGTACAGTCAGTACTTTCAATTCCTGCAGTCGGCCAGTAGAGAGGGACATTCATTCTTCTGTCATCCGCATCTTTCGCCTCTGTCCTCTCGACTGGACAGAGGTAGAGAGGGAGTCCTTTGACCCCTCTTCGGGTCACCCACGGGTAGCAGGTAAGCATCATTCCGTGGTCTGTTGTTATTGGTTTGATGTTGTTAGCCGGTTTAGTCTTCCGCTTTTGCGCAATTTTCATTTGTTTTCGAAATTGGAAGAGAAATCTTGTTGAGACCTTTTCTCTGGTTAATTCAACCTTGAAAACCTGTCCATTCTAAATTAATTTCCAAACAATCTTTCTCCTGATTATGTGTCAGTGATGCCGGTAGTCGGTGGGAAGGGATAGAACCTGGAGATTCAGGTTGGAACTTGCTTGGCTCGCTTCGTCCGCCCCTGTCACATTCGCCGGACTTTTTATCCTTCGGCCACGTCTGTTTGTGTGTGCCAGAGAGCGAGTTTTTTAAGTTTCAACGAGCGAGCGTGCCAAGATTTGTCCGTTCGGATGCGTGGTTGGAAATTTGTGTTATTTTGAAATGTGTTTTTTTAATAAAAATGTGGGACAGTGTGCATTGAATTCTTATTTGGCAAATGTGGTGGCAGTTATTATAAGCGATGGTCGCTTGAGTAGATATATTTCCAAGGAAGGTAAAAACGTTAAGCGTGAGTGATAGAAGGTGAAAATAATTCATATTTTGTTTTATAAAAACCTGTAGAATATTGCAAGTCCTTTTAACCTGCATCGTGTGAGAACTTGATTTCAATGGGTTTTAATGAGTGCTTGAAATACACTTCCCCACGCCCATCATGCGCGTGGCAAAGACTTACCATCACAGGTCCGACGGACTGACGCAGGGTTCCAGACCCTTCTTCCTTCCTCCTTCCTTCTTCTTTCCCACCTCTTCGACTCTACCTTCCAGCTACGTCCTCCCCCCCCCTTCCGGGGGCTTCACCAGGACAGCTATCTGGATGGTGCAACGTAACAGGTCGAGGCCACCGTTCTGGATGAGACCACGGACGGGATGTGGCCACAACGCTTGATCGAGGCCACGCCCTTGGTCCGGGACACGAGGGCTGGTAGAGACCCGCCGTCTTGACTGCCGGCCTGACCCCCCCGTCCAGGTCCTTCAGTAACAGCAACGTCCCCCCCCCCCCCCCCCCGGGACAACGCACTATCAATGCCCGCTTGGAAGTCGAGGGTGCGGCTTGAGCGACTCCCTGCGAGAACCAACCACTGCACGGAAGCACCTAGTGCGAACAGGGTGGCACCCATCAACACGACCAGGGCAGGGGTGTGCACGAACGGCACTCCATGTTGTTAAGAAGGTCAATGCTGGAAATATTCCTTATAATTAGAGTATTTGTACATATGTGCTGGAATTGCAGTAAGTGTGATCAAGTGCGTCGTAAGGCGAAATACTTTATTTAAAAACGTCAGGTTTGTGGTTGCGGGAGTGCTTGATTGTGAAATGTGCATGTTTGTGCCGTTGAAGTGCTTTGATGTGATTGTGCAAGTTGTGTGCGTTGGAGTGCTTGATCGTGATTGTGCATGTTTGTCGTTGGAGTGCTTGATCGTGATTGAGCAATGTTGTGAGCGTTGGAGTGCTTCATTGTGATCGTGCATGTGCGAGTGTAGGAATGTTTATTTTTGCATGGTGTTGAATAAAGGGGTTTTGTATCGTAATCTTTATTGTGTGGTCTCTTGCGGAGTCGTGTTGAGGTCATTCACTCCCTTCACTCCCCACCTAGTCCGCTCCTGTCAGGGCAACCTCCAGGGGACGGTCGTGACCAACCCGAATTGCCCATTAACCAGTTCGTCTATCCCGATTTGCCCATTACCAGTTCGCCTATTCCGATTTGCCCATTACCATTTCGGGCCTATTCCCGATTTGCCCATTAAACCAGTTCGTCTATTCCCGATTTGCCCCTTCACCAGTTCGCCTATTCCCCGATTTCAGTATTTTTTTTTCATTCATATAAACCCATACTGTGATTCCAAGTCGCCAGTTTCCAGTTCGCCTGTGCACACACACAACCCGCACCACACACACGCACGCACTCGACTCCACGCACGCACGCACGCACGCACTGCACGCACGCACGCAACACACACACCCACACACACCACCACACACACACACCACGCACGCACGCACGCACACACACACACACACGCGCGCGCGCGCGCGCACAGCAAACCCGCGCGCACATCATGCCTGACTCACACACAGCTCACACACACACCACACACACACACACACACACACATTGTATTGATTTTATTTCACTTATCGCAGCCCCTCCTTCTCACTCTGTTTCAAATATTGAATAGCGACTTGACAGCACAGTAATTTCCCCTGAGCCGAGTGTCCAGTTGGGAAATGTAAAGCATACCAAATTTCGCTTGAAACTCTGTGTGTGTGTGTGTGTGGTGTGTGAGTGAGTGTGTGTGTGTGTGTGTGTGTAGTGTTGAGTGTGTGTGTTGTGTAGTGTGTGTGTGAGTTTTGCGTGCTTGCGTGCCGAGCGTGCTGCACGCGCGTGGTGTGTGTGTGTGTGTGGAGAGTGTTGGTGAGTGTATGTGTGTTGTGTGTGTGTGTTGTGCGTGCGTACGTGGTGATGCGAGCGAGCGTGCGTGCGTTGCATACGTATGTTATGTGTGTTGTGTGTGGCAAGGTGTGTGTGTGTGGGCGCGCGCGCGCCGCGCACGCGCGCGTGTGTGGGTGTGGTGTGTGTGTGTGTGTTGGTGTTGTGTGTGAGAGAGAGAGAGAGAAGAGAGCGAGACAGACAGAAGACAGACCGACAGACAGACCGCCAGAGGGACACAGAACACAAAATACAATGAAGAGAGAGAGAGAGAGAGAGAGAGAGAGAGAGAGAGAGAGAAAGTAGGTGAAGACAGAAGGACAGAGAGACAGGAAAAACAGAGAGAAACGAGAGAACTGGCTTGTTATACAATTGTTTGGAAGAGCCACTAACAAGACATTGCACTTGCGAATGTTTTTGGGTGTCTCAAGACCGAGTTTGCGAATTTCAAGTACACACTACATACCCTGACCGGTATAGTACGTAGGCTGAAACGAGGCATAGAGTCAAACTCATCCAAGAGGCTCATGGAGGAATGGCGCTTATCAAGAGCAAGCGAACTCGGGACAGGCGAACAGGACCATACAGCATCAGTGGTCAAAGTCCCCCCCGCCCCCACCCTCCCCCTCCCCCCGCCCGCCCCCTAAACACACACACAACTCGCGCGCGCGCGCGCACACACACCACACACACACACACACCACCCCCCACACACACACACACACACACACACCCCCAACACGCACCACACACACATCACCACACACAACCACACACCCACACAGCACACATACACACACACAAACACCAAAAAACGAGCAAATAAAGCCAACAAACCAAACAACCGAACCAACCAAACAAACCAAACAACCTAAACCACGGAAAAAGTGGTCAAAATCCCACTCCGACAAAGCTATAATCAACGCCTCATCCCACCCAGGGTACGTGTCTGTGTTGAAGGTGTGAAGTGAGAAGGGAGGTGGGAGAGGAAGGGAAGGGGTGTAAGAGAGAGGAGGGGATGATGGAGGGGGGGGGGGTAAGGGGAGGGGCGGGAGGGGACAGGGGATCCGTGTGGTATGGGAAAGCGAAATGATTGTCTTTGGAAATGAAAAACCCTTGCAAGGAGACATGGGAGACAGCACTGAAGAAGAAGAAGAGAAATCCTCAACGAAGGATTAGCTACTAAACGGACAGAGAAGACCCCCCCCCCCAGCAGACCTTTGGGACGCACGTGCGCTATATATAGACAAGACACAGATGGACGCGATACTAAGCAGGAAGCGGACGACACTGTCATTATTATTTGGGCCCTGACAACTGGCTGCCCATCAAAAACCTGACCGCAATGTATGCGTACCGATCGACAGTTCAACAATGTGCGATCAACAGATATCCTGCGCTACTGAGAAAGAGAGTAAAACTCAAACGAAACAAAGAAATCAAGAGAACAAAGAAACGGTACGAATAAACGAGAACACAACCGAAAGAAGAGATCATGCTCTTTTTCTGTAGCTGCAGTCGGTGTTGTATGTTTTACGGTCACACACCAGACTGCATATTCTTCTATCTTTTTTTTGTAGATTGCTTTCAAACCTCCCTTTTCCCCCCCCATTTTTCTTTAAAGTGGGGTCTTCCCATCTTCCTGTTTTGTCCATCCTACTCGTTTCACATCCTTTCCCCCTCACAGTAAGGCCTCTTTCACGCCGTGCATAGTCTGTGTGTGCCATTTAAACGATGGACCATTGGCAATGTATTATCTGATGT
>CM031605.1:31196605-31199105 GCA_018398815.1 Conus ventricosus
TTAATGCGCGCAGGGTGGGGGATAGAGGGAGGCGCACGCCGGCGAGGGGGGGGGGGGGGGGGGGGGGGGGGGGAGGGAAACGGGGAGTGGAAGAGCGATGTGAAGGGGGTCGCTAAATGGACTGATCCCACTGGCGATGCCAAAATTCGCAAATAGCTAAAAGTACGTGGCCCAAAAGCGCGAAATGAAACGTTGAACAGCGCGAAATGACAAGTATAAACAAAAAGCACAAATTTTCATTGTAACTAACTGCCAGAATGAGTTTCTTGTATAACCTATCTGACATGACATTGGTTCTGACTCCATTTCCCATACAGTCCTTCGAATGAGACTATAAACCGAGGTTCCGTGTGTGAACGCACGCTTAATATCTTGCACACACGTAAAATCCCATCACCAACTTTCGGAAGAGTAGGCCAGTTTGGCCGTTGGTATGGATGACACGTTACACATAGCATGCACCCTGCGTGAGAAATGGAAAGAATGAAGGAAGTAATGAAACTGAGTGAACGATATTGAACAATATTGACTGGATGACACGGGAAAACGACTGAATGAAGCGCCAGCTGGCAGCTCTTCAGTCGGCACTACCCAGGTAGGCAGCCCGTTGTGTAAACGAGTGTTGATTGTAAAGCGCTTAGAGCTGGTCTCTAGCCGAGAATAGGCGCTATATAAGAATTCATTATTATTATTATTATGACTAGGTCATGAGTGTGGCATGAATAAAATTGAAAACTCAGATGGTGAATGTTTGTTCATGTCCCACACTCGCCGTTTTACCCATTTCTCTTCACCCAGTACCCCCCCCCCCTCCTGCCCCCCCCCCCCCCCCCTCATTGTTCCCTCTCCTCTCTACCACCTCGCTCCCTATCCTTTCCTTGCAATTGTCAATGTCCTGACGCATCCTTCCTCTCTCTTTTTCAACCTTTGTTATGCGTCTGATCACGGTTATTTCCCTAGACCCACTTTCAATCCCTTCGCTAAGCAAGTCCATTGCATTACAAATGGAAATGTCCAGCACAAAAAAGTGATTCGCTTTCAACCTGCCCAGAATGGTAATGAGTCACCATGAACGGATTGGAAGACGATCAGATAAAAACTGTGGATTTGCATAGGTAGCAAGAACACAGACAAACACACAGACCCAGACAGACAGACAGAATGCGCGGTTATTAACAGGTAATGGTATAAAAAGGACAACTTAAAACTCCTATTATGTTATCATTTGTATTATTCACTCAAATTGAAGTATAAATGTTATTGATTCAAATTTTTTTATGATTATGCATACTATTTATGTAGGAAGATAATCTGACATATGTGAGCAAACATTAAGACATTGACAAGCTGTGGAAATTGCCGTCAATAATTGCATGTAATGACAATAAAAAATGATTATTTATGGCGTTTAATCTTACATCATAAGCTCTAAGCGCTTATAAATACATAAAAGGTTAAAGAAACATAAATGAAACCAATAAGAAGATGAATATCGCAATACGTACCATGCACCTACAAACAAGGGTGCATATTCTCACCACCCCACACACACACACACACACACACACACACACACACACACACACACCCCACACCACACACACTCACCACATGATCCTACACACACTGTCGCACAACAACGGGCACAACAGCACGCGCGCACACACACACACATGTGCACACGCCCACACATGCGCACACGGACCCCCCCCCCCCCCCCCCCCCAACACACACGCAATTAGTCGCAGAATCAATTTGATGGACAAGGGAAGGGGAAGAAAGAACTGCTGTTGATAGGTGAAGAGGGTTGTTTTAAGGGATGCCGTGAAGGAAGACGAGAGTTTGAACTACGCAAAGCTATTGGGAGTTTTTTCCAAGAAACCGGACCCTGAGAAGAAAAAGAACGATCGCCATAGGTTTTAGTTCGAAATCGAGGGATTTTGTGGTGAGTATTGTCGGTTAGAAGAACGCAACTGCCTAGAAGGAACATTGAGATGAAGGAGATCAGAAAAGGTAGGAAGGAGCTAAGCCATTCAAAGATTTAAGGCAGAGAAAGGGCAGTTTGTAGTCTATTCGTTTTTCGACCGGCAGCCAGTGAAGACAAAGAAGTAAGGGAGTGACATGAGAAGATCTGGGTTGTCTTGAGAATTAAACGAGCAACGTTTTGTACTTTCCGGAGACGACTAAGACGATTCTGGGGACAGCCAGCTAGAAGAGAATTACAGTACTCAAGTCTAGATAGAATGAAGGCAGAAACAAGGGTTTTTGTGGCATCAACAGAGAGAAGATGTCGCACAGAACCAATGCGGCGAAGCTCAAAGTAACAGAAACGGCAGACTGTGGAAACATATTGCTGGAAGGAAAGTGCTGAGTCAAGAGTAACACCTAAATTCCGTGCAGATGAAGATGCCTGAATAAGGCAATTTTCCAATTTGATCGAGTTTGGAATACAGTCAGATAAAAGAAGTCTTTTGGGTGCAAAGAAAATCATTTCAGTTTT
>CM031605.1:31206605-31214105 GCA_018398815.1 Conus ventricosus
TTTTGCTTTCCCGATCACATTTACCCTGCCTCAATAACCCCACTCCCTTTTTTTGTTCACGACCCTTCACCAGCCAGTCAAAACCCCACCCTTCTTTTTTCTTCAGCTAAAATTCCCCTGCAGTCATAAACCCCCCTCCCCTTTTTTTTGTTACAATCAATTCACCCTGCCCCGCAATAACCCATCCCCTTCTTTTTGCCTCACGACTCACATTTTTCATGCCCTCAATAACCCCTTTCCTTCTTTTTGCTTCACAAATCACATTCACCATGCCCGTCAATAACCCCCTGCCTTTTTTTGCTTCACGACTCACTTCACCATGCCCGTCAAAAACCCCCCTGCCTTTTTTTTGCTTCACAATCACATTCACCATGCCCGTCTAACCCACCCCTTTGTTTTGCTTCACAGACCCATTCCCATGCCAGTAATCCCCACTCCTTCTTTTGCTTCCAGATAATTTTACCATGCCCTTCAATAACCCCCTCCCCTTTTTTTGCTTACAGACTCCATTACCTGCAGTCAATAACCCACTCCCTTCTTTTTTTTTCACAGACTCCTTACCATGCCAGTCAAAACCCCCCTGCCCTTTTTTTTGCTTCCGATCACATTTACCATGCCCGTCAATAACCCACGTTCTTTTTGCTTCCAGATCACATTCACATGCCAGTCATAACCCCCCTCCTTCTTTTGCTTCCCGACTCAATTCACCCATGCCGTCAATAACCCCCCCCCTTCTTTTTTTTTTTACAGCTCACATTCACCCTGCAGTCAATAACCCCCCCCCTTCTTTTTGCTTCAAGACTCCTTACCATGCCGTCAAAAACCCACCCCTTCCCTTTTTCTTCACAGACTCACATTCACCATGCCAGTCAAAAACCCCCCCCCCTTTTTTTGTTCCAGATCCATTACCTGCCAGTCCCTAACCCAGCCTTCTTTTTTTTCACAGACCATTCACCTGCCCTCAATAACCCCCCGCCTTTTTTTTCTTCACGACTCCATTCCCCCCTGCCCTGAAAAACCCCCTTCCCTTTTTTTGTTCACGATCACATTCACCATGCCATCTTTCCCCCCTCCTTCTTTTTGCTTCACAACCCATTCACCGTGCCCGTCAAAAACCCCCCATTCCCTTCTTTTTGCTTCAAAGACTCATTACCGTGCATCAATAACCCATCCCCTTTTTTTTGTTAGACTCAATTCACCAGCCCGTCAATAACCCCCCCTCCCCCTTTTTTTGCTTCACAGTCAAATTACCTGCCCGGCAATACCCCCCTCCCCTTTTTTTGCTTACAACCCCATCACCGTGCCCCGTCAAAACCCCCCCCCCCTTCTTTTTGCTTCACAGCTCAATTCACGGCAGTCAAAAACCCCACTCCCTTCTTTTTGTTTACGACTCACATTCACCTGCCATCAATAAACCCCCCTCTTTCTTTTTGTTACGCTCAATTCACCGTCCAAATCAAACCCCATTCCCCTTTTTTTTGCTCACGACTCAATTCACCCTGCCCTCAATAACCCCACTCCCTTCTTTTTGCTTACAGCTCATTCCCATGCCAGCCCAAAAAACCCCACCCTTTTTTTGCTTCACATCAAATTCACCATGCAGGCAAAAACCCCTCCCCTTTTTTTTGCTTCCGCCCATTCACCGTGCCAGTCAAAACCCCACTCCCTTCTTTTTGTTCCGCCAAATTTACCGTGCCGCAAACCCCCCCCTTCTTTTTGCTTTACAGACTCACATTTACCCTGCCCCTCAATAACCCCCCCCCCTTCTTTTTGCTTCACAGCTCACTTCACCGCCAGTCTTAACCCCCCCTCCTTCTTTTTGCTTCACAGACTAAATTCACCTGCCCTTTAATAACCCCCCTCCCTTCTTTTTTTTCCAGACTCACTTCCCATGATCAATAACCCCCCCTTCTTTTTGCTTCACAGGGGCCCCATTACCATGCCCTAATAACCCCCCTTCTTTTTGTTCCAGATCAAAACACCATGCCGTCAAAACCCCACTGCCTTCTTTTTTTCTTTTACAGACTCACCACCAGCCAATCAATAACCCCCCTCCCCTTCTTTTTGCATCCAGACTCACTTCACATGCAGTAAAACCCCATCCCTTATTTTGCTTCCAGACTACATTCACCTGCATCAATAACCCCCCTCCCTCTTTTGCTTTACAGACTACATTTACCATGCCATCAAACCCCCCCTCCCCCTTTTGTTCACAACTCACATTCACCATCCCCAATACCCATGTTTTCTTTTGTTCACAGATCACATCACCATGCCCTTCAAAAACCCCCCGCCCCTTTTTTTTGTTTACAGATCACATTTACTGTTCCGTCAAAACCCACTCCCCTTCTTTTTGTTACAAATCACATTTCCATGCGCAATAAACCCCACTCCCCTTTTTTTTGCTTCACAGATTCATTTTTCCCTGCAAGTCAAAACCCATGCCTTCTTTTTGTTCACAGACTACATTACCATGCCCGTCAATAAACCCCCTCCCCTTTTTGTTTACAGATCAATTGCCGTGCCCTCAATAACCCCCTCCTTCTTTTTGCTTCAGACTCCATTCCCGTCCAGTCATAACCCCACCCCTTTTTTTTGCTTACAGATTACATTCACCTGCCAAAATAAAACCCCCTCCCCCTTTTTGCACAGACTCACATTTACCATGCATCAAAACCCCACTCCCCTTTTTTTGTTCACAGAACCAAAATTCCCCCCTCCCGTAAATAACCCCCTTTTTTTGTTCCGACCCCCTTCCCATGCCCCGTCAATACCCCATCCCTTCTTTTGTTCAGACTCACTTCCCCCCGGAAGTCAATATGTTAATTCCAAAAGGGCATTCGTTTTTAACTTTGATTTTCTTGGGGTTTGATAAAATGTCTTTTTTTTTTGTTTTTTTTAAAAATTTAGTGTCGCAATCATTCCTTTGTAAGGCAAAAAAAAACAACACAACGACAGAGAAATATGGGCTTCTGAACCTTTTTTGAAAAGAAATTCCCCCCCCCTCTCCCCCCTCGCCCTCCCCCACCCCAAACCCCTGAAAAAATTGCCAAACTAGAACTCTACTGCGTCATCTTTTTCGTTGTTTCAATCAACAAAATCAGACGTTTAATCAGAGCGGCAAAGCCAAAAATGGCGCGAAAAAGGGTGCGTTTTTTTGAGGAGAATGAGATTTCAAAGAACGTTTGTAGAAAACATTATTCAATGGATTTCAAACGTTCTTATCAAATTTTGTACAGTTAAATTTTTGGATTTTTAATATTAAACAATCAAGTAATGTAAACCACAAAGACAAAATTTTCATGTCAACCCCGAGAGAAGAATTGAAAACTAAGTTCAGTTAGTTAATCCCCAATGGGAAATGAACACATAATCTAGTACTATTTTTTGTGAACAAACTGGACCGTAAGATGGCTCGCTTTTTTTTTCAGGGGTTACGGACAAAAAATGTAAAAAAGGGAAAAAAAATTTTGACGAGATGCTCACACAAATAGCCCCAAAAGCTTCGGCAAAAAAGTTGGCTTTTTCCTTTTTTGATTTTTTCTGGGGTTGTTTTTTAAAAAATGATTTTTTTTATTTTTTTTTAAATAATTTTTCGTTGGGGACTGTTTTTCCCCTTCAAAGGGGCAAGAGGATATACGTTAATGTCAACGTCCTTCCCCCAAATGAAGAGCAGAATTTAAACCCCTTCTCACCGCCCCCCCCCGGGGTTTTAGTGTGTTTTTTCGTCAGAAAGCCAAATCCGAGGCAATACATCCATAGTTTTAAGCCCCTTCCCCCCCCCCCCCCCTGGCGGGGGCATAAAAACCTTTGGGGGCAATTCGCTTTTTTTTACCCTTTTTCCCGGAAATTGATTCCCAAGGGATATTCGATTTTAAATGCTCATTTCACCCGCCCTACACACAAAAGGGGAAAAGGGTCGATGACCGAAAAGGCGACCACGGGTACTCGCCAATTTTAGGTACCCGGGTGTAAAAATGGTTCGGAACCTAAGACGGTGGTCAACGTTCCGCTTTTTCGAAATGAATTTTCAAAAAATCTTTAAAAATGGCGGGGGGTTCCCGGGACAAATAAAAGAAAAAAAAAAAAAAAAAAAAAAAAAAAAAAAAAAAAAAAAAAACAACAACTTTTTTTTTCCCACGCAAATGAGTTATCGTTTCTGCACCAAATGGACAGGGGTTTGGGGCAAAAAGAAATACTTAGGGGGCAACGTGAAAGAACCACAGAAATTGCAACACACAAAGAAAAATTGCCCGAGATCCATTGGGATGGCCTGATCAAACGCAAGTGACCGGTCGGGATCGGGGGCTGCCCATTCGTTTTCACTTTTTAAAACCCCCCTTTTCCCCCCCCTCCCCTCTCTCTCTCTCGTCCCCCTCTCTCCACACCACCACACACACCACAACACACACACCACTGACATCGACACATTTTTCGACAACTATAACTGTCCCGCTTCGGGAAAGGTCCTTTCTTGCTAAACGCGGTTTTATAACCTCCCTTGCAGATTTTTGGGAACGTCGCCTGTTGCCCACCCCCAAAGTTATCCGGACCTTTTTGGGTACCGGTACCCAGACGGGCCCGGACACCAAAATGGGGGGCTGTGGTGACTTCCTGTTCCCCCAGTGGGGTTTTTGAAGCCTCGACTCAAAGGGAGCTCGACTGGGGCCTTTTGTTACCCCTTTACTTTTTGCACGCCTTTACACTTTGCTCGTTTTCCGAAGTGACGGGATTAAGGGTTGGGTCGAGGGGGGGGAGGGGAGGTCACACCACACACACACACACACAAACACACACACCACACACACACACACACACACTCACATAAACACACACGCACGCACTCGCACGCGCGCGCGGGGGCGCGCACCCCCCCCCCCCCCCCCACCCCCAAACGCACGCCGCACGCACGACCACCACACACACACAACACACACACACACACACCACACACACACACACAAAAACCCGCACACACAATTTGCGTTCACGATCTAAACACCACACACACACAACACCACCCAACACCACCACCACACACACACCGCGCGCGCGCGCGCCGCGCGCGCGCCGCAAACGCACACGCAGCACGCACCGCACGCACGCACGATGCACCCACAGCACACACCACGCGCGCGCGCGCTCACTCACCACAAACACACCACCACACACACCACACCACACCAACACCACACACCACGGGAACATAAGCGACACAAAAACACAAAATATAACAGGGTGAACAGCTCATTTGACACGACCCCAAATGTGTACACATGTTTGACGAAAATAGGATAAATCACGAACTGAAAAAAAAAAAAAGGGGGAAAACTGGAACAAAGTTTTTTTTTTTTATGGGCAATTCTCTTTTTCAAGATGTGTTTTTTCACTTTTTTGCTTTTTTCGCCATTATCTTCAGTCATTCATTTATTCAATCTTCATTCTTTTTAAACCTTTGATCAATCACTCATTCATTCATTTTTGCTTTCGCAAAGAAGGTGGGACTACTGGGGGGGGGGGGGGGGGGGGGGGGGGGGGGGGGGGGGGGGGGGGGGGGGGGGGGGGGGGGGGGGGGGGGGGGGGGGGGGGGGGGGGGGGGGGGGGGGGGGGGGGGGGGGGGGGGGGGTGGGGGGGGGGGGGGGGGGGGGGGGGGGGGGGGGGGGGGGGGGGGGGGGGGGGGGGGGGGGGGGGGGGGGGGGGGAAGGATGGGGCGCAGAAAGAAAAAGGCCCAAAAGAAGGTTGACATGGGGAGAAGCGAAGGTTCATACCTGCCAAACACTGGGGGAAAGGGTCGCTCCTTCAAGAGAAAACTTGGAAAGGGGCGGGATTGTGTGGCCCGTACTGGGAATTCGCGGAAAGGGCCGTAAATTCCGCTGTAAGCTTCGTTTCCATGGGCCCGAAAAGTTTTAAAACTCTCCCCTCCTTCTCCTCTCTCTCTCTCCTCTCTCTCTCTCTCCCTTTTTCTCTCTCTCTCTCTCTCCTCTGTGTCTGTGCATGTGTGCGTGTGTATTTCCGAATTCCGTACATATTTTGTCATGTTTATTTTACGCTATTTTTTACAGGCTAATAAAATTTACGTTTTAGTACTTCCCCAAATCATTACATCCATATGTTTCCCCCTCTCCCTTCCATCCCTCTCTCTCTCTCTCCTCTCCTCTCATTTTTCCTCTCTCTTTCTCTCTCTCTCTCTCTCCTCTCTCTCTCTCCTCCTCTCTCTCCTCTCTCTCTTTCTCTCTCCCCCCCCCCCCCCAAGTCATCTCACTTTTCTTAATATTCACGTTTTTCATGCCGCAAAAAAGAAACATGGGTGCCTTGCGCTCTCTTCTCTTCCTCTCTCTCTCTCTCTCTCTCTCTCTCCTTTTCTCTCTCTCTCTCTCCTTCCTCCTCTCTCCTTCCTCTCTATGCGGCAAAAGTGTGTGTATTTGTGGGTCAAAATAATTTCGCACTTTGTCATATTCCTTTACTGTCTTTTTCCCTACTGCCAAACTTTTACTTGTAGACACTTACATATTTTTTCCCCCGCCCACCTCACTCCCCCACCCCCGCCTCTCCCCTCTTCATTATTATTATTCTCATTTTTTTTTTTTTGGGGGTTTTTTTTTTTTTGTTGTTGTTTTGTTTATTATTATTCTTATTTTTTGTTTTTTTTTTCATTTATCTTTTATTTTTTATTTATTTCCTCTATGATTTCAGACCCCCTTTGCTTGCTTCTTTTATTTTTTAATTAATTGATTTCCCGCAGTTGTTCCCTACCCGGCGAGGGCTGGGTGTAAAAAAAACACTTAGTGCTTATCATTATCCCGTAAATAAAAATTTTTCTTGCTTGTCTTGCTCTCTCTCTGTCTCAACTATTTCTTTTTCATGCACAAAATTTAAAAGGAAACCTTTCCCCCCTCTCTCCTCTCTCTCTCTCCTCTCCTCTCTTTCTCTCCACCCCCCCCCTTTTCTCTCTCTCCTTCCTCTTCTCCTCTTCTCTCCCCGTCTGCCCGTCTGTCTGCCCTCTGTCGGTCTTTTTTTTTCCCTTTTTCCTCCCTTTTCCCCCCCCCCCCCCCTTTTCCCTTTTTCCTCTCCTTTTTCTCTCTCTCCCTCCCTCCTCCTCTCTCTCCCTCCCCTCTCCCTTTTCCTCTCCTCCCCCCTCCTCTCTATGCTGCAAACGTCGGTATTTGTGTGGCAAAAATAGTACGCACTTTGTCATATTTACTTTCACTGCTTTTTTTAACATGCCAAACTGTACGTTGTAGTAAACTTACAATGTTTCCCCAGCCCACCTCACTCCCTACCCCCCGCTCTCTCCTTCCCTTTATTATTATTTTTCTCATTTTTTTTTTTTTTTAAATTTTTTTTTGTTGTTGTTTTGTTTATTATTATTTTTATTTTTGTTAGTTTCTTTCTCTTCTATTTTTCATTTGATTTTTCCCCATGATTTAAGACCGCTTTGCTTCTTCTTATTTCTTTCATTAATTATTCACTGCATTTTTGTCCCTACCGGGCGGGACTGGG
>CM031605.1:31219105-31226605 GCA_018398815.1 Conus ventricosus
GTGCACGTTTGTGCGTACGTGCGTGCGTACGTGTGTGTGTGTGTGTGTGTGTGTGTGTGTGTGTGTGTGTGTGTGTGGTGGTGCGTGCGTGCGTGCGTGCGTGCGTGCGTGCGTGCGTGTGTGCGTGCGTGTGTGTGTGTGTGTGTGTGTGTGTGTGTGTGTGTGTGTGTGTGTGTTCGTGCGTGCGCGCGTGCGTGCGTGCGTGCGTGTAATAAAGCAAAGCCAAAGATACTATTCATATTTTCTACAACTTTACCCAGTTCTCTCTTTGGACGTCAGCTTTCAAGGGAGGTAAACTATGCCGTTGTCCAGAGACTGTCGTCCATAGTTACCTGCTCCTACGTAACAAAAATGTGTTAAAATGTTTATTTTGTTGCTGAATGGAACACATGGCATGCTCTTTCCCTGGGAGTAGCTGGCATGACATGGGTGCAAAAACAGAGCCTAGGTATACTTCAACAAAATAACATCACACAAACTTCAGAACATGAGGACTACCGTGGGTATACTTTCCCTTGAATTGTGAACAAGGGTACTTAGCATATGTTTACTGTCATCATGTACATGGTTACAAATCTCGGTCTGCTACTCAGTTATTATGAAATCTACTGAATCTTTATGGGGGCCGCGTCTTCTAACTGAATCCGATTAGATCAGCATCAAAGTAAAGATATACTTACTGTGATGTGAGAGTAAGCTTACATCATTGACCCTATTTGTTGGCCTATTGCAAACAAGTGAGAGTAAGCTTACATCATTGACCCTATCTGTTGGCCTATTGCAAACAAACTGAAGAAACAAGCCAAAATACCAGCTTACACCAATATAACTGCAGTGTGATTGCTTAGTACGTACACACACACACACACACACACACACACACACACACACACACAGAGAGAGAGAGAGAGAGAGAGAGAGAGAGAGAGAGAGAGAGAGAGAGAGAGAGAGAGAGAGAGAGAGCAGATTTCAGCCGTTATTGCATGTATTTAGAAAGGACATTGGAAAAACCTGGACATTTAAACGTAATATGACTGAGAACCTTTACAGAAGAAGAAGAAGAAGAAGAAGAAGAAGATGAAACACCCAAACGAAAACAACTTGCAACTAAAACGTCACCTTTTTTAAAAAAGGAAAATTTGAAATGCGTGACACGCACACACAAAAAAATGATACCAAAGTTCCCAGTTTTTTCTCCTGGAACCAAGCGATAAAAGTAATCGAAACTTGCACGTAAGCTTGTAATATGAGAGAGAGAGAGAGAGAGAGAGAGAGAGAGAGAGAGAGAGAGAGAGAGAGGAGAGAGAGAGAGAGAGAGTTATGATGGCTGGCAGGCCCGTTCCGCGGACAGTGCCATCTACGTTAATCGATCGTGAAGTGTAAATTTGCCATATTCCGCTTCCACGGAGGGGAGCAGCTTATAGAGTCTCGGGAATTAACCAGAACTCCACGATGCTCCAAGGGGAAGGCAAAAAGGCAGGGCATGGAGGAGAGAGAGAGAGAGAGAGAGAGAGAGAGAGAGAGAGAGAGAGAGAGAGAGAGAGAGAGAGAGAGAGAGAGAGATAAAGAGAGAGAGAGAGAGAGAGAGAGAGAGAGAGAGAGGAGAGAGAGAAAAAGAGAGAGAGAGAGAGAAAGAGAGAGAGAGAGCGAGAAAGAAAGAGAGAGAGAGAGAGAGAGAGAGAGAGAGAGAGAGAGAGAGAGAGAGAGAGAGAGAGAGAGAGAGATGACAGAACAAGCGATGGGATGTGGACATTTGCAGGGATGGAGGGGGAGAGTCGGGGTGAGGTGTGTGGAGGGGGGGGGGGAGTAGGAGAGGGGCAGAAGAAAGGGGGTGGAGTCGGAAGGACAGAACGGGAAGGGGGTCTGTGAGACTGCGCAGTGTTCTATACCTTTATCAAGTTTTATCTCGTCTGCGCGTTCGAAGTGTGTGTGTACCAGTGCGTAACTCGCAAGTGGCTGACAAATCTTAGATCGATCAGCCGCCTGACGAATGAACAAAGGTGATCAAGGCGAAGAAGACCAGGATAGCCACAGAGAACAATGATGATGATGAAGACGATAATACTCACGCCATGGAGACCCGCTCTTACGTGAGACTGCATGAGTAGAGCTGGATACGTCACGTATCATCTCATCATAGAATTTGGCAACCAGCAGGCCCGAGAGAATCAGATACCTGCAGTGTTGGTGAGAGAATTCGTGCAGCGCTCTCAAGGACGCGTCCACTACTCAGTGAAACTTGGTTCATGGTCATCTCACATGAAACCGCAGCACGCTCATCTGTGGGATACGGACCAGTCGTAAATTCCCGGGGAAATTCCCTTAACGACCTCTGTCACCAATCTAATCAAGCTCACCAGGCTAATACCGATTGACGAGGAATCTAAGCCTCCCCGAGGAGAGACCTATGATTTGTCATGCCAGAAATCATTCCAGGACAACTTACTCTAACATCGCTGCCTTTCCTCCCGCATTTGACCCTTCCCATAGGAGATGCGAACGAACCGAAGTCGATGAGATCTGTATAATTGGGAGACAGGGATGGAGGCAGGGAGGGGTGTGGGGAAAGACGGTGTGGCGGGGGTTGAGCGTGATGGAAACAAGGGGTGGAGGGCAAGATGAGGCAGCGGGGGGGGGGGGGGGGGGGGAAAGGGAGGCGTTGGGGATTTGGGCGGGGGTGGACGCGGGGGCGGGGGGAGGGGGGGGGGGCAAAAGTTGTATGGTGGCATACTAGGCTCATAAGCCCATAATACTAAAATACAACAAGACAATCATAGTTAGAGTGATGCTAGGAGATTACATTTTACGGATTAAGGTTTTGGAGACCAAAGGTCTCTACATGAACGCGAAATGTAAACATGTTGAGGACCATTTCTTTCCAGTGACACACACTGATGGCCATAACTTTTCAGTGACAAACAATAATGGCCATAACTTTTCAGTGACACACACTGATGGCCATAACTTTTCAGTGACAAACACTGATGGCCATAACTTTTCAGTGACACACACTGATGGCCATAACTTTTCAGTGACACACACTGATGGCCATAACCTTCTAGTGACACACACTGATGGCCATAACTTTTCAGTGACACACACTGATGGCCATAACTTTTCAGTGACAGACACTGATGGCAATAACTTTCCAGTGACACACACTGATGGCCATAACTTTTAAGTGACACACACTGATGGCCATAACTTTTCAGTGACACACACTGATGGCAATAACTTTTCAGTGACACACACTTATGGCCATAACTTTTCAGTGACAAACATTCATGGCCATACCTTTTCAGTGACACACACTAGTGGCCATTACTTTTCAGTGACAAACATTCATGGCCATAACTTTTCAATGACGCACACTGATGGCAGTAACGTTTTAGTGACACACACACTGATGGCCATAACTTTTCAGTGACAAACACTAATGGCCATAACTTTTCAGTGACACACACACTGATGGCCATAACTTTCCAGTGACACACACTGATGGCCATAACTTTTCAGTGACAAACACTAATGGCCATAACTTTCCAGTGACACACACTGCTGGCCATAACTTTCAAGTGACACACACTGATGGCCATAACTTTTCAGTGACACACACTGATGGCCATAACTTTCCAGTGACACACACTGATGGCCATAACTTTTCAGTGACAAACACTAATGGCCATAACTTTCCAGTGACACACACTGATGGCCATAACTTTCCAGTGACACACACTGATGGCAATAACTTTTCAGTGACAAACATTAATGGCCATAACTTTTCAATGACACACACTGATGGCAGTAACTTTTTAGTGACACACACTGATGGGCATAAATTTTCAGTGACAAACACTAATGGCCATAACTTTTCAGTGACAAACACTGATGGCCATAACTTTTCAATGACACACAGGGATGGCCATAACTTTTCAGTGACACGTACTGAGGCTGAGGGCCATTAGTTTCTGGTAACATATAATGAAGCC
Source organism: Conus ventricosus (assembly GCA_018398815.1). NCBI lineage: Eukaryota > Metazoa > Mollusca > Gastropoda > Neogastropoda > Conidae > Conus > Conus ventricosus. The sequence goes on from CM031605.1 coordinate 31,223,095, forward strand.
TTTTATTTCCGAGCAACATATGCTGGGAGCCATCAACTTTGCATAAAACTTAAGAAGTGCCATTACATTCCATTAATACAAAACGAAAACCGTTCTTTTTCTGTAACACAAATTGCTGGCTATTTCTTTCCAGTAACACACAATGAGAGCTACTGGTTACCAGCTGCATATATCTAGGTCTATTACTTTCCAGTAGCTCATAATGCGAGTATTTATTCCCAGTTACACGTATTGCGAAGCATGAGTGTTCAATCACACAAAACAAGGGCTATAACCTTTCGTGAGTAAGATTCTATTTCCGATTACGATCATACACCCTTCCCAAGCTTTACAGTTTTACTGACAATGAGTTGCGTGTGTCCTCCTGTACGACAAAATTAGGCCTGACAGTTTGACCATCGGTCAACATACTTGAAACAAACAGACAAAAAATGCGGAGCATAGATTAACTTACTTTTAAACTTTAACTTACATGACACCCTTTAACTCCATCGGGATGTATGTAGAGGATTGACAATACATCAGAATGAGTTAACTTTGGTCTATTTTAAACTTCAACTTCTACACTGATTCTTAAATCCCTTTGGGCGGTGAAGAGGACTCCCAGTAACTGAAACGTAACAGCATCACTGCTGTCAGATGTTGATAACTGCTTTATATATCCATATCCAAAATAACAAACCTAGTTAACGCTCAAACAGTCAAAAGAAAGAAAATGCAACTCACACATACAACTCAAACCCGAAACAAAAAGCAACCCATACTGAACAGTGACTCTAACTGGGCAGATAGCGTGATGAATTGTTGCCACTTTTCACCTGGATATACACACACAACAATAAAAGTCTCTGAGTCAATTTATGCAAATCACCGAATTATAGAACCCCAGACTTGCATTCAACCGCCATTCAACAACGAAATGACCGCCGCTAGTTTTCCTTTCACCTTCGAATCCGAAGATGCTGACAGGGATTGTCACGTGCAATTCCTCGACGGGCACGGAGGCGGCTTTGCAATTCAAATGTAGAGGCACGGAGAGGAGATGACTGAAGGAAGAGGAATTCAGACTGAAGGCGAAACGACTCGAGACGAATTCTCGCAAGGGAGTCTCGTCTGTGGCTTAGTCTTTCTCACTTTGGGTAGTGGCCTAAAGAATGGGCGTGTGTCAGTTCGTGAGGTCAGCAGCTGTAGACCTACTGTCCATTTCTTCTGGATGAACTTAATACTTAGAACAACGATTTTGTTTCAGCCACTCTGGTACGGGCTGGCGGAATTTTTCACCAGTAGACCACAACAGTGGGTTTCGTGCATGTAAAAGCCTTTAGAAATTAACTGATGACATGAGACAAACATTTATCCACGTCTTCCTTGGAGATACTTAAATGCATTACCAATGTCTCTCTCTCTCTCTCTCTCTCTCTCTCTCCTCTCTCTCTCTCTCTCTCTCTCTCAAACCAAGCTTTCATCACCTTTCAAGCCTTCCGAACAGGCTACTTATTCATGCAAAGAAGCTCCCTTTTCGACTTGCAGATAAAGCACAGCTAGAGGCAGGTTTGTGAAATCAGAGCGTACGTTCATCTGGTCTAATGTGTAGTTGCTAATCGCTTTGTGCCTGCTTCTATGAAGTAATGGTCAGGAAAGGTTCAGGGACTCACTGATGCCATTGTGCGTGGTTCTATTCCAGTCCTTGTCAGGGAAGGTACAGGGACTCACTGATGCCATTGAGCGTGGTTCTATTCCAGTCCTGGTCAGGAAAGGTACAGGCACTCACTGATGCGATTGTGCTTGGTTCTATTCCAGTCCTGGTCAGGGAAGGTACAGGGACTCACTGATGCCATTGTGCGTGGTTCTATTCCAGTCCTTGTTAGGAAAGTTTCCGTTATCTTCGTGTATGTGTCTAGAATTCATGCCCTCGTTGTGAGAGGTCTGTGGACTGATTGAAATCTTTCTAACATTGTTCCACGTTCTTTTTTTGTAATGAACAGTTATATAACTATTGTTCCAGTCACGTTCTTTGTGTAATGAACGGAGTTATATAACTAGCTGGTTCTAACTAGGTATAGTCATGCATTGAGGTATTTCTGAGGACATACATAAACTAGTAATGATCAATGTAATTGATTGTGTTCCTTTTATCTTTATACGAATCAAACCTCTTGATGATCACCAGTCATGAAATGTTCTTATGTTTTTATTGATTGGTATGATGTAGTCTCAAGAACTTAAAAGGGCACAAATGTCACATGCTTGTGTGTGTATGTGTGTGTGTATGCGTGCGTGCGTGCATGCGCGCACGCGCGCGCGCGCTGTGTGTGTGTGTGTGTGTGTGTGTGTGTGTGTGTGTGTGTGTGTGTGTGTGTGGTGATGTGTGTGTGTGCGCGCGCGCGCTCGCGTGCTGCGCGTGTGCTTGTGTGTTACGCGTGTGAGTGTGTGTGTGAAGGACATGTAGAAACCCCTTTTTTTCACTCACAATCCAACAGAAACCTTTCCTCTGCTCTTAGCCACCCTCCCATGCTCCCTGAACGTTTTATTCAATTAGACCGATAGGGGGAAAGACCATTGATCGGTCAGTCACACCAGCTTCACTCACAATCCAACAGAAACCTTTCCTCTGCTCTTAGCCACCCTCCCATGCTCCCTGAACGTTTTATTCAATTAGACCGATAGGGGGAAAGACCATTGATCGGTCAGTCACACCAGCTCGCAGACCTGACCACCATGAATATTTTATAGCGTCCACTCCGCCCGGACATTTCAGATTGCTGCAGTCAACAGAACCCTCTGTGTTGTTCCAGAGAATGTCCGCTCGTTGGCGGAGGGGTGCTGATTGATTTAGCTCTCCATGACCAGTCTAACTACTTCCCCTCATCTCCCCCACTCCCTTTCTGCAACCCCCCCTCCCCCCAGACCTCCCCCATTCCTCCCCTCCCTTCACAATCTCGCCTATGGTCATAGCGTCATAAACCAGTATAAGCTTTCCACTGGTTACCCGTGAGGTATTGCATTTGAGGTAACAACAATACTGCGGAAGACAGCAATTTAGTTACTGCTGCTATGTGCAATGATCACACCTGGTTTCTCGGTTTTGTGATCCCCGTTTCTAGCTTTTGGTACAGTAGTACAGTTGCTGTCCATGCACGTGCGCATGTCAGATGTCACAGGATAACAGTGGAAAGAACTGATTTCTCTCCTGTCGTTTCTTTCCCCCCTCAGGATTACAAGCACTTTCTTCTTTATGAAATCAGAGAAAACAGTTGTGAAGCTTCAGTAAAACAATTTCCTAGGGAAACGGCTATGAACATTGGAGATAATAGTGGTTTGAAACAGTTTCTCGATATAACATATGTTTCCCTGCAAGATAATGAGTTGCCTTCTTCAAGAAAAAGAGGGGGTGGGGGTTGCAGCTATTATCGGTTTTTGACTCCTCCACTCAGCCATCCTTTTTTTTCATTCCATCGTCTTGATGGCCACTACCCCTATCCCCTAACACAACACAACACAACACACACAC
>CM031605.1:31241605-31261261 GCA_018398815.1 Conus ventricosus
ATGTACACTTCATATCACCCCACACATAGACACACACACACACACACACACACACACACACTGACAGCCATGTGCACCAGAGGACGACTCGGCCATAGTAACAGTGACCATAATGTACACTTCATATCACCCACACATAGACACACACACACACACACACACACACACTGACAGCCATGTGCACCAGAGGACGACTCGGCCATAGTAACAGTGACCATAATGTACACTTCATATCACCCACACATAGACACACACACACACACACACACACACACTGACAGCCATGTGCACCAGAGGACGACTCGGCCATAGTAACAGTGACCATAATGTACACTTCATATCACCCACACATAGACACACACACACACACACACACACACACTGACAGCCATGTGCACCAGAGGACGACTCGGCCATAGTAACAGTGACCATAATGTACACTTCATATCACCAAAACAAGAACACAATCACACACACACACAATCACACCCCACACAACACAACACACTGACAGCCATGTGCACCAGAGGACGACTCGGCCATAGTAACAGTGACCATAATGTACACTTCATATCACCCACACATAGACACACACACACACACACACACACACACTGACAGCCATGTGCACCAGAGGACGACTCGGCCATAGTAACAGTGACCATAATGTACACTTCATATCACCCACACATAGACACACACACACACACACACACTGACAGCCATGTGCACCAGAGGACGACTCGGCCATAGTAACAGTGACCATAATGTACACTTCATATCACCCACACATAGACACACACACACAAGACACACACACTGACAGCCATGTGCACCAGAGGACGACTCGGCCATAGTAACAGTGACCATAATGTACACTTCATATCACCCACACATAGACACACACACACACTGACAGCCATGTGCACCAGAGGACGACTCGGCCATAGTAACATTGACCATAATGTACACTTCATATCACCCACACATAGACACACACACACACACACACACACTGACAGCCATGTGCACCAGAGGACGACTCGGCCATAGTAACAGTGACCATAATGTACACTTCATATCACCCACACATAGACAACACCACACACACACACACACACACTGACAGCCATGTGCACCAGAGGACGTCTCGGCCATAGTAACAGTGACCATAATGTACACTTCATATCACCCACACATAGACACACACACACACACACACACACACACACACACACTGACAGCCATGTGCACCAGAGGACGACTCGGCCATAGTAACAGTGACCATAATGTACACTTCATATCACCCACACATAGACACACACACACACACACACACACACTGACAGCCATGTGCACCAGAGGACGACTCGGCCATAGTAACAGTGACCATAATGTACACTTCATATCACCCACACATAGACACACACACACACACACACACACTGACAGCCATGTGCACCAGAGGACGACTCGGCCATAGTAACAGTGACCATAATGTACACTTCATATCACCACACATAGACACACACACACACACACACACACTGACAGCCATGTGCACCAGAGGACGACTCGGCCATAGTAACAGTGACCATAATGTACACTTCATATCACCCACACATAGACACACACACACACACACACACTGACAGCCATGTGCACCAGAGGACGACTCGGCCATAGTAACAGTGACCATAATGTACACTTCATATCACCCACACATAGACACACACACACACACACACACACACTGACAGCCATGTGCACCAGAGGACGACTCGGCCATAGTAACAGTGACCATAATGTACACTTCATATCACCCACACATAGACACACACACACACACACACACACTGACAGCCATGTGCACCAGAGGACGACTCGGCCATAGTAACAGTGACCATAATGTACACTTCATATCACCCACACACACACACACACACACACTGACAGCCATGTGCACCAGAGGACGACTGGGCCATAGTAACAGTGACCATAATGTACACTTCATATCACCCACACATAGACACACACACACACACACACACACACACACACACCACACACACAACACACACACACACACACTGACAGCCATGTGCACCAGAGGACGACTGGGCCATAGTAACAGTGACTATAATGTACACTTCATATCACCCACACATAGACACACACACACACACACACACACACACACACACACACACACACACACTGACAGCCATGTGCACCAGAGGACGACTGGGCCATAGTAACAGTGACCATAATGTACACTTCATATCACCCACACATAGACACACACACACACACACACACACACACACACACTGACAGCCATGTGCACCAGAGGACGACTGGGCCATAGTAACAGTGACCATAATGTACACTTCATATCACCCACACATAGACACACACACACACACACACACAACACACACACACACTGACAGCCATGTGCACCAGAGGACGACTGGGCCATAGTAACAGTGACCATAATGTACACTTCATATCACCCACACATAGACACACACACACAGACACACACACACTGACAGCCATGTGCACCAGAGGACGACTGGGCCATAGTAACAGTGACCATAATGTACACTTCATATCACCCACACATAGACACACACACACACTGACAGCCATGTGCACCAGAGGACGACTGGGCCATAGTAACAGTGACCATAATGTACACTTCATATCACCCACACATAGACACACACACACACTGACAGCCATGTGCACCAGAGGACGACTGGGCCATAGTAACAGTGACCATAATGTACACTTCATATCATCCACACATAGACACACACACACACTGACAGCCATGTGCACCAGAGGACGACTGGGCCATAGTAACAGTGACCATAATGTACACTTCATATCACCCACACATAGACACACACACTGACAGCCATGTGCACCAGAGGACGACTCGGCCATAGTAACAGTGACCATAATGTACACTTCATATCACCCACACATAGACACACACACTGACAGCCATGTGCACCAGAGGACGACTGGGCCATAGTAACAGTGACCATAATGTACACTTCATATCACCCACACATAGACACACACACACACTGACAGCCATGTGCACCAGAGGACGACTGGGCCATAGTAACAGTGACCATAATGTACACTTCATATCATCCACACATAGACACACACACACACTGACAGCCATGTGCACCAGAGGACGACTGGGCCATAGTAACAGTGACCATAATGTACACTTCATATCACCCACACATAGACACACACACACACTGACAGCCATGTGCACAGAGGACGACTGGGCCATAGTAACAGTGACCATAATGTACACTTCATATCACCCACACATAGACACACACACACACTGACAGACATGTGCACCAGAGGACGACTGGGCCATAGTAACAGTGACCATAATGTACACTTCATATCACCCACACATAGACACACACACACACTGACAGCCATGTGCACCAGAGGACGACTGGGCCATAGTAACAGTGACCATAATGTACACTTCATATCACCTACACATAGACACACACACACACTGACAGCCATGTGGACCAGAGGACGACTGGGCCATAGTAACAGTGACCATAATGTACACTTCATATCACCCACACATAGACACACACACACACTGACAGCCATGTGCACCAGAGGACGACTGGGCCATAGTAACAGTGACCATAATGTACACTTCATATCACCCACACATAGACACACACACACACTGACAGCCATGTGCACCAGAGGACGACTGGGCCATAGTAACAGTGACCATAATGTACACTTCATATCACCCACACATAGACACACACACACACTGACAGCCATGTGCACCAGAGGACGACTGGGCCATAGTAACAGTGACCATAATGTACACTTCATATCACCCACACATAGACACACACACACACTGACAGCCATGTGCACCAGAGGACGACTGGGCCATAGTAACAGTGACCATAATGTACACTTCATATCACCCACACATAGACACACACACACACTGACAGCCATGTGCACCAGAGGACGACTGGGCCATAGTAACAGTGACCATAATGTACACTTCATATCACCCACACATAGACACACACACACACTGACAGCCATGTGCACCAGAGGACGACTGGGCCATAGTAACAGTGACCATAATGTACACTTCATATCACCCACACATAGACACACACACACACTGACAGCCATGTGCACCAGAGGACGACTGGGCCATAGTAACAGTGACCATAATGTACACTTCATATCACCCACACATAGACACACACACACACTGACAGCCATGTGCACCAGAGGACGACTGGGCCATAGTAACAGTGACCATAATGTACACTTCATATCACCCACACATAGACACACACACACACTGACAGCCATGTGCACCAGAGGACGACTGGGCCATAGTAACAGTGACCATAATGTACACTTCATATCACCCACACATAGACACACACACACACTGACAGCCATGTGCACCAGAGGACGACTGGGCCATAGTAACAGTGACCATAATGTACACTTCATATCACCCACACATAGACACACACACACACTGACAGCCAGGAGCACCAGAGGACGACTGGGCCATAGTAACAGTGACCATAATGTACACTTCATATCACCCACACATAGACACACACACACACTGACAGCCATGTGCACCAGAGGACGACTGGGCCATAGTAACAGTGACCATAATGTACACTTCATATCACCCACACATAGACACACACACACACTGACAGCCATGTGCACCAGAGGACGACTGGGCCATAGTAACAGTGACCATAATGTACACTTCATATCACCCACACACACACACACACACACACACTGACAGCCATGTGCACCAGAGGACGACTGGGCCATAGTAACAGTGACCATAATGTACACTTCATATCACCCACACATAGACACACACACTGACAGCCATGTGCACCAGAGGACGACTGGGCCATAGTAACAGTGACCATAATGTACACTTCATATCACCCACACATAGACACACACACACACTGACAGCCATGTGCACCAGAGGACGACTGGGCCATAGTAACAGTGACCATAATGTACACTTCATATCACCCACACATAGACACACACACACACTGACAGCCATGTGCACCAGAGGACGACTGGGCCATAGTAACAGTGACCATAATGTACACTTCATATCACCCACACATAGACACACACACACACTGACAGCCATGTGCACCAGAGGACGACTGGGCCATAGTAACAGTGACCATAATGTACACTTCATATCACCCACACACACACACACAGACACACTGACAGCCATGTGCACCAGAGGACGACTGGGCCATAGTAACAGTGACCATAATGTACACTTCATATCACCCACACATAGACACACACACACACACACACACACTGACAGCCATGTGCACCAGAGGACGACTGGGCCATAGTAACAGTGACCATAATGTACACTTCATATCACCCACACACACACACACACACACACTGACAGCCATGTGCACCAGAGGACGACTGGGCCATAGTAACAGTGACCATAATGTACACTTCATATCACCCACACATAGACACACACACACACACACACACACACACTGACAGCCATGTGCACCAGAGGACGACTGGGCCATAGTAACAGTGACCATAATGTACACTTCATATCACCCACACACCACACACACACACACACTGACAGCCATGTGCACCAGAGGACGACTGGGCCATAGTAACAGTGACCATAATGTACACTTCATATCACCCACACACACACACACACACCACTGACAGCCATGTGCACCAGAGGACGACTGGGCCATAGTAACAGTGACCATAATGTACACTTCATATCACCCACACATAGACACACACACACACTGACAGCCATGTGCACCAGAGGACGACTGGGCCATAGTAACAGTGACCATAATGTACACTTCATATCACCCACACATAGACACACACACACCTGACAGCCATGTGCACCAGAGGACGACTGGGCCATAGTAACAGTGACCATAATGTACACTTCATATCACCCACACAGCTAAGACGTCTCAGACTGCTGGGGCGAGCAAGCGAGCGAGAGAGAAAGACAAAGACAGACAGACAGACAGACAGACAGACAAACAGACAGACAGAAAGACAGATGGAGACAGAGACAGAGACAGAGATTGACAGATGAACAGAGAGACAGAGTGACAGAGAGACAGAGACAGAGACAGACAGAGAAACAGTGATGGACAGATGGAGAGACACACACACAGAGACAGAGAGAGAGAGACAGAAAGAGAGTTTGAAGGGGAGAGAGAGAGAAAGAGAGAGAGAGAGAGAGAGAGAGAGAGAGAGACAGAGACAGAGATGGAAGGAGACAGACAGACAGACAGAGAGGCAGACAGAGACAGAGTCAGAAAGAGAGACAAAGAGACGGACAGAGACAGAAAGACAGAGACAGAGACAGAGACACAGAGAGAGAGAGAGAGAGAGAGAGAGAGAGAGAGAGACAGAGATGGAGAGGCAGGGTGCTTATATACATTTCGGAAGGAATTTTTTAAGGATGTGTGAAAATCCGTTTCTCCCACACATTCCAACAAAAGCCTCTCTCCTGCTCTCAGATACCCTCCCACGGCTCCTCCCTGCACGTCTATTGAATCAGAGTGACAGGGGGAAAGACTATTGATCGGTCAGTCACACCAGACCGCTGACCTGGCCACCATGCATACTTCACAGCGACCACACCGTCCGGACATTTCAGATTTCTGCAGTCAGCAGACCCCGCAGTACTGGTCTCAAGTCTGTCCTCCATTTGTGAATGACCGCTGACTGGTTTGGGTCCAAGTGACCAGTCAGTCCACTTCGCCTCTCTGCCGCGTTCTCTCATTCGTTGTTCTTTCTTTCCCTGCCTTCCTGCAACCATTGCCCTCCTTCCATCTCCCTTTAGACACATCCTCATTTCCATTCCATCACCTCCGTTTGACTGCCCTTCTCTCCAACATGTTCTCTTCCACCTATCCCGCCTCTGTCAGTCATGTGCCTAGCACTGTTCTCGTATGACGTTTAAGGTTTGCTTCTCAGGAATAATAGTGAAATATTCACCTGAAATGATACATTAAGTAGTCTTGATTTTGTTTCTTAAGTACTGTATCTGCCAAACATGAACAAATGAATCACATGACAAAACACGACGCGTTTCGACCTCTTAGGTCTTCTTCAGGCAAGATAAACAACACCCAGGACAACAGAAATGAAGAACGAGCAACGAAACCGAATTTGATACGGTAAGTGTTTGCTGGTTCTTGTTTTACGTTTTCAGTTTTGTTGCCCTGGGTGTCCTTTGTCTTGACTGAAGAAGACCTAAGAGGCCGAGACACGTCGTGTTTTGTCTTGTGCTTCTTTTGTTTATGTTTGGCGGATACAGTACTTTATTCTTTTTTTAAAAGATTTGTTTAGATTTCCACCTGCAGTCGCCTCACTTTCCAACCGTTATTACAGCAGGCAGGCAACCGTTATTACAGCAGGCAGGCAACCGTTATTACAGCAGGCAGGCAACCGTTATTACAGCAGGCAGGCAGGCAACCGTTATTACAGCAGGCAGGCAACCGTTATTACAGCAGGCAGGCAACCGATATTACAGCAGGCAGGCAACCGAAAAGATAGATAAACAGTCATACAAATAGACAGACAGACAGACAGACAGACAGAAACAAAAAACGAACAAACTGCCAGGGTAATGAAGACATGCAAATACAGACAGAAAGATAGACACACGACACACAGATAGATAGATAGATAGATAGATAGATAGATAGATACATACATACATACATACATACATACATACATACATACATACATACATACATACATACATACATAGGCAGACAGACAGACAGACAAGCAATAACAACAACAACAAAATAAACTGCCAGAGGTACGAAAGCAAACAAAGATTATGACATCAGAACTGCTTCTCAGCACTTCAGCAAACCTCATACAGTTCCTTCTGATAACCATCGTCTGAATTCTCCTCAAGGGCAGACGGTTGCAGAGAAGAGCGTGTGGGTGTGGGTGAGGGAGGGGGGGGGGGGGAAGGGAGAAGAGGAAAGAATGTTTGAGTGCATGTTTTGGTTTGGATTTGGATGAATATCTAGAACGCACCACATTGATTTGAGGAAAGAACTATTTGCTTCTTATAGTACTATTCTCCTTCATCATTATCATTATTGTTGAGATTTTCAGCGACAGAAAGAAAAAGATTATGGAGTAGACTGAAGAAAGGTAGACGGATTGGGCGCCTCTCTGTATCGTCTTTCATTCTCAGCATTGTGTTCTTCACAATATTGGCGACAAAATAAAGATAATGGAGTCGATTCAAGAAGGGGCAGACAGACTGAGTGGCAGGCTTTTTGTTAGGCACAAGCTGATTTAATTGAATTGGTCTCTCTCTCACTCTCCCCACCCACCCCCTCCTTCACTCTCCCTCTCTTTCTCTCTGTCCTTCTTATCTTGTACGTGTGTGTGTGTGTGTGTGTGTGTGTGTGCGTGCGTGCGTGCGTGCGTGCGTGCGTGCCTGCGTGCGTGCGTGCGTGCGTGCATGCTTGCGTGCGTGCGTGCGAGCGTGTGTGTGTGGTGTGGTGGTGTGTGTGTGTGTGTGTGTGTGTGTGTGTGTGTGTGTGTGTGTGTGTGTGTGTGTGCGTGAGTGCATGTGCGTGCGAGTGCATGTTCGTGCATGTGACCGTTCTAGCGGCGTGTCCGCGCGCGCGTCTGTGTGTATGAATATATGTCTGCCATTCATATTTCTGACATGATGTCTGTGGAAACAGACACACCGATCAATGAGCCAAAAACAATAAACCAAGCCGTCAGTGATGCGCAGTGAACGTATTCCACCCACGCTGTCTGGCCATCTCAGATGGTTAGTGTCCGGAAACACAGGCCATAGACTGGTAGTTTATGACGCCACCTCGACACCACCCACCGTCCCCATCTCACCGCTGTCTTTTTTTCCCCCGTCACTCTGATTCACAGCTACTTTGTGAAGACTTCGAGGAACACATTGTCAAATCTGTTTCAGTTTCAGTTTCATCAAGGAAGTGTCACTGCGTGCACCACATCCGCTAAGTTTTGAGACCACGCTGCGCATGATTTAAAGATGATGGATATCTGAATTGATGACTAAGATGAGAGAATTTAAGAAGAGGGTCTCGTGGCTACGCACGCAGCACGCACGCACGCACGCACGCACACACACACACACGCACGCACGCACGCACGTACGTCAAATGCTTGCGACCGATCGGACGCAGACAAGATGGTGTTGGGTTCGCACTACTCGTAAAGGTGGAATTTTACAGCTTGAATCTCCCGGGCAGCTGGCTCAGTTCAGAGAGGGTTGAAGTGGTAGAGGGAGAGAGAGTGAATTGGGTGGGCTGCGCCGTCTGTCATGCTATGCCCCAGACACAATCTTTCACCATTTATTGCCTCTGAAGCCAAGGCTTTGAGATTTTAAACCAAAGCTGAGACTGCTTGGAGAAGTGACCATCCAAACTTATGTACACACACGCGCGCGCGCGCACGCTCTCTCTCTCTCTCTCTCTCTCTCTCTCTCTCTCTCTCTCTCTCTCTGTCTCTCTCTTTCTTTCTCTCTATCTCTCTCACACACACATACACGCGCGCGCGCACACACACATGCAAACACACGCACCCACGCACACACACACTCACACACACGCACGCACGCACGCACGCACGCACGCACGCATATACTCACGTGCAAACACACACACACACACACACACACACACACACACCACACACACACTCACACCACCACACAACACACACACACACACACACACACACACACACACACACACACACACCACACACACACACACGCACCACGCACGCACGCAACCAACGCACGCGCACATCACACTACACACACACACACACACAACGCATACACACACACACGCACACACACACACACACCACACACCACACACACACACTTACACAATCAATTTACACACCACACACAACACACAACTGCATCACTGCCCAGACTGAAACAGACTACACAACACACTACAAGTCACCTACTACATCACGAGTTAACAATCTAATGTTTCATAAACAGAAACGATAGCGCAATGGGTTAATGTCACTGCGAGGGCTGGAAGAAGTAGAGTACTCCAGTGCTAAAGGCTTTTATCTGTGATTCAGTCGCAGACTGGCTTTTCCTGTACCGAGTTAGTGACTATGGGTTCTAATTGCGAGTTACAGAGCGACTTTGATACACGCGTTTTTGGATGTGCTAAATTTTCATGTATCAGTCATTAGGCTGTTGACTTCGAGTATAATGAAGAAGGCAAACAAGATGCAAAGCTATCCACTACCAATGTCAGTAAGATGGGCAGACAATTTGCGGTAGCGAGAAAAAATCGACAGTGCGGTGGTTATTCCTTTATCGGATTTGATTTTTTTTTCTAAAGTTATCATTTATAGCCGTTACGGCAATTCTGGTAAAATGAAACATTGGGCATCATCCGTGACCCATAATGAACATCCCTACAAATTTTCAGAAAGATCGGCCCAGAAATTTTGTCTGGAGCGAGTGGAATACATTTTGACCACGGACGGACATACAGACAGACACACACACACACACACACACACACACACACACACACACACACACACACACACACACACAGCATTTCTTCGTTCCCATTGTAAAGGACTCCCTGTTCTATAAGAACTGGGAGTACAAAAAGACATTTCTGAAGATATTCATTTTCTTCATTCTTTCATGATATAAAGCAGGTCCGTTTGACTTCAGGTTAAATGATGTAAGAAAGGATAGAGCACAGCGCGGGTGTGTAATGCCAGACCAGATTCAACTCTGTCGCCTCATTTTCATAGTTTTCATTATCTTCATTTGCATTCATTTAAAAAAAAAAGGTCTCATAGTCTGTGATCTTTCATATATTCTGCTCTCGCGTTGAGACCATGTTTGATTCCTACACAGTGTTCGTGTAAAGGTTGTTAACACTGACCCGTTCAACTGGACTGTCGTTGGATGAGCGCGGTAGGTGGGTCCTGAGTATTTTGGATCAGAACAAGTGTTACTGAACACTATCCAAGAGATTCACCAGTTGCGCGGTGCTTCCTCCAGAGGGTTACTTCTTGGCATTCTGTTCATTCCGTAGCATTATTGCCATCATCCTCATTTACCATAGAAAATAGTCTCACCGACAACACATCAAAATCAATGCGCCAAGGCCTTGCTTAAGGAGTCGAGTAGCTATAGACTGGAGCAATTGGATTTTTTTAAAGATCTTTTATTGTGTCTAAAGTTGATTCTCCTCATTTTATTTCATATGGCCATCAAGGTACAAGCCAGGTGGTTCCACGCAGACAGATTAAAATCAAAGGAATGGAATTATTTTGGGCTCTTGAAGCTGACGCAAATATAGGGTCACGGGTGAATTCGAAGGCCATATATGTGATGGCAACTAAGCGGAATGTCATGTATTTGAAGATTGTTTGTGATTTTATCGGTGAGGACCCCCCCCCCCCCACCTCCCCAAACAAGGGAAATAATTGGTGGGAGTTGTTCTTTTGATCGAGTATCAGTTAAAATTAAACAGAACGCTTACTTGGATTATACAGTGTTTTAGAGCAAAATCTTGATCTTGGCGTGAGGCTACATTCCGTAACATTGCGTTTGTGAACTTTGGCTTTCCGTCTACGTACATGCCCTTGGTGAGTTCGTGACGAGGTCGGTGGTATTGATCAGCTCAGGGGAGACTACCACTGAACGGATTGTACACTGCCTGTTCCGGTCAGAAGAGGCACACTGATCATTACCGATTGATAGGTTGCTTCTTGATGATCGTATCTTTATGGCTCCTTGTGGTCTGCTGGGGAGAGGCTTGCCAAATAAAGAGCCAGTGAGTTGCTGGGCACAGGGTGGCCAAAAGGAATGGTCAGGAAGTATTTGCCTCTCAGGGGCACACAAAATGCCACCACGAAAGAAAAAAGGAAGATGTTTTTTGTTTTTATTAGATTTGTTTGCTTCTTAGAAGATGGTTGGAAGAAGTATGAAGATAATCATATGTTAAAGATATCATGCTGAGGTTAATTTCAGATAGGAATGATCATAAACCAGTGCTGTTTTCGCATGTAAAATTAATGCCATTAATAGACAGAAAAAAAGAAATCGTTATGAATGTTGAATTATCTACGGAAGTATTTTTCTTATATTTGTTAGAATACGCTCGCACGCACGCACGACACACACACATACACAACACACACACACAGCGCGCGCGCGTTGGTGTGTAGTGTGTGTGTGTGTGTGTGTGTGTGTGGTGGTTGTGTGTATTGTGGTGCGCGCGCGTTAGAAGACGTATCAGCCAGACTAATAGTCTATGACCCCAACGTATATTTCATGCCATACTCACGCTAAAACTTCTCGGCTTGCTAAAGAGAGAGAGAGAGAGAGAGAGAGAGAGAGAGAGAGAGAGAGAGAGAGAGAGAGAGAGAGAGAGAGAGGGGAAGGAGGGAGGGAGAGAGAGAGAGAGAGAGAGAGAGAGAGGGGGGGAGGGAGGGGGTTTCTGTCTGAACAACAAAATGCAATATCGAGGATCGAACGGTCGAGCACTGGGGACGACAAAAACTTTTTAGTCAGATGTTCAGCTTATTTGATACATTAATCAATATGGCGCTAGTGGGACGTGAATGCGCAACAGCACGATAAAACTCCAATTCCCAGTTCTCCACTCCTCTGTTCGGCAGTACGGTGAGGGTTTGATATGGATCTAGCCAGTGAGCTTTTTTTTTTCTACCCCTCAGGGTGCCTTCCTCTGGTTTGTGTGTGACTGAGTGGCACCAAATTTCCGTTCTCGTCTACTGGTTTTGATTGCCTTTGTTTCTGACAAACGTTTCATACGTTTTCGCCAGCTTCAGCATGTGGGGGTGAATGTGATGGTTTGGGAAGGAGGAAAGGGGGGGGAGGGAGGGGGGAGGGGAGGGAGGAAGGGGATGGAGGCTCCTATCCCTGTTTCCATTTAGTTTTATGGACCAAGTGCAAAATATTCGATTCAACTGAACAGAATGAGCCACTCTTACAACTCGATTCCGATCAAAACAACGCCATGAGCAAAATGAGGTCACGTCGTGCGCTAAGAGAAAAAAGCACAGTAACTTCACTGTCGTGTACAAAAATGGATTTTCATGTTACTGAAAGGCTTGGGGGGGAAGGAGAAGAGAGAGAGGAGAGAGAGAGAGAGAGGAGAGAGAGAGAGAAGAGTTGGGCAGATAAATAGACAGAAAGAGAGAGGGGAGAGAGAGGAGAGAGAGAAAGAGAGAGAGAGGGGGGGAGTTGGGCAGATAAATAGACAGAAAGAGATGGAGAGAGAGAGAGAGAGAGGAGAGAGAGAAGAGAGAGAGAGAGGAGAGAGAGGGGGGAGTTAGCAGATAAATAGACAGAAAGAGATATGAGAGAGAGAGAGGGGAGAGAGAGAAAGAAGAAAGAGAGAGAGAGAGAGAGAGAGAGAGAGAGAGAGAGAGAGAGAGAGAGAGAGAGAGAGTTGGACGAACAAATAGAAAGAGATGAGAGAGAACAGAGAGAGTTGGGCAGACAAAGAGAGAGAGAGAGGAGAGGGAGAGAAAGAGGAGAGGAGAGAGAGAGAGAGAGAGAGAGAGAGAGAGAGAGAGAGAGAGAAGAGAGAAGAGAGAGAGAGGAGAGAGAGAGAGAGAGAAGAGAGGAGAGAGAGAGAGAGAGATAGACTGCAGGTAGACAGAGAAGAAGACAGGAGACAGGAATGTGGATGAAGAAGGAAGAAGAGAAGGAAGAAGGCAAGCAGGGTACACGCACGAACAGATTTGGGGAAGGATTTTCTTGTCATTCTTTTCTTTTCTAAAGAATGTGACAAAATCCGTTTCTCCCCACACACATTCCCACAAAAGCCTTTCTCCTGCTCTTACCCGCCCTCCCATGCTCCCTGCATGTCTATTCAATTAGAATGACAGGAGGGGAAAGGCTATCGATCGGTCAGTCACACCAGACGCTGGCTTGGCCACCATGCATATTTCATAGCGTCCATTCAGCCTGGACATCTCAGACTTCTGGAGTTGGCAGACTCCACTGTGCCGTTCCAGCGACTCCTGGAGGAGAAGTGCTGCCTGGTTCGGTTCTCTGTGACCACTCAATCCCCCGTCCCCACCCCACCCCCCACCCCTCCCTCCCTTCTCCACTCGACCCCTTGCTCTTCCCGGCCTGCCATTCTTCTTCCACTTCCGGAGAGAGTTGTCTGTGACTTGTCTAATGGTTCCTTATCAGTTGTCCAATAGTTCTGTATGAGTTGTCCAATGGTTCGCTATGAGTTGTCCAATAGTTCTGTATAAGTTTTCCAATGGTTCTCTACGAGTTGTCCAGTAGTTCTCTATGACTTGTCCGCTGGTTGTTCATGGCTCTTTTGAGGGTCTACTGTGACCTAGTCAATGGTTCTCTATGATTTGCTGATGGTTTCCAATGACTTGTCCATAGATTCTCTATGACCTGTCCAAGGGTTTTTTTATGACTTGTCTAGTGGTTTCTCCTTGAACTTGTCAAAGGGATCTCTGTGACTTGTCTAATGGTTCTCCTTGAACTTGTCAAAGGGATCTCTGTGACTTGTCTAATGGTTCTCCTTGAACTTGTCAAAGGGATCTGTGTGGCTTGTCTAGTGGTTCTCCTTGAACTTGTCAAAGGGATCTGTGTGACTTGTCTAGTGGTTCTCCTTGAACTTGTCAAAGGGATCTGTGTGACTTGTCTAGTGGTTCTCCTTGAACTTGGCAAAGGGATCTGTGTGACTTGTCTAATGGTTCTCCTTGAACTTGTCAAAGGGATCTCTGTGTGACTTGTCTAATGGTTTTCTACGACTTGTCCGATGGTTCTCCATTACTAGCTAATGGCTCCCTGTGACTTGTCCAATGATTCTCCATGACTTATCCAATGATTTTTTATGACTTGTCATGACGGTTTCCTGTGATTTTGTCGATGGTTCTCTATAATTTGTCCAATGCTCCTCTTTAACTTGTCCAGTGGATCTCTATGACTTGCGCGACAGTTTCCTATGACTTGTTAAATGGTTCGGTACGATTTGTCTTATTTTTCTCTATGACTTCCCAATAGTTACGACTTGTCCAGTTGTTCTCAATGACTTTCCAGTGGTTTCCAGTGACAGTGACTTGTCCGGTGGTTCTGTGACCTTTGTCTGATGGTTCTCTATGACTTGTGCATCTCTATAACTTGTCTGATGGCACTCTATAACTTGTCCAACAGGTCTCTTTGTTGTCTCCGATGGTTCTCTATATAAATGTCTTACGGTTGTCTATGTCTCGTCCTACGGTTGTCAAAGCTTCTTAGTTCCCAAAAAAACAAAGTCTTATGATCCTTTATCACCAGTCTCATGAATCTCAACATTTTCTTGTCCTGTGGTTATCTGACTTGCCCTATGGTTATCTGACTTGCCCTATGGTTATCTGACTTGCCCTATGGTTATCTGACTTGCCCTATGGTTATCTGACTTGCCCTATGGTTATCTGACTTGCCCTATGGTTATCTGACTTGCCCTATGGTAGTCTATGGAGCATGTATAGTCGTCTCCGTGATTTTCTATCACAAGTTCCATGATTCTGTATAACCAGTCCTATTGTAAGCTATTGCTACAGTTCTCTACACTAAGTCCTCTGATTCTCTATAGCCATTCCTATGATAACTATAACAAATCATGTGGTTTTCTCTGGTCTGCCCTACGGGTTCTCCATTCCGCGTCCTACGGTAGATCCAATCCTATAGTTGACTTTAACCTTCCCATAGCTCTCTAAATTGTAAAACCAGTGAGTTTCATAGTTCTCTGTAACCTGTATGACGATTTCTCTCTCCAGTCCGGAGACTCTCTATCGCAGTCCTGTAGTTTTATATAAAAATAACCCAATCCGTTATCATGTCCCCACTCTCATTCCACCACCCCCCCACTCCATCACCTGTCCCTCTGTTTCTCCTCACCCCCGTCCCCGTTTCCATGACACCCTTTCAGACCTTCTTCTTCTTCTGCGTGCGCAGGCTGATACTCCTGCGGATACTCCCTAAATGGACAGGCAAGGATTAATCCCATCTACTCAACAATGGGAGTGGAGTTTTGTGTGCATGACCGTTCTTCTTCTTCTTTCTTTAAACATCCGCCATCATCATTTTTGATGGTTCTGATTGTTGTAAAAACTGGGGGGGGGGGGGGGGGGGGGGGGGGGGTTCCACAGGGTGGTTGACATAGACGTATAGGACTGGCAGTAGGGGGGGGGGGGACTTGCGGGGTTGGGGAGGGGGAGTGGGGGGGGGGAGGGCGCTGGTTGGTCAGATTTGGACTTGAAACACTCCACTGAGGCTGAGGAAATAACCTCAGAGGCAGGCTGTTCCAGTCCCTGACAGTCCTCGGGAAGAAAGAAAACTTCCTGTAGTTGGTTTTGCAAGCAGGGACGAGATAAGTCTCCCCATGAGACTGTTTTTTTATCCCGCCATTACTCCATCTTCGGGAAAATCCTTTCAGACCGAGAGCTGCTTTTCTTTGGTACGGAGGGGGCGGTGAAGTGAAAAAGCAGGTTGCCTGAAAGACTAAACGAAGCACAGTATGTGTACACCTTTCTTGGCCATGCACTGAAAGAAGCACAGTGTGATATGTATGTGTACACCTTGCTTGGCCATGCACTGAAAGAAGCACAGTGTGATATGTATGTGTACACCTTGCTTGGCCATGCACTGAAAGAAGCACAGTGTGATAAAGTATGTGTACACCTTGCTTGGCCATGCACTGAAAGAAGCACAGTGTGATATGTATGTGTACACCTTGCTTGGCCATGCACTTGCCGGTATTGAAGGGATGGTCGAGATAGTCTATACACTTTTTTTTTCATTCTTCTTGTATTGTTGTTGTTGTTGTTGTTGTTGTTCTTGTTGCTGTTGTTACGTGGCATGACATTGGCAAGAGTATGGCTATTGGAGCTTTTTAAATTTTCCTGATTTATTTTCATTCCCTAATCGATCCACATTCAAAGTAATTATGGTGTCCAATTCTACTGACGACCCCTAACCACCACCACCACCACACCCCCCCCCCCCCAAAAAAAAAGCAAATAAACCAGCATATTGACCCCTCCAACAACCCTCGCTAAAACTCATCTCCTTGTCGAAAGACGACTCTAGATAATGAAAATTGAAAAAAGTCAAAATCGAGAGAGAGAGAGAGAGAGAGAGAGAGAGAGAGAGAGAGAGAGAGAGAGAGGAGAGAGAGAGAGAGAGAGAGAGACTCTCAGACAGACAGACAAAGAGCGCACCTCGCTCAGACTAGCGGCTTCACGGAATGACATTTCTGTGGATTCAATCAATTCCACCTCGGTCTCATTCACTATTCTAAAACGTCGGCCACGCAGTGAAAAAGACAATCCTTGAATTGAATCCAGACAGGGGGAGATCAAATACCTCTTCAAAACTCGTGGATTGAGAGAGAGAGAGAGAGAGAGAGAGAGAGAGAGAGAGACAGACAGACAGACAGACAGACAGACAGACAGACACAGACAGACAGACAGACAGGAAGAGAGAGAGAGAGAGAGAGAGAGAGAGAGAGAGAGACAGAGACAGAGAGAGAGAGACAGACAGAGAGGTACACACACCGAACGCGATCACACAGACACAGACACACAGACACTCACACACACACACACACACACACACACACACACACACACACACACACACACACACACAAAATCCCATTATGAAACAGATAATCTGGAACACACCTGAAACCCACGTTATTTTGCCATGCGATTTCAATCCCAGCAACACGTTCCATGCTTTAAGTGGTAATCTATCATCATCCATCCGTACAATCTTCAGCCAGCATCTTATTCACTGCACAGATGGACTGAAAAGGTTTCTTTCCCTACAAACATATTCATTAGGTGTTTTCATGTGAATCCTCAGATATGTCTTAAGAGCGAATAAATGGACTCTTTCCCGCATGAACGAGCAAGAGAGAGAGAGAGAGAGAAGAGAGAAGAGAGAGAGAGAGAGAGAGGGGAAGAGAGAAGAGTGTGTGTGGTGGTGGGGGTTGTTTGGGGGGGGGGGGGGGGGGGGGGGGGGGGGGTCAGGGTCACACTGATCCGAATATAAAAACCGATTTACACACACACACACCCAAAACAACACACAGAGGCACGAATCACGCACGCACGCACGCACGCACGCACGCACGCACGCACGCACGAACACACACACACACACACACACACACACACACACACACACCCCACACACACACACACACGCATCACCGTCGTTGTCGTCGTCGTCGGGCCCTTCTCGTCATCGTCGAATTCAACATCATCTATTATGGTGGCTGAGTTTATTTCAGAAAGAAGCGCAACATTTCTTTTGTTGATTATCCCCAAGGAAAAAAAATCTAAAGGGGTGGGTTTTCTCAGGAGACAGGAGAGGAGTGTGTGTGTCTTCGAGTATCTTTCTCCTTTTTTCTCTCTTCCCTTTCTATCACCCCCACCCTTCCCTTATCACTCCACTCCCCCATTCTGTCCATCCCTTCCATCTATCAACAATCGTTCATTGTTACTAATAGAATTCTAGAAAAAAGCTCTCCCTCCCCCCTCCCCCCTCTCTCTCTGGTCTTTGTCTCTGTCTCTCTTTTCTCTCTTCCTCACTTCCTCTCTCTCTTCTCCTCTCTCTCTCTCTCTCTCTTTCTCTCTCCCCCCGCCCTCTCTCTCTCTTGCATTGATGGGATACTCAGGGCGAGGACTGGATGTAAAAAAGCACACCAGTGCTATCTAAATTTTCCTCGTAAATTAAAAAAATGTCTTGTCCCCTTCACTTCTCTCTCTCCCCTCTCACTCTCTCTCTTCTCTCTCTCTCTCTCTCTCTCTCTGTCCGTCCTCCCATTTTCCCCTCTCTCTCTCTCTTCCTTTCTCTGTCTGTCTGTCTGTCTGTCTGTCTGTCCTCTCTCCTCTCTCTCTCTCTCTCCTCTCTCTCTCTCTCTCTCTCTCTGTCCTTCCTCCTATTTCTCTCTCTCTCTCTGTTGCTCTCTCTCCCCTCTCTCTATCTCTCTCTCCCTCTGGTGTGTGTGTGTGGTGTGTGTGCCTTTCTGTCTGTCTCTCTCTCTGTGTCTCTCTCTCTCCCTTTTTGTTTCTTTCTCTCATCTCTCCCCCCTCCTCTCTCTCTCCTTCTCCCCCCCAACCCTCTCTCTCTGTCTCTGCTCACATTACACACCGACAGACAGGAACACGACCATCGACCCGCCATGCTGACCATAAAGCTGGCGACGTCCCGATGAGGTGTTTTGTTGTCTGCCCCTGCCACAATGGGCCGTGCGTCTGAAGCAGACACGTCTCACTCTGTTGCAGTCAGCAGTTCTTCTGGCACACGGCTGGGGTTTCTCTGACACGTACATCCCCATCACTGCCGCTTCCGCCTGTTCCTTTCTTTCTCTCTCTGTCGTCTATCTGCCTCTGTCTGTCTGTCTTGTTGTTCTTCTTCTTCTCTCTCTTCTCTCTCTCTCTTCTCTC
>CM031605.1:31264761-31272826 GCA_018398815.1 Conus ventricosus
GGCCTTTGAAGGGTAGACGCAAAAACTTCTTTTCTGATTATGTTCAGGCGTTACTTTTTCTCCCCACGCTAAACATAACGGTCTCTGATTGGTATTTTCATTCTCGCTCTCTTCGCCCCCCCTCCCCCCCCCCCCCCCCCCCCCCCCCCCCATTCTTAATCCTTACATCCGCTCTCCTTCCTCCTCCAATCATCTGTTTTCCTCAATAAATCTTTGCTAGATCTTAATCTTAATAAGATGTTGTTTGCCTGCACTTTTCCACACTTTGAAGACGCGCGCGCACAAAAGCACGCACGCACGCACGCGTGCGTGCGCAGCAGCACGCAACGCGTGCGTGCGCACGCACCGCACGCACACACAACACACACACACCAAAACACCACACACACTGCAAAGAACCACCCAACTGTTCAAGTGACCTTGCAAGCATACAGACGAACCAAAGACTCCAGTTTGGGGTCTTTATAAGCAAATGCCCCTCTGTGTTCGAACTGAAACGTGATAACGAATGATAAAAGCACTGGGGTGGTCAGCACAGGGCGTGAATGGGACGGACGCTCAATTTTAAAATGAGACCCCCACGCACGTGATGCACAACCATTTGTGTTGCTTGTGGTAGTCCTCTAAAAAGCCGCATAGACAACGGCCCACTCTTCTCTTTCGTTACCACGACCACGCCACGTTTGACAATGGGGGGGGGGGGGGGGGGGGGGGGGGGGGGGGGGGGGGGGGGGAGATCTGAACACCAATCACGAGGGAGGAAAAGGAGGAGAATGAGAGGATCTAACAGCCAATCAGCGAGGGAGGTGAAGAGAGAGAGAGAGTGAGAGAGATCTGAAGCCAGCCAATCAGCGAGGGAGGTGAAAAGCCTTTTCAACCGCCACAACTCCACGGGTCCTAACCTGCAACTGATTGTTCAGAGGCAGCAGAGTCTTGCAGACGTTTCCAGACCTGGCCATTCCAGTGTAGGCAAGCTCGTCCAGCTCGGCCTTGGAGAACCCTTCCGATCCACCCCCACCGGCGGTTTGGGGTGACACCTGAGACTCACCACAGATTGATCCGTAAGGTCACCGTGCCATGCCGGTGTTACGAGAATATTGACTCCGTAGAAAATTGACTCCCCGGTTCTTTTTTCTCCGGAGAAAAATAACCGTTCAGTTTTCTACAGGTTTTGGAGTCAATATTCTACGGAGAATATTGACTCCTTTCTGTAGAATATTGACTTCCCCATGGTTACGGAGAATTTATTGACGCCTTTAAAAAAAATGACTCCTGTGTCAATTTTTTTGGGCAGTTTGCAACTCTGGCAAGTTTTCAGCTCCGTTTGTCTGTCACAGTTTTGTATGACAGTACGAAAAAAAAAAAAAAGAAAAAGGGAAAAAGCTGTTTTTTCGTAAACTGCTGGAGGATCTTGAATTAACTTGATGGATTGCTTGTACATGTTTCACATTCGTCACGCTCACAAGAAAGATCAGGTCAAATGGGTCAAAGGTGAAATTTCACTGGTCACGTTAATTTCCTTCGTAGATGTTTCTCGGGGATTTTTCGGGAACTATTGGACAGATCTCAACGAAAGTTGGGGGTTAGTTGTATCCACAATTATCACCTTACAAAAAGAAAAAAAAAAAAAAAAAAAAAAAGGGGTGGGTGGTTGTGACTCAAAGTCAAGGGTTAGCAATGGGCACGTTAATATTTCTTCACAGCTGTTTCTTTGGGATTTATAAAACGGATCTAAAGGAAACTTGGTTGGTTCGTTGTATTTCACAACCATTAACCTCACAAAAAAAATAAAGTCTGTGAGTGAAAGTCAGATCCACTTGGCCATGTTAAATTTCGCGTATGGGCATGTGCTGGCGTGTAAAGCGGCTTTTTATAATTGCAATTGTGTGTGTGTGTTTTGTGTGTGTTGTGTGTTTTGTGAAGACAGTCATGCAGCTGAACAGCTCTTTTAGATGGTTTCCTTCCAAGTGATAATGCTGTTGCTTTAAATCACATATCAAGCAGGCTGTTCCTTGAGCAGTACATATGCCAAAGGGTAACCAGGACCCAGAAAAATACCAATCGGACTCAGAGCTTCATTTTTAGGGAATTATTTCGTTATCTAATTATTGTTTTGATTAATTATTATCGTGCTTTAGTTTTGATGCCAAGTGTAAAATGTAGCCAATGGTAGATTTTTGGGATTTGGCTAGGAGTCTAACATATTCCCATTTGGTCATGTTTAATCAGTGTCGTCTCTAATGTTTCATTCGTCTGACTGACTTGTTGCTGGAAATAATAATATTGCTATTGACAAAGATGGAATGGTTGTGTATTTTTGGGAATTGGGATCTCGTTGGCTAGAATGTATTGTGACAGTGTAATGTATGTGTGCCGCAGCCGGGTTTGATGTGGTCGCGTCGACGTACACAACTTTTGTGTTTTATAATACGGTGTGTGTGTGTGTGTGTGTGTGTGTGTGTGTGTGTGTTGTGTGTGTGTAGTGTGGGGTTGTGTGTGTGTGTGTGATGTGCGTGTGTGTGTGTGTGTGTGTGTGGGGTGTGTGTGTGTGTGTGAGTGTATGTGTGAGTGTGTGTGTGTGTGTGTGTGTGTGTGTGTGGTGTGTGTGTGTGTGGTGCGTGCGCGCGCGGGGTGTGTATGTGTGTGCGCGCGAAACTGGAATTCGCAGCCTTTGTGTGTCTGTATGCGTAAGTGGGGCACGTGTGCTGGCGTGCACATTGCATGTGTGTGCGTGCGGGTTGCGTAGCAGCACCAGCAGCAGTAATAACAGTGGTTTGTGTTGTTGGTCTCGTACAAGATTCCTCTTTGTCTTGGCCGATTCCTACATCCAAAATTTATACAGACAGAGAGATAGACAGAAAACTAGCTAAAGAGACAGAGGTTGCTGTGGATTTTCAATTTGGTTTGGACTTCAAGACTACATTCACTGTCTAATAAAAAGCAGGTGAAAAGTTTCCTGGCTTTATTTTGCCTTTCATACCAAAAAAAAAAAAAAAGTTTTAATGTGTGTGTGTGTGTGGTGTTTTGGGGTGTGTGTGTGTGTGTGTGTGTTTTGTGGTGTGTGCGCGTGTGTGTGTGTTGTGTGTGTGGCGCGCGCGCGCGCGCGTGTAAAATATTAGGATTAACTCATTTAAAGCAACTCTAGCCGTGGTAATGGTCAAAAGGTCATGACGAACAGATTTTGGTGTCTTTTCAGAGTGGCGTGCAAAGAACAAGTGCCGCGCGCAGTTGGTGAACTGTCGGGGGCCTTCTGTCTTGTTAGCATGACACAATAACTTACTCATTTTTACTTTCGTGACGTTTTTTTGTAAGTAGAAAAAAAGATGGTGTGGCTCGAAAGTTCTCAGAATTAGGGTGTTTGAAATCTGTGCCAGTTTTGCTGTTTATAGACTTTGGGGGTTTTTTTCAACAGTTTTAACTTTACAGCACATGTAAGCTAGCGCAAAAACGCGTGTCAGAAAGGGAGCAAAGAGCTTTGTCCAAAAAAAGTTGTTTGTCTCTGGTCAACGACCCTACCAAATTTTTCCCCTGCCGACCCTAGACTTTTTCTTTAATTCTCCTAACACACACAACACACACACACACACACAGCACTCAAGCTTATATCGAAAGTCGATTTTGTGGAAGACCAAAGTACCATGCTTTGGAAACTACAGTAAATTGACGTGGCAGTGACGCAGCACGCCAGGATTGCAAACACAGTTTGAGTCGTTTTTTCCCCTTCTTGAGACAAACCGTTTTCTTCCAGCAGAAGTAAGATTTTATCTTTTCTGTGCTGGGGGAAAAAAAAACCTTTAAAAAACTTCTTTTAAAAATCTGACCTACCCAATTTTTCAGCCATGTTACCAGAAACAACATACTTTTTTGCCTTTGGTAAGGGCTGCGTTGTTTAGCAGAGTAGTATTATTATGCAGGGTCTACGTGTAAAGTACTATTTTTTAAAAACAAAAGGGGGGGGGGGGGGGGGGGTTTGGGGGAGGGCAGGGAGGAGGGAATAGATAGTAAAGACATCAACACGCCGATAAAATAGAAATGGATGATCATTGTACTTATGTCTTGTTCAAAACCAATGGGCCCCCGTGTTGATAGACGTGGGCACTGAGTAGCGTTTCGTCCCTGTCTTCTATGGAAAGAACTCGCAGACTGTCGCCTTGTCGATTCTTGTAAAACAGATCATTGCCTCAGAAAAAAAAGGGACTTCTTGCTGTCTCTTTGAAATTTTTTGTTGTTGTATCAGAACTCTTTTTAATTCTGTCTGGTGTGATCTTTTCTCTGATGTACTTCTTCATTCTCTGTCTTGGCAACACCCATGTCGTTCAGAGACCATTCTCAAAACTGAACCCGAGAGACCATTGTCGGAAATTTATTCTTGCCAATAATAATTCTGACTGACTGACTGAAACCAATTTATTGTCAGATTAACTCAAGGGTTTTACTGACATTTAAGAAAACATTTTTGAAAAGAATATCAACGTTTTATTCAAAGCAAAGAAGCATAATTAACACACAAAAATACGCGCGCGCACACATACACACACACGCGCGCGCGCGTGCACACACACACGCACATATCAAAACACATACGCACACACGTGCACGTGCGCCACACACACGCACAAACACACGCACATACATAAATACACAAATCTCAATACGAACACACCCATACCCTCCCATACACTCAAACTTTCACACTCACACTCACAGACATACACACGCCCACACACAACACCGCGCGCACCACACACACAACACACACAACCCCACACACACACACACACACCACCACACACACACACCACGGGCGCGCGCGCGCACACACACACACACACACACACACACACACACACACACCTCATACTCGAAAACACTCGTACACACAGTGTCAACAACAATGGCGGATCTTGTGCAGAACCGGAGAACGCAATTCAATACTACAGGAAGAAGCCCCCCAGCCAGGTGCGACGGGATCAAGAGAGATCGAAGCAGCAGAACAGATGACATTTAAAAGGTTGGTGCTGGTCTCGGTACCACTTGTGTCGCGAAAAGAACTGGCCGTGCCTGACACCGAATTGGAAAGAACACAGTACACAGCACAGGAGGAACACATTTAAGCCGACTCGAGATGATGATGACACGTCGCATATTCAGGATGCGCTTCTTGTTTGCATTCCGATCTGTCGAAGTGTAACAGCAGGGGGCCCCGAAATCGGGGGTCATCCTGATAGATCCCCGCACCGATAGATCCCCGCACCGAACCGATAGATCCCCGCACCGATAGATCCCCGCATCGGTAGATCCCCGCAAAGGGTTTGGAGGGTTAGGGATCTATTGGTGTCGGGAGCTATCGAGGTGCACCCAAAATCCACCCGTCGGACATCGACACAAGTCTGGAGCAAGCTATAGCAAAACTGTAGCTGGTTTTGACACGGGAATGGTTAAGGATTATGATGCTACTCTGACAGAACACAGGTGCAGAGACGATTTCCCAGATCCGAAAACAAATCAAGCATTTCGGAAGGTCGTGTTCCATCAAACGGATTTGTGTTGTTGTTTTTGTCGTACCTGCTAAAAAACTCCAGGGATCATCCAACAGCCGGAACACTTGACCTAGGTACAAAAAGCATCAGCTGGGATGAAAAAACATTCGTGGGGTACCCTTTTTGTACCCGCCACTGGGCAGCCACACTCCGACTTCGGGGGATTTTTGGAGACTTTATAAGTTATGCTAAAAGGAGCTTGTCACAACTGAAGACAATCCCCGCATAACTATGCAGAGCATAACAAAATTTGATGTAGCCTTGGTGTTTCTAGCCCATGTCAATTTGGGCCCCAAACGATTGATAATGTTTACTCCAAAAAATTTATAGTGGAGTTTACACCGAGAAATTAACTTTTCGCTGGGTATATAATTATCATCAACCCTTATAGGACATAAACAAGTGGGTAACGTTTGCTCCATAAAAACCTAACACAGAGTAACTTTTATTCAAGACTGGCACGCTTTAAACTTGAAAAAAGTCAGACAAATACAAAGACGAACAATCTAATGGGTGGGGGAAAAACAACGCAGGGCCAAAAACTCAACTGTCTTCATATAATGACTTGGCAAAGATTTGACTTAAGGAGGGTTGGGGGGGGGGGGGGGGTTGAAAGGGGAGAACTGGAACATGGAAATTAGAAAATATATTACAGATATGAAAATCTCACTAGCTGCATAGGGGAACATCATAATCCCTTTGAAAGGGAGATATATTTGATGCCTGCTTTTATGGGAGCAAAAGTTACCCACTTTTTTACTGTTTATGTTTACTGTTCCCTGCCTCATTTCATTACAATTTTTATAGAGACAGCTTCTCTGGCCTCAATGCACGTTTTGTTAATTCATCATTCGGAATGTCAATTTTATCAAACCAGATTTTAACGACCCCCGTTGCATTGCTAGCACAACTGACGTTTTTGGTAGATCCACCATTAGTAGATCGCACAGCAATATAGGTCTTCATGTGATAGATCATGTATAAACTTACTTTATTACTGAGTTTGTAATGCACATTTCTGCAGGTTTTCGGGTTTGATTTATTTTCTTTTTAAACTTTATTTAATTTCAGTTTTGGCTTGCTTGTTCTTATGTATTTAAGGTAAGTAGCTTGTATGTCCTGTGTGGAGAAGGGATGCCGATATGGTTTTCAAAAATTGAGAAGAAATTCAGACCAAAGTCAATCATCGCCCAGTCCTTTCAAGCATATTTTAAGTGGAGATTATCGACCCGCATTATCCTGCACCTGGAAACTGCAAAATAAATTTTAAAAGGAGACCTGTTGTGCAGAGATCAACCATCATGGCTGTACCCATCCTGCATGCTACCAGAGACAGATACTTTGCTATTTATTTCGGGTGGCCATTTTCAAAACACAGCAAGTTCCAGTAATGAAAGTTTACTGCCAAGTCTGATAATTTTCCTCAAGAGCACACCCCCTTTACATTAAAAAACTATCATTTCGTGTAAAACATAGTCTGAGAATCTTATTGATTACACATAAAATTCTTGATTCCTTGTTTTCAGAGCTCGGTTTTCATGAACATTTTGGCTTGAGCTAGACTGAAGTGTTAGAAGTCCTCGACATGTTCCAGTCTTATGCGCTGTTCTCGTAACTTCACAGAGAAAACGATGTCCCTTTAGCCAAAACGAAGCTGGCTCCTTGAACTGCCGCAAAGACAGGACTTTGACCAGAGACCGCAATATGGGCATTATCTATTCGTTTTCTACTTAAATGTCCCTAATAACAATCTGCAAAAACAGTGGAGTTGAGAAAAAGCAGCAGTTCAGCAAGAAACAACAAAATCCACCCACAACAAAAGTGATGTATGAATGTTGACGGGGCGTTCCAAATGAATATAGCCCAAAGCACCGTGTGCTACCCAACACGCACGCTCACTCAACATGTGCATCACACTAACAGACATATAATGATATCTACTACTACAATGTTAAAAATAATAATTTGAAATTCACGACTGAAACAATCTCAATTAATTAATCAGTTTTAAGAAGAATATTGGGATGGTTTAATAATTATCAGATCGTATATATACTTACAAACAACATGTAAAACAAATTGACACAGGGTCATTTTTCTACGGAGTCATATCTCCGTAACATGGGATCATATCTACACAAGGAGTCAAATTTCGTAATATGACTCCAAACGTAGAAACCTGACGTTCATTTTCTCCGGGGAAAAAGACCGGGCAATTTCTCGGATCAATATCTCCGTACACGACTGATACCACAGGGTGGAATGCAGAGTCCAGCAGGAGTCCAGCGTCTTCCCTCTCCATCGCCAACCGTCTGAGGTCGGATTGGCGTCACAGCTGGAGGCACTGCCCTTCACCCACGATTGCATTTTTGCACAGCATCGCAGACGGCGGGGGGGGGGGGGGGGGGGGGGGGGGGGGGGGGGGGGGGGGGGGGGGGGGGGAGGGGGGGGGGGGGGGGGGGAGCCTGTGGAGCGTAGAGGCACTTTACAAGGCGTCCTGAAAAGGACTCTTGGCGAGGACTCCA
>CM031605.1:31292662-31300162 GCA_018398815.1 Conus ventricosus
ATGTCCTATTTCCTAGCCATATTGCTAATTCTCCTTTGTTTATAAATTAAATTGAAACTTTCCAAAAAACGCTCCAGAGTTTCTACTGTATGCTGGAAAATGCTCTGTCCCCTTCATGTGCAAATTGTGTATCATCTGTTACCTGTCGCACTTTTCTATGTCATTTGACTTTACTCTATTGGTATGCCTGGTTTCCTGGTTTCGCTAATCGTTATTGCCGGTGCTTTTGTTGAAACAGTTAAACAAATAGGCGGACAGTATTTCTTCCTGCTTTCACCGTCTTAATATGCTAAACCAGTCTGAGGACCCTAGCCGTTCACTGTTAATCTAGCTTTAATCCTCTGTCAAGCGTCTCAGTCCAGCGACATATGCCTTTACCAAAACCAAATTATTTTACTCATTTGTTCATACAGCTCCTGTCCAAAGAATTGAATGCCTTTTCAAGGTCCTCACGAATCAATAGACAGGGCGTGTGCATGTTTTGAAAGCCTATAAGGTTGTAAATAAGTCTTATATTATTCCCAGTAAATCCGTTTGCCATGAAATTGGTCTGGTTTTGTCTTCGTTTACTAGTTTAGGAAGAACGGGGCTAAATCTGTCGGCTATTCAAGAAGACCCTATTTCATTAAGGATCTTTAACAAAGATATTGGACGCTAACAGAATTTCTAGGGTTCCCACTTTGGTCACAAATCATAGGTGTCACAGACCTTTGTGTCACAAGTCCTGTTCGTTACAGACCACGTGTACCATATCATATTTGTCACAGACTGTGTCACAAGTCCTATTTGTCACAGAGCCCTATCACAAGTCCTATTTGTCAAAGAGCCCTATCACAAGTCCTATTTGTCAAAGAGCCCTATCACAAGTCCTATTGTCAAAGAGCCCTATCACAAGTCCTATTTGTTACAGACCATGTGTCAAATGTCTTATTTGTCACAGACCCCGTGTCACAAGTCCTATTTGTCAAGGTCCTCTTGTCACAGATCCCGTGCATTCCAGGTTCTATTTGTCACGGCCAGAGGCCATGTCTGTCACAATTCCTGTATGTCACCGTGCGTATTGCAGGTCTTTTGTGACATAGTCCGATTTGTCAGAAGTTCTATGCGTCACAGTCCCATGAATCACAAGTCTTTTACGTCATAAGTTTCAGCGTGTCAGACGTTCTAAGTGCCACAGTCCTGCGTATCACAGGTCTTTTGTGTCATAATTCCCGTGTCCAGACCTCCTATGCATCACGGTTCTGTGTGTCACATGTTCTAAGTACACAAGGCCTATGCTTACAAGTATTTTGTGCTGTATGTTCTAGTGTCAGAGTCCCTATCTATCATAAGCGTATCTTAGGTGTTATCCGGTCTTGATCCCTTGTGGTACAGATCATATGTATCCCGGGTATCATGTGTTCCATTATGTCCCTTGATGTATCAATGGCATGCCCTGTGCGTGCCTGCACCCTTTGTGAATACAGCACAGGCTTCCAAGGGTAGTGCAGGATTGCTCCCACCTGGTTTTTGTCCGGCAGTTGAGGACAGGACTTCTCTGGGTCCCACCCCCACCTTCACGTGTTTCTTTTTCTTTTTCCAGATCATAAAATTCTAAGGTCTCGAGGGTCACAGATCGTGTATGTCCCACCTCTCACAGAACGGTGTTCCATATCCTGTGTTCTATGTCCTGTGCATCTAACATTTTATGTCCAGAGTCCTATGAACCTCGTATGTTCAAAGTCCTATCCATCCCATATCCTGCTTCCCACGTCCAATGTATCCCATATCCTGCGTCCCACGTCCAATGTATCCCATATCCTGTGTACAATGTATGATCTATGTATCTAGTAGCGTATGACCTACTTGTACTATATCCTCTCCGTCCCATGTCCTCCAATGTAGCTCATATCCTGTGTCCCATGTCCAGTATATTTCAAATGCATCCCATCTCCAGCACATCCTTATCCTGTGCCCACATCCAATGTATTCCATAGTGTGAGTCCCATCTCCAGAATATCCCATGCCTGCGTTCAATGTGATTTGTATGTTCTATATCATGGGTCTACGGTTCCAATGCAATCCATATCCTCGTCCTATGTCCGGTGTATTTTATGTGCTGAGTCTGTGTCAAATGTCTCTCATATCCTATGTTCAATGACCTATGTATTCCATGCTTTCTGAACCCCATGTCCAATGCCATGCCCAGTGTCCCATGTCCAGTGTTTCGCATATATGAATCCAATCTCTGGTACTTTTCATATCCTGCGTTCCATGTTGTGGGTCACATGTTCAACAAATCCTCTGTCCTGTGTCCAACGTCCTACGTATTCCATATCCTAGGTCCGATTTTTTTTTAATACATCCCATATCCTGTATCCCATATCCAGTATATCACACATCCTGCCTCCCGTGTCCAGTATATCACACATCCTGCCTCCCGTGTCCAGCGTATCGCACACCCGGTGTCCAGTTTCTCACTAGACTATATCCTGGGTCACTAATCCCGTATTTCCCATATCTTGCGTCCCATGTCATATCTCTCTCACATCCTGGGTCCAACGTCCAATGTATCCCATTTGGTAGGTCGCGTGTTCTGTTCGTCTCTCCAATGTATCCCGTGTGGTAGGTCCCGTGTCTTACTTGTCCCTCCAATGTATCCCGTGTGGTAGGTCCCGTGTCTTACTTGTCCCTCCAATGTATCCCGTGTGGTAGGTCCCGTGTCTTACTTGTCCGTCCAATGTATCCGTTTGGTAGGTCCCGAGTCCTATTTGTCCTCCAATGTATCCATGTGGTAGGTCCCGAGTCCTGTTTGTCCCTCCAATGTATCCCATGTGGTAGGTCCCGTGTCCTGTTTGTCCCTCTAATGTATCCCATGTGGTAGGTCCCGTGTCCTATTTGTCCCTCTAATGTATCCCATGTGGTAGGTCCCGTGTCTTACTTGTCCCTCCAATGTATCCCATGTGGTAGGTCCCGTGTCCTGTTTGTCCCTCCAATGTATCCCATGTGGTAGGTCGCGTGTCCTGTTTGTCCCTCCAATGTATCCCATGTGGTAGGTCCCGTGTCTTACTTGTCCCTCCAATGTATCCCATGTGGTAGGTCCCGTGTCCTGTTTGTCCCTCCAATGTATCCCATGTGGTAGGTCCGTGTCCTATTTGTCCCTCTAATGTATCCCATGTGGTAGGTCCCGTGTCCTGTGTGTCCCTCTAATGTATCCCATGTGGTAGGTCCCGTGTCTTACTTGTCCCTCCAATGTATTCCATGTGGTAGGTCCCGTGTCCTGTTTGTCCCTCCAATGTATCCCATGTGGTAGGTCCCGTGTCCTGTTTGTCCCTCTAATGTATCCCATGTGGTAGGTCCGTGTCTTACTTGTCCTCCAATGTATCCCATGTGGTAGGTCCCGTGTCCTGTTTGTCCCTCCAATGTATCCCATGTGGTAGGTCGCGTGTCCTATTTGTCCCTCTAATGTATCCCATGTGGTAGGTCCCGTGTCCTGTTTGTCCCTCTAATGTATCCCATGTGGTAGGTCCCGTGTCCTATTTGTCCCTCTAATGTATCCCATGTGGTAGGTCCCGTGTCCTGTTTGTCCATCTAATGTATCCCATGTGGTAGGTCGCGTGTCCTGTTTGTCCCTCCAATGTATCCCATGTGGTAGGTCCCGTGTCCTATTTGTCCCTCCAATGTATCCCATGTGGTAAGTCCCGCATTCTGTTTGTCCCTTACACCTTCGCCCTCGGTTGTCGTATTTATCTCACGGTCTGTGTTCCATGTGTTATATATCCCATATCACGCGCCCATATCATGTGTATCCCACACCATGGATCTTTTACCCTGTTTACCCTATATCCCTTGGTCAACTCCCAATCTATCCCATGTGCTGGGTCCCATGTCGGCGAGATAAAAAAATAAACACGGTCATGCACACAAAATTCCACTCCCTTTGTTGGGCAGATGGGTTTAATACTTGCCTGTCTGTACAGGGAGTATCCGCAAGAGTATCAGCCTGCGTACGCAGAAAAAGATGTCTGATTAGTCCCGTATCCTGGGTCCAGAATCCCATCTATTCCATAGTTTGCATCCCATGTCCTGCGCATCCCATATCCTGGGTGCCATGTCCTGACTATCCCATACATTGTGCCCTATGTCCTAACTGTCTTATACTCTGGGTCCCAAGTCCTATCTATGCCAACCCCTGCGCCGCACGTCCTGTCTATCCTATCCCATATTCTGCATTCGGTGTCCTGTCTATCCCACACCCCGCATCCCACATCTATCTATCCGATTTTCTAAGTCAAACGTCCAGTAGATCCCATATCCTGCCTCGATGTTGAAAGTATCCCATACCCTGACACAAGTACCCAATGCATCCTATATCCTGCGTGTTATATTAAGCGTATTCCATGCCGGTCTCTTTCGTCTCTTTTTTTTTTTTTTTTCTCTGTTCCATCTTCTGTGCCACCTCAGTGGCATGACACAAACGCCGCTCATTCCGACCCCCCGTCCACAGCCACACCCCTACCCTCATGCCCGGTTTCTAGTGCCCTATGAATCCCATGGCATGAGTGTCCCGGTTCATATGTATTTATTACGATATGTGTCCTAGCTCTTGTAGTTCAATCCTGTCCCGGGGCCGGAATAGCTCAATGGTAGAGCGCCGGACTCGTAATCTTGGTGATCCTGGGGTTGCAGGTTCCAATCTCCGCCGGGCCGTTTCGGTACAGAGGGATTTTCCTTCGGAGTTAACATTGGTACTGATTCCATTTCCCAGACAGCCTTTCGAATGAGACTATAAACCGTGATTTCGTGTCTGAACGCACGCATAGCATCTTGCACACACGTAAAATCCCATCACCAACTTTCAGACGAGAAGGCCAGTTTGGCCGTTGGTATTGATGACACGTTACACATAGCATGCGCTTCCCCGAAGTTGGAGTATGGCTGCCTTAATGGCGGGATAAAAAAAAAAACCGGTCATACATACAAAACTCCACTCCCTTTGTTGGGTAGATGGGATTAATCTTTGCCTGTCTGTACAGGGAGTATCGGCAGGACTTTCAGCCTGTGTACGCAGAAAGAAAAAATCCTGTCCCTAATGTCACTGACTCATTTACCGTTGTAGTTGCCTGCCTGCTGCTTGCTTGCTTGCATAGGTTCTTATACATTCGTTTTGCTGGTCGACAGACTTGCTTGGCTCTTTAACTTGTTCAATGAGTGACCGGAGAGCGACCGCTGACTGACTGATTGACTACAATCAGTCGTTAAGCTGATTGATTGATTGACTACAATCAGTCGTTAAGCTTACTGATTGATTATTCATCAACAACTAATCAGAAGCAACACTTACCCTCAGGCGCTCCCCCTGCCACCTTCGTCGTTCCAGACTTCCTGCTCTGTTCTACTGGCTCCCTGACGTCACTCTCAGTAGCTGCTGCAGGAGTAGAAGCAGTAGCTGCAGTAGGAGCAGATGGAGTAGCAACCGCACTGCCAGCAGAAGTGGCAATGGTGGTGCCAGGAGCCGCAGTGACCGTAGCCACCACTGTAGCTCTAGAGGCGATGGTGGTCGTGCTTCTGTCGCTTCCGCTGCGGGGTAGGCTCTGGCTGGTACCCCCACTGGCGCTCCGCCTTAATTGCTGGTAGTGCTTCAGCACTTCGTCGTCGCTCTCGCCGCTGGATGTGTCTTCCTCGTCGTCGGCGGCAGCTACTGA
Organism: Conus ventricosus; assembly: GCA_018398815.1. NCBI lineage: Eukaryota > Metazoa > Mollusca > Gastropoda > Neogastropoda > Conidae > Conus > Conus ventricosus. The sequence continues at coordinate 31,298,347 of CM031605.1, forward strand.
TGATACTGCTGTGTCGTCGGTGGTCACATGCGTGGTGCCTACGTGGTGGTGGGGAAAGAAGATTTTGAGGGTGAGGTGGGTGAGTAGAGTTGTTGGAAAACTTTTTGTCTTAAAGCCCTGTGTTTGTCTCAAGGAGAGAGGGAGAGAGAGAAGAGAGAGAGAGAGAGAGAGAGAGAGAGAGAGAGAGAGAGAGAGAGAGAGACAGAGCAGACAGACAGACAGACAGACAGATAAACAGACATATAAACTGACAGACAGACAAAAGATAATCAGAGAGAGAGACAGACAGACAGACAGACAGACAGACAGACAGACAGATGATAGACAGACGACAGACAGACAAATAGACAGTCAGACATACAGACGAACAGAGAGAGAGAGAAGAGAGAGAGAGAGAGAGAGAGAGAGAGAGAAAGAGAGAGAGAGGAGACAGACAGACAGACAGAAGATGGACAGACAGAGAAGAGAAGAGGAAGACAGACAGACAGAGCAGACAGACAGAGACAGACAGACGACAGACAGACAGAAGACAGATGGACAGACAGAGACAGAGACAGACGACAGACAGACAGACAGACAGACAGACAGAATAGAAAGACACCCAGAACTCCACTCAGCCCACCCCTCCCATCCCCCAGTACCCCTGCTTTTTCTTTTGCATCAAAATTTAAACATGTAAAGCACACCAGTACAGCTCCCACTATGGCGACCACCTCCTAAGGTGTTGCTGCTACTACCACGAAGTGCCGCTGCTGCAGTGACTATCACAATTTGCAGCACTGCGGCTGTCACGCTACCACTGCTGCTGCCGTAGTTCCTGTTGCTGCTTATGGTTCTACTGCTGCTGCTGCAGCTGCTGCAGCAGCTACTGCTGCTGCCGACATAACTATAACTACTGCTGCTGCTACAGCTGCTGCTGCTGCTGCTACTAATGCTGCTGCTTCTGCTGCTGCATCAGTTGTTGTTGCTACTATTAGGCTACTACAGCTGCTGCTGCTGCGTCCGCCACCACCACTGCTGCTGCTTCTGCTACTACTACTATAGCTGCTGCTACAGTCACTAGTACCACTCCTACCCTGCTGCTCCTGCTCTTTGCTGGTAAAACAACTATAACTACTACTGCTACTGCTGCTGCTGCTGCTGTTAATGCTGCTGCTGCATTGCTGCTGCAGGTACTACTGTTACCGCTGCTGCTGCTTCTATTACTATTGCCACCGCTTTTAATACTGCTGTTAGAGCTGCTGTTGCTGCTTCGACTATTACTGTTGCTGCTGTCGCTGGTGATTCCACTACCTAGTACTATTACTGTTGCAGTTGCCTCCAATATTAACTAGTAGCGCGGCGTTGCTTCCGCTGCTGCTACTGTTGCCACAACTTCGACTGTGCAGTGGCCGTGCAGCTACGGACTACTAAACCGCTACTATAGCTGTTTGTTGCCACTACTAATGCTACTGCTGCTGTTTCTGCTGCTGCTGTTATAATACTGTAGCAACTTCTACTAGTACTTGATACTTTAGCGAATACTACTATTGCTACTTCTACTAATACTACTGATACTACTACTACTACTACTACTAACTACTACTACCACACTACTACTACTACTACAATGAAACGAGTCAATCTGCTACTACTGTCACTAATGCTGTGGTTGCTGCTGCTGCTGCTGCTTACTACTGCTACTGCTGCTGCTTCTATTACAACTACTACTACTACGATGCATCACGACATTGACACGAGTCAAAATACTAACCATTAGCGGTCGCCATGTCTGTTCTGTCCATAGCGCCGTAGAGAGCAGTCTGAGAAGAGCAGA
>CM031605.1:31310162-31315162 GCA_018398815.1 Conus ventricosus
GACGGACTGACAGAGAGAAACTGAAAAGACACAGAGGGACGACAACCGTGGAGGCCAAATCCCGGAACACCAGCTATTGATCGACGCCTGTCCCAGTCCCCTTTGTCTCAGACCACAATGCCAGAATGCCTGCAAACTGACAGTGCACTTGGCATCGGGAAGGGCAATGGTGCTGATATCGGCTGACGGTTCCATCCACTTTCCTGCTCTGCTGCTGATGGTGATATCAGTCCGACACAGTCGTAGACCTGACTGACATGGCGGAGTTTGTTGTGTGGAGAGAGAGAGAGAGAGAGAGAGAGAGAGAGAGAGAGAGAGAGAGAGAGAGAGAGAGAGAGAGAGAGAGAGAGAGAAACAGAGAGACACAGAGAGAAAAAGACAGAGACAGAGACAGAGAGAGACAGAGGGACAACGAGGGAGACACAGAGAGACCGAAGCCGAGACAGAGAGACAGAGAAAGACAAAAAGGGAAAGAGAGAGACAAGGGGGAGGGGGTAGGGAGGGAGAAACACAGAGACAGAGAAATAGACATAGAGAGACAGACAGAGAGCGAGAGGGACGGAGAGAGAGAGAGAGAGAGAGAGGAGAGAGAGAGAGAGAGAGAGAGAGAGAGAGAAAGAGAGGACAGAGACAGAGACAGAGAGACAGAGAGAGACAGGAACAGCAGACAGACAGACAGAAAAAGACAAAAAAGACAAAAAGAGAGAGAGAGAGAGAGAGAGAGAGGAGAGAGAGAGAGAGAGAGAGAGAGAGAGAGAAGACAGGACAGACAGACAGACAGACAGACAGACAGACAGACAGAGAACACGTGTCTGACTGCCTTTAAAAAAATATTTTTCGTTTCAATTTTCTCATAACCCTGTCAACTACCTCACGCTCTTTCATGATTGCCAGCATGCAGGAAGGAAAGGCTTGCTGTGAGACAACAACTACAAATAAACAAAATAAAACACAATATTCACGCCAATGAACAATAGTTGCAATACTAATACTCTTAAGGGACATAACCTAGGTATAAAGGCACAACTCGCCTCCTTTCTTGCTTCTCCCAGTTACAAGATGACTTAGGGAACACCCCCATACATGATAATACCGCAAAAACACACAAGAGATAATGCTTGCCTCTTTCGACTCACGTGTGAGAAACAGAGAGATGCAGGCAGTTAGAGTGCTGAGTAGGGGGAAAACTGTCCATAGCTTACTCTCAGGTTCCGTAGAGGCTATGAATCAGATTTCAGTGGACTAGTTTAGAGGAGGGCCACCGTTTCGGTTCGGTGGGTGTGTGTGTGTGTGTGTGTGTGTGTGTGTGTGTGGGGTGTGTGGTGGGGTTTTGTGGTGGGGTGGGTGTGTGTGTGCGTGGACGTGCGCGTGCGCGTGCGTTCGTGCGCGCGCTCGCACGTGCGCGCGCGTGCATTGGTGAAAATCAAATTAAGTCAACATTTTACTTTGAAATGGTCCATTGAAAAAGTAGTGCAGGGTATATCGGCAGTGAAGAAAGATCATAAAAAATTCTCTTTTGGACAGTGCCCCCTTCTTCCCCACACATGGCGGTACGCTGTGATTATACTGACGCCAGGCTACAGGGTCAGACAGAACACATTGCGAGAATGACAGCAATGGGAATTTAAAAACGAATTGTGACCGAATATTCTCGGGGATTCTCAATCAGCGATTTGAGACTATTATATCAGGTCCTTCCTTCGTCATATGACGTGAATAACAACAAACCAATAACAGTTGATTTCATTTGTTAATTTTAAGAAAAATCAACCAGCCCATACTTCCCTGCAGACTGCAGTTAACAGAGATCAAGTCAATTTATTTTGATTGCAGATCGTGTTTATTTCCGCTTTAATGAAATTTAATTAGTGATATAGGTGTAGATAGGACAACTGATAGACATAATATTATCTCCTTTGAAATCAAACAATTTGTTACTTGAATTTAAAACTTCACGCCATGAACAGTATAATTATCTGTTTTCTGGGACTGGAAAATGTGTATGCATGCCACGCACAAGAGAGAGAGAGAGAGAGAGAAGAGAGAGAGAGGAAGAGAGAGAGAGAGAGAGAGAGAGGAAGAGAGAGAAGAAGAGAGAGAGAGAAAAGGGGGTCACTTCCGAGCACATTATGCCCTGATGTTGAAACTGCTGAAATGCATTCAATGGTTCCCTGGCAAACATGTCCGCTTCTCTCTCTCTCCTCTCGCTCTGCAAACCCCCTTCCAGCCCCAAAAGGGGACACATGTTGTCGTCATTTTTTCCTTTCTTCCTAATTCCTGTGGTTTTGTATTGATTCCCCACGGAAAAATATCTAAAAACCTTTTTTCGGCCTTCCCCTTGGGGTTTACATCTTAGTGCAGAGGAGGGCTGGAAAGAGGGAAATATATGTGGGGTTTGCATGCGGGGCCCCTTTTTAAAACCGGCGGGGAAAATGATTTTACACCCCACACACAGAGAGGAGAGAGGAAAAGAGAGAGGGGAGGAGGAAAGGGGGAGAGAGGGAGAGAGACTGAGAAGAAAAGGGACGGACAAAAACGGGACAGAAAGGGGGACCCGCTGACTGATGAGGGAAAAAAACAGGGGGGAGAGAGAGAGGAGAGGGGGAGAGAGAGGACAGACGGAAGACAGACAGACAAAAAAGGGGACACACGATACACAAACAACATCCCGGACACAGATATATATATAATTTTTTATATTGAATTAAAAACCAAAGCTTGTCTTTTTGTCTTAGATTGAAGAAATGGGGGAGATACGCATTCATCCCGCAGGGGAGTGATTCTCCCTAAAAAACAGTAGGGCCCTTGAGTGGGGGGGAGGGGGGAAAAAAAAAAAAAAAATACTTCTAAAAAATGAGCCTTCAGCAAGCTTATTTTTCCCCAAAGGGGGAGGGACATCCTCCAATAGGGGGGAAACTCACAACTTTAAAAACTCCTGGTCTATACCGAAAATTTCGAAACTTGGTGGTTTCTCCTCAGTGACGCGGAAAAAGGGGGTTTAATTTTGCTCCTCTGCCTTTTCAGTTTTAAGAAGAATCCCAATCCCAGAAAAAGGTTGGGGTGAATACTGTTGTTTTTGTTTAGTTTTCAAAAAAAACCCAACCCAAAGGGGGCCATTAAGAAGCAAAAAAAAATCATGAAAGAGCAAAAAAAGCTACATTTTCTTGTGGAAAGGCAGAGGAGTTTTTAAAATTTCCACTTTCCCCCGGTAAGAGGGGAAAAAAACCAAAATTTTTAAAAAATCGGGGATTGAAAAGGGGTTATTGTTAGTGAGTTTTTCCCCCTAAATTTGGGGGATGGTTTTCCCCCTTGGGGGAATATTTGCTTGCTGAAAGGGTAATTTTTGAGAAGTATTTATTTTATTTTTCCCCATCCACCCACTCAAGCCCTACTGTTAGTTAGGCAGAATCATTGGGCCCCTGCAGGTATGAATGCGTATCTCCCCCCATTTCTTCAATCTAAGCTTTAAAAGCAAGCTTTGTTTATAATTCAATATTTCTTGCAGTCATTGAAAAACCAAGCTGCTCTGTAAGTTGCTGGAACGGTGCTCGGTACTTATCCTTGAATTTATTAGTTTGTTGTTATATATATATATATATATATATATATATATATATATAGAGAGAGAGAGAGAGAGAGAGAGAGAGAGAGAGAGAGATAGATAGATAGATAGATAGATAGATATAGAGAGAGAGATACAGACAGACAGACAGACAGACAGATAAACAGACAGACGGACAGACAGACAGACAGACAGACAGATAGAGATAGACATACAGACTCACAATCACAGACACAGAGAGGGAGAGAGAGAGAGAGAAGAGAGAGAGAGAGAAGAGAGTGTTTCTGACAGACTTCAGTGGGAGATTGCATCTCTTAGGAGATCCAAGTAAAGGTTGTTCTGTACAATTCTTAGCCACTCACAATGCTTGGGTTATTGAACAGCAGAGCTGACCACTCAGCCTGTTCCATATCTTTTGATCTCCCTTGCATCCTTGGATGGATCCTCAAGCATAGGCTCAAAGATTGTCCCCTACATTTTATACTGTTTGAATAATGCTTTTAGTTTTTCAGCGGCTTTTTTCCTCTCCACACCTTTTGTTTTGTTCCAATTTTGCTACCCTTCGCTGGCTGCTTTGGGGGTGCTGTTGGTTCTTTTTTTGAACCCTTGGTGGTGAGAACACCACAGAATTATGGACCGTGGCGTGTCTCTATTTGACACCAAGAGCACAGACACAATCAGCCGTGTCTCCCTTGATGAGTCCGATCCAGCGGACGAAAGGCCTAGGAGCAGGCAATACAAATAAATGTGCCTCTGAGAGGGATTACGATGGTTCCCTCAGGCAGCTAGTCAAGGGCTTCTTATAGTTATAATATATTCCCCCTTATTTTCTTCATCTTCAATTTTTTTTTTTGTTGTGTTGTTGTTGAAGTTTAAATCTTTGCCAAGTCATTACTATAACGACTGAAGAATTGTTAACCTGCACTTGTTTTCCCCCACTATTTAATTGTTCAGACTTCATCCTGCAGGCACATTATGCCCTGATGCTGCAGGTGTTTGAATGCATTCCATGTTTGCTGAACAAACAGTCTGCATTCGTTCCGTCTGTCTGGTCTCTTCCCGACCTCTTCCACGCCCCTTCAGACAGACCCATCCTTTGTCCTTCGTCTTCTCTTTCCATCCTTCTTGTGATGTGTATTGATTCACTGCTGCAAATATTTGTCATCTCCTTAAGGCCTTTGTTGTATTGTGACATTTTTTTTCTCTCCTCCAAGACTGAAGACAGTTTATTCAGAAAGGTCACTGGCTCATTTGAATAGAATGGTACATAATGCATCACACATGAATATGTTAAACAATGAAGATTCATATGTAAATATATTAAAGAATAAAGAATCTGAAATTACATTAATAGCATCAAGGAGCTTAGTAGTTCTCTTAGCTTAGGATATATAATCCGAACACACAAAGTTGTCAATTTTTTTCTTTTTTTGTTGTT
>CM031605.1:31320162-31337662 GCA_018398815.1 Conus ventricosus
CTGGACAGGTAGAATACCCGATAGACAGAGAGATAGACAGAAAGGAAATGGGGAAGGTTTAAACAAACACCCCACACACACTTAACACCACACACAAAACACACCACACACACACAAACACACACACACACACCCACACACCCCAAAACACACACAACACATGCAAAACACAAACAAAACAAACACACACCCCAAAACGCCCCACAAGCACGAGCACACACACCCCACCCCACCCCCACCACCCCACACACACACACAACACCACACACACGTACACACACCACACACACACACCCACAACACACACACACACACACACCCACACACACACACACACACACACATAAAACACCCAAACAAAACAAACACACACACACACACACACACACACACCAAACACACAAACACCCAAAACACCCCCAACAAAACACACACACACCACACACACAACCCCACACCACACACCACCACACATTGGTTTTCCATTGATGTTTAAAATTTTTTTTTGGGGGTTTAAATTTTCTCTGGCCCCGAGGCACCCCAACCCCTCTATGCTATCCCTCTTTTCCCCCGCCCCCGGCCCCTTCCCCTTGTCTTCTCTCCTGATAGTGAGTGTGAATGGATACCAAAAAGCGGGGAACTACCCCAAATATTTCGTTTGCAGGCGCAGACAATTTCTGGCAAACACTTGCCGATCAAAAAGTGTTTATGCAAGGTTTAAAAAAAAAAAAAAATAAAAGGAAAAAGACATAAAATATCAGGCGACATCGTTGTCAGAGACCCTTTAAATGAACGAGAGCTTTACTTTATTCGCGCAAATCACGGGGATCAAAAAAAAAAAAAAAAAAAAGAAAGAAAAGAAAAGAAAAGAATGCCAGTTGATGACAAGAGGACAAAGGTCGGAGATACATTGCTGGAACCCAGAAATGCCAGAGGGTAACATCATCATCAGACGCGTCAACGAAACAAAAATGCTAGCAGCGTTTCATGTTAGTGCTTTGTGCTGGAAAATGCCCTGATGACGACATTGACGACAACCCTCGGAGACTTCAGACGGAGACGAAAAGGAGAAAAAGGAGTTGAGAAAGACTTAAAAGCTTCATTACTCAGGGAGTAAGATTTGGGAGGGGAAAGCGCCTGTGTGTGTGTTTGTGTGTGTGTGTGTGTGGTGTGTGTGTTTTGTGTGTGTGTGTGTGGTGTGTGTGTGTGTGTGTGTGTGTGTGTGTGTGTGTGAAAGAGAGAGAGAGGAGAGAGAGAGAGAGAAAGAGAAAGAGAGAGAGAGAGAGGAAGAGAGGAAGAGAGAGGGGAGTGCGTGTCTGTGTGTACGTGCATGTGTGTGCGTGTGTATGTGTGCATGTGCGTTGTGTGTGTGTGTGTTAGGGTATGTGCGTGTATGTGTATGTGCATACACACATAACGGGCGCGCGCGCACGCGCGCGCCTACGAACACACACACTCACACACACACACACACACACACACACACACACACACACACACACACACACACACACACCACACACACACACATTGGTTGCCATGGATTTCAATTTTCTTTCAAAATATTGACCTGCCCAAAGCCCCCTTCCCCCCTCTATGCTATCCCTCTACCCCCCACCCCACCCCACCCCACCCCACCCCAACTCTCTCTACGCCCTCCCCCCTTCCCTCGTCCTCTCTCCTGACAGTGAGTGTAAATGTAGGCAACTACCTAAATATACCTGTAGCAGGCTCGGACATATTCTCGTATCACTTACCGATCAGGAAAGCTGTTCATACAAGATTTTTTAAACACAAAAAAGAATAGAGACAAGACAATAAAGTACCAGGCGACATCGTTGTCAGAGACCTTGAGAATGAACGAACGAGACCTTTACTTGATTCGCACAAGTCGCAGCCATCAAAGGAAAAATGGCAGTTGATGACAAGAGGAGAAGGTCGGAGAATGACTGCTGGAAGCCTGAAATGCCAGAGGGTAATCTTCATTATGATACGCGTCAACACAGAAATGCTGGCACCAGTTTTATCTTTGTTCCTTGCCCGGGAAAAGCCAAAGGATGGCAGCAGCAACAACAACAACAACAACACTGTCGGAAACTTGAGAAGAAGAAGGAAATTAAGGAGGTGAGAAAGAATCGAATGCTTTATTACTTTGTAATCAAAATGTTAGGCAGTGTAAAGTCTTCCAGTGTGTCTTTCACAAGTTTGTAGTGTTTTACAAAAATAATATGAGACGAAGAGAAGAGAGGGAGATGGAGAGAGAGAGAGAGGGAGGAGAGAGAGAGAAGAGAGAGAGAGGAGGAGAAGAGAGAACAGAGAGAGAGACACAGAGAGAGAGAGAGAAAGAGAGAGAAGACAGAGAGAGAGAGAGAAAGAGAGAGAGAGAGACAAGGAAAAGAGGGGAGAAAGAGGAGAGAGAGAGAGAGAGAGACGAGAGGGGAGAAGAGTAGGAGAGAGAGAGAGAGAGGGAGAAGACAGAGGGACACTGGCTGAGAGAGAGAAGATGGAGAAGGGGAGGTGACAGTGTGTGTGTGTGTGTGTGGTGTGGTGTGGGGGTGTGTGTGTGTGTGTGTGTGTGTGTGGTGTGTGTGGTTGTGTGTGTGTGTGTGTGTGTGTGTGAGGTGTGTGGTTGTGTGCGTGGTGGTGGTGCGTCGTGGTGCGTGCGTGCGTGTGCGAGCGGCGTGCGTGAGAGGGGAGATGTTGGGTGTGTTGGAGGAGTGTGTGTGGGTGAGTGTGTCTGTGTGTGTGTGTGTGTGTGTGTGTGGTGTGTGTGTGTCCGTCCGTTTGTGTGTGTACGCATATGTGTTTGGTGTTAATGTGTGTGTGTGGTGTGTGTGTGGTGTGGTGTGTGTGTGTGTGTGTGGGTGGTGTTAATTTGTGGAGAGAGAGAGAGAGAGAGAGAGAGAGAGAGAGAGAGAGAGAGGAGAGAGAGAGAGAGAGAGAGAGAAGAGAGAGAGAGAGAGAGAAGAATAGTTCTTGTGAAAGAACACAAAATGAAAACAAAACGAATTTGTACGACCAGTTGCGAAAGCACTCAAACATGACTCAGGTACCCGAAAGGTCGACGACAACGTGCTTGTTAGCTCTCCAATCAAACATTGTATTGACGTTCAGGACCACCTGAACTCCCACGCTTGCCATTGGTCAATACCCTTTAGCATTAACCTATTTGGCACCCACTGTTCTCAAATCTCTGCAGTTTCCTAACTCCAGCTGAGTTTACACTTACTCTCTTCAAATGTCTGTGTCCTTGTTATTTCGAACACAAATTCTCTCCCTTTTTTTTAAATTTTCTTTCTTTCTTTCTTTCTTTCTTTCTTCTTCTTCTTCTTCTTCTTCTTCTTCTTCTTCTTCTTCTGTTTTGTTTTCCAATCATTTATTGTTGTTATAGCCCAGCCGACCACCTACAGCCTCACCAGGGCTGTGAACACAGATGAAAAGAAGGGTTTCGTCTTCACAGAGTGAAAATTAACAGAGACAAACGTGATCATCGAAGGAGAACAAAAACGATGAATGACACAGTAGCTGAACTATTAACATCCAAAAGACAGGTTCGGCTGATCTATGCTGAAAGCGCCAGGTATTCACCTGGATTTTTCACTACAAGATCAACAAAAGCAAACGAACAAAATGTCAACAATTCTTGAAAAAGATTGACATGTGGCAAGAGAGGGCATAAAAGGGACTACATGGGCAAACTGACACTGCAGAATGAAGATTGACATGTGGCAAGAGAGGGCATAAAAGAGACTACATGGGCAAACTGACACTGCAGAGTGAAGATTGACATGTGGCAAGAGAGGGCATAAAAGGGACATACATGGGCAAACTGACACTGCAGAGTGAAGATTGACATGTGGCAAGAGAGGGCATAAAAGGACTACATGGGCAAACTGACACTGCAGAATGAAGATTGACATGTGGCAAGAGAGGGCATAAAAGGGACTACATGGGCAACTGACACTGCAGAGTGAAGATTGACATGTGGCAGAGAGGGCATAAAAGGGACTACATAGGCAAACTGACACTGCAGGGTGAGCTGCAGATGCCTAGTCCAGCTGCTGTGTATACTTTTCATTTTCTAGTCGCCGGATTTGAACAATAACAGAAAAAGGTTTGCATGTCGGAAACTGTGAGTAGAAAAAGTGTACAGGAGTTTCCAGAACAAACACAACCGAAAGGTCCTTTAACATAGAAAACCAACAGTCGACAGTTTGATAAAGGCTAAAGTCCAGTACCCTATAGGCCGTTGTAGCAGTGTACTGTCAGAGGTTTACCATGTTTGGGATACAGCATAAGAGAAGGTGAAGCCCATCCCTCTCCTTCCACCGCCTTCAACCTTCCCTGAGCTGAATCAGGTACCCATTTATTGTTGGGTGGACGTAAAAAAAAGCCGAAAAACTCCGCCCCCACGAGAGGTTCGAACTCACAACCGTCAGCTCTGCAGGCAAGCTCTTTAACTATTTGACGATGGGCCCATCACTGGTAAAGAAAGAGAGGAAGACAGTAAAGAAATGAGACAGAGTCAATGTGAGTGATAGACCAAAAAGGAAGTTACAAGCTGAGTACATCTACAAAGTGGGGCAGATTTTTGCACTGAAAACATCCCCTGGCATCCCTCTGGAACGATTTTTAAAAAAGAAAACAGAGCAAACTGATCGTAGTAAAGAACCTACAAGGCTGTCAATTCTTCCCACAATGAACAGTTATCGGTCTTACAGTAGCGTCCCTCGCGTCGTCAAAGCCGGACATTGCTGTAAGGTTGTTGGTCACACTGGCGTTGAAAGCGTTGTCTTAACACAGATGTAAAGGGTAGAGGATCAGTATCCCGCTGTTCGCTACTGTCGAAGTGCTGTCCGCTCGCACATTTCACAAACCACTTCCAGGCAAAAGATGAGCCACCCTCCCAGTTTGCCACGCATGCCAGTTTCTGGTCGTGCATTACCCAGTGAGGTCTCCCTGTTGCCTGCTTGAAACCTTTGCCCGTAGATGAACTACATGTGTGTGTTTCAAATTTGACAGTCTGATAAATGGCAAAATGTGGTAAACAGCCAGCCATCCCGCAGACAGAAGGCTGACACATAGGCAGTCAGACAAGCAAAAGTGGTCAACGCCTTCAGTGTGCGCAATGGGACTCCAATCAGTAAAAAGCGAAGACACCGATCCTGTCCCCTTCACGTCTTTGATCTTGATGAGCAGTTCATCCTAATCTCTGACAAGAACAACGAAATCAGTCAAAAATCGACCATCGCGCGTTTTGCAAGCGTCAGTTTGACATTCACATCTCCTACACATGCTGTCCTGGATAACGTCCTAGTTAACATTTCCAAACAGAGAAAATGTTCTGTAACGTAACGTCAGGAAAGAATGTTCATAAACTCGCTCTGCGGATGTTAGCAACACTTTTGGTACTTGAACGAATCCCTGTTCCAGTGTGTACAGGGTCATGGCAAGTTTCATGATTCAAAAAAAAAAAAAATGAATAGGCGCTGTGGTATTGTGGATAGTGTTGCGAGATTCAAGCTGAGAGGTCGTGGGTTTGAGTCCAATTAGAGGGGTTTATTCGGGAAATTAATCGGCCCTGACTGTCTTCTCTTGAGTGAGCAAAGGGCTCCAACATCCTGGCCAACACTACAGGTGTCTGTATCTCTCGGGTCTGATTGACTCCGGGATAAATTGTTAAAGGAAACGTACAGCAGAGGTCTGGAATCCCACAGCTTCATCTTTGTCATCCTCACTATTGTTTCTCACCATGAGAAAATAATATTTCAGACCCTCCCTGTCCTATTTCATGGTGACCTCAGTTTTCTATGCCCTCTCCACGTCCGTGTTCGATGTGAATGTGTGTCAAAGTCATCGGCATCAGCGAGTTCATGGGGAATGCCGCTGAAAAGACGTGGTGGGCGGTTTTACTCGCGACTCCGCGACTCAGCACATAAAATTTAAAAAGAGAGGGGGTTAGTTACCGCCAAGGACACAGACAAACAGAATACGGACTAGACGCAAAGCATTTCGACCTCTTGGGTCTTCTTCAGGCGAAAACAAATAACCTGTAGAACAGTGAAAACGAAGAACGAGAAACCACTAATCTTCTCCTGTTCGCCTTACGATCAAAATGATCTTGAATCTGTACAAATAGTACTGAACGTCACCGAAATGACTAGACGGCGATGCAGTATCTCCTCCGATGAGGCGCCTCATGACGGCCCTGCATTGGTGGCTCTCTGTGGACTGCTGGTGCTGTGGGTGCAACTAGGTGGTTCTACCTGTGACTAGCAGCGAGGTGGGTGCGGGTATAATGCCACCGAGAGGAGAGGGAGGAGAGGGGCATAGAAAATAATACATGCACACTAAAACAACAACAGAAAGCTCTCAAAGGTATCGTCAAGGCTTGCGCGCGCGCGCGCGCCACACACACACACACACACACACACACACACACACACACACACTCATGCACACACACGCGCGCGCGGGCGCACACACACACACAACACCTCACATACCCTCCCCCCCCCCCCCCCCACGTCCTCCACCTACCCACGCCTACTTCCCACAGGAACTCAAGCAAACTTCTAACAACATCAACGTGATCTGACTCCAACACACTCAACTCTTCCGGCCACCCCCCTCCACCCACCCCACCCCCCAATTCCATCACCCAACCAGAATCCCAATCCACAACCACTCTCGTGTCTAAACACCTCCAAACAAGGGACCCAGGGTAAACTTCTAACAACATCAACATAAAATGTTATCCTCCCTGCCCCTCACACGTCTTTGCATGTCTGTGGTTAGTTACATAGAGTGGGTGCGTAGCGCAATCACAAAATAGTTGTATAGGTACAAGTTATGAAGGGAAATCGTCTTGCGAATGACACTGTAGTGATATCGGGTAATAGTCGTTTGGATATGTAGATTAGTGTTCCGTAGAGCTTTAGCCCGTTAGTGATATTGACACGTAGTAATTACGGGATGTCCCCCATAGAGTCCTCAGCTGTCTCCCAACACCTAGCGGAGCAGGAGATCAGTTGGTGGAAGCAACGGCGCAAACCGTTAGCACCTCGCCAACAGAGCGTACTTCTGGTCATATGTGGCCAGTGTGTCCCTAACGCAAGGTTCACACTAGTCCTAGTCTTGGCAGGACTCAAATGTAGGTCGGAGTCCTGTTGGTTTTAACAAGTCGGATAAACATGTCTGCTGGGTCCAGTAAACCCCTTTTAGTCTCGATTAGTTCTGTAGCTAGTCTGGCACCAATCGAGCCCGACTTAGAGGCGTTTGGACGGTTCAGAATCTTTTTCACGACCACTCCGACTATTTTTTTTTAGGTCACAGTCTCGATTAGTCTCGATCAGTCATGTTATTCCTATCTACACTTATGTAGTCCTATCTATTCTAATCTATTATCAAATAATCGGTTGAAAAAGTTTGCACTCGTCGGCGCTAGTTTCATAGATAAGGAGGCCGGATGTTGTTTTGGAATACCCAAACCAGTGCAGACGAACTTACTGTGACCAAGGGCGCCAAGCGGTAGACTAGTGTGGACCAATCAGGACCCGCCATGACTTTGAATCGAATTGTGGCGGGAAAAAGCTGACCCGATAAAACAAGTTAGGACTGGTTCTGACCGATTCAAACTGCGCGCGCGTAATCGAGACTTCCTGCGAGGGGTATAAAAGCAGGTGGGGACATATTGCGTTTATTATCATTCTTCCATATCGACAGGGGGCGGGGGGTAGGGGGGGGGATCCCAGCTGCAAGCGCGTCAGTTGACAATGGTTTTAGTAGTCGGGAAGACTCTTCCTGTGCAGGACTACATGCAAACCGATCAAGACCATTTTTCTGAGTCGAGCGAGATAAACCCGAGTCGGGCCAAGATATGGAATAGTGTGAACCTTGCATAACAGAATACAACACGTGTACACAACACACACACACTCATACACACACGCTCTCTCTCTCTCTCTCTCCTCTCTCTCTCTCTCTCTCTCTCTCTCTCACACACACACACACACACACACACACACACACACACACACACACCACACACACACAACACACACACACACAGAGTTACTGAACGCGAGTTAATCGAGGACCGACGTGTCCTTCAGGGACACCTCAGAAGTGTCATTCAATTAACACATGCGGAAACAGACATGAATATGGCGGATGACAGTCATGTCCTGGCTTTTAAGTAAGACTGAAAACATCTAAAAATATCCTCACCAGAATGGTTCTGCTTAACGTCCTCCGGCCTGCACAAGCAGGACATATTGGGACATGTATTTTTGCTTTATATGTAAATAGTCATTGGACCGCCGAGCGGTCGTCTGAAGGTAGTTCGGCTGCGGTTGATGTTGATGTTGTTTCGTGATAGTTCCTCCAAGGCCGTCGTCAGGGCCACCGGCGGCCGTCTTCATGCTGAGTGGCGACGGTCCTATGCCGCGTGAGGCCGACTCGGGAGACGTACGAGGCACAAGTCGCCGAGCCGCTGCACGTATAGGTCCATGCCCACTCTGCGCCCAATGAGGACAATTCCACCCTCCCTCCCCCCCCCCCCCCCCCCCCCCCCCCCCCCCAAAGGGAGAGCCCTGCTAGATGTGCAGCCACTGGGTAGTTCGCAGAGTGGCAGCGCCTCGTCGCCAAGTGTCACGCCGCCTCGAGAGCCGTCCCCCGGCGACACAGGCTAGTCCCGTCATCACTCGTAGTGCGAGGAAGGAAATCTGTGCCGCCCTACACCCATCTGCCACCTGGGTCCTTCCTCACCAGGTAGTCGACATTGCTATTTATATCACTGGAAAGATAAGGGAAAGAATTCTGGTGACAAACGATGTACGGAACTGTTTGGGACATGGGATAAACACACTCTTTTCATGTAGGCCCACAACATAATCTTCACGAACAATCGCAGTGGATACACAGTAACATGTTTTATTTAACTTCTTTAATAGAGAGCTACACACACGCACGGATGAATGTACATCATAACGTTATCCCCCCTCCCCCCCCCCCCCCCCCCCCCCCCCCCCCCCCCCGTTAAAGATAAGAAAACTGCCGTTTGTTTGTCTCATGGTCAAGGTATTCCGGAACTCATCTGTCTGAGAAGACATCTTACCTCTCGTTCCTATAGACAACATTGATCTTGTTTGCATCCGTTTGGATCGGATAATGAATGGACAGAAGTTGTGGCAGAGACTTAAACTGAGTTGCTTGAAATTTCTCTCCTCTCTCTCTCTCTCTCTCTCTCTCTCTCTCTGATTTACATATCCATGAGCAAGCGAAGTTATACCGATTCGCCTAATACTCTGATCTTTTTTTGCCATTGGTAGAGACTTGACGATTTGTTGACGTGTTGGGAGAGCGAACGCACTGAGACGGTGTGATGAAACTAATGAGTAAATGCGCAAAATTAATACAACACAGACGTCAAATGACGGGTCACTGTGACATTTTGGAGTTCAGCTTACGTCTAGGTTGCAACATCAACCTCTGATCACCGGAAATTAAATCTTAATCTGGTCACATGATCTTTAACTGCAATGAGTACAAGGGACACAGACTTGGAGGAACGTAGGTCGGGGAGGGGGGATAGGTCATGGATCAGGGGGAAACATAAAACTGGGGAAACATAGAACGGAAAGTACACAGACCTAATGCAATGTGCACCTAGTGATGACGGACCTTGATGGACCATAGACATAATGGGGAAACATCAACCTGTGGGTGAATATAAACTTTTGGAAACAGAACTGCGAGATCATAGACTGGACGAGTGGGGTGGGGGGGGGGGGGATATACACTCACAGAATGTTGACCTGGAGGAACACAAACATAGGGAACCATATGCCTGAAGATTCCTATCCCCGAAGTCCATGTTTCCTAAAGTTTACCCCCCCCCCCCCCCCCCCCTCACCCCAGGTCCACGTTCTGATAATGGTCGACTAACAAAGCTTTGTTAAAGATCGGCAACGCAGAAGAGAGTTAAGCTGACCCCAAAAGATATTGGATCTTAGATGACCTGGAATGTGTCATGGTGAACCAGATTTAGATAACAGATCAGATTACATAGAATGGGTAACGCTAATTCAAAAGTGTCCTATAACATGTGACAAGGGCCAAGAGTGATGCAAATTTGAATTGGTAACAGTTACCCTCGCCTACACTAAAAACCAAGGGAATAGACACATACCGGGTCACTGTGACACATTCTGTTCGTTTGATCTGTTTGCGAGGTCTGCTTAACCGCAGCGTGTCCTTGATCACTTATTGTTAACATCATTAAAGGCAGTACGATCTATTATGGGTCACCCGACCTTCAAACTCGACCTAGATTACGATGTACCATTTCTGAGTATTTGACTTTTTACTGGATCTGGACTCTTTCTTTCTTCTTCTTATTCCCGTTGGCTCCTAGTGGAGCATAGGTCATCCACGAGCCTTTTCCATCTCTGCCTGTCCCGGGCGGCGACTTCCAGCTGGCCCCAGGAATAGCCCAGTCGAGTTGTCTCCACCTCCGTTGATCTTCTCCAGGTGGTGCGTGGTCGGCCTCTCTTGCGTCTTCCCTGTGGGTTCCATCGCAAGGCATGGCGGACAACGCTGGGTGCTGGTTTTCTGAGGGTATGGCCAAGCCAGCCCCACTTCCTGCGCTTAATTTGATCTTCAATGGGCTCTTGTCCGGCTCTTCTCCACAAGTCTTCATTTGTGACCATGTCCTGCCACCTGATGCGATAGATGTACCTCAAGCATCTGTTCACAAAGGTCTGCAGGCGGTGTGTCGATGGCTTGGTGGTGCGCCACGTTTCACAGGCATAGAGAAGCACAGACTTCACATTTGTGTTGAAGATGCGGATCTTGGTTTTTGCAGAGATGGTGTGTGAGGTCCAGACAGGTCGGAGCATCTTGAAAGCTGCGGATGCCTTGCCTATTCTTGTTTGGATGTCTTTGTCTGTGCCCCCGTCCTTGCTGACAATGCTGCCGAGGTATGTGAAGCTGTCGACGTTCTCTAGGTCTTCTCTGTTGGTACAATATTGTTGTCGTTGGCCTCATTGATCCTCATCACCCTGGTTTTTGCCTTACTGATCTGGACTACAATAAGCTATTTTGGTTTGGATTTCGACATTCCATGGGTCATTTAAACTAGATTTGGGTCAACGTGCCCCATTCTGGTCAGTTAACACTTGACATTACACTGGGTCACACTATGATCCAGTCTTAGTCACCCAAACTTCAACCTGATCATTACGAACCATGCTGGGTCATTCGACATGAACTTTGAACTGAGTCGCAACATCCATGTCATGGTCACCCAACATCTAATCTAGGTGTGAATCACCGTGATCTGTTTCAGTTTCAGTTTCACCACCACCACCGCGTGGGACTATAGACTATATACGATACATCACATCCGCTAAGTTTTGAGACCACGCTGCGCATGATTTAAAGCTGATGAATAAATGAATAAATGACTAAGATAAGAGAAAAGCAGAAGAGCACACAAAACAAAGTGTGAAGTAACGACGATTTATTGCACGACACAAAACAGGACAAGAAATTTTCGGCAAAATGCCTTCCTCAGCGACAAACAAAAAAAAAAGTACAGACATAAACATGCACAATACTCCCCTTGTGAAGTCAAAGTGGTGAGTGACTTTGACTTCACAAGGGGAGTATTGTGCATGTTTATGTCTGTACTTTTTTTTGTTTGTTTTGTCGCTGAGGAAGGCATTTTGCCGAAAATTTCTTGTCCTGTTTTGTGTCGTGCAATAAATCGTCGTTACTTCACACTTTGTTTTGTGTGCTCTTCTGCTTTTTTTGTCGTGTTTCAGTAACGCCGCAGTTTGTTTCATTTGCCGTAAGATAAGAGAATTTAAGAAGAGGGTCTCGTGGCTACAACATAACAAGTGTTTGATCTACGGATTAGCCCAGTGCGCTGGTCAGACCTTGGAACCGTGATCCATTCTGGTTCATGGACAATAATCAATATTTTGGATCATTATGACACAATCTGGTCTCACTTGACCTTTCACTGAGGTCTGAGTCATTGTGACCCGCACTGAGTCACTGACCTTTAAACATAACTCCAGGTTACTATGACCCACTCTGGATCAGCTGAGCTGTTGTGGGTCACTTGATCCTTGATCTGGGTTGCAAGATCCGACTCCGAGAAACTACAGACCTTTAATCTCTCCCTTTTAACGTCACGTGAATTTCAACTAAGTTGAAAAATAGGGAAACATGGACCGAGGGTACACAGACCTGGATAAACATAAACTTTAGGCCCGGAGGGAGTAGGTGGGGGAAGGGGAAGGGGGGGGGGGGGGGTAGACCAGAGCTGGAACAAAGACCTGAGCAGAGATAAACTTGGGGGAAACAAAGACCTCGGGGGAAATAAAACAAAGGGTATCAACAGCATGACCCCATCCGGGTCCATCCGACGTTGTTAGATTAATTTGAAAAAAAAAAGTTTTATTTTCGTTAAGAAGGTGTCAGTGATGCGGAATGGTCTATGTATGTTACACCACACCTGATAAGGAAGGTGAAAAGATCATTAAAGAACGAGCTTGAATAAAGGGAGAGGAAGAAGAGGAGGAGAGAGGGGAGTTCGTGGGGGTGAGGGACAGCTGGACGAATTTATAAGATTTTTGACAAACAATGTGACTCAATACGCCGGTCAGGCCTTGAAGATTTAGCTAATTGGGTCGGCCCGACTGCTGTGTGTGTAAGTGTTGTGGCGTGCGTGCGTGCGTGCGTGTGTGTGTGTGTGTGTGTGTGTGTGTGTGTGTGTGTGTGTGTGTGTGTTGTGTGTGTGTGCGTGCGTGTGTGCGTGTGCGTGTGTGTGTGTGTTGTGTGTGTGTGTGTGTGTGTGTGTGTGTGATGGTGGTAGTGGGGGTGTGCTTGTGTTCATGCGTGCGTGCGTGCGTGCATGCGTGCGTGCATACGTGTGCGTGGGGATGCGTGCGTGCGGGTGTCGGTGCGTGCTTAGGTGCGGGTGTGTGTGTGTGTGTGTGTGTGTGTGTGTGTGTGTGTGTGTGTGTGTGTGTGTGTGTGTGTGTGTGTGTGTGTGTGTGTGTGCGAGCGCGTACATGCGTGCTCGCATGCGGATGCGCGTGTGCATGTGTGCGTGTACGTGTGTGTGTGTGTGCGTGTGTGTGTGCACGCGCGCGCACCCGTTGTGTGTGTGAGGTGCGTATGCCAGCAAATACAAGTGTGTATAAAAGAAAAGCAATGCAACAGTACTGAAGAGGCTAATTATGGTAATGATACTTATGCACAGAGCACAAATTGCTGATGGCACACCCGTTGTGTTGCTGATAGGATATGATATTTCGGTGAAAATCGCAAAACGATCCCAAATACGACATGAAAATGTTACTCATGGTGTAAATAGCCCTTTCGTGATGCTTATCTCCCTTATCCTCTTTATGCAGAAACTTATGATCAACACTGGCAATCTTTTATAATTATTGTGATTCATCTCAGAAGATGAGGCGCCATTTAGCATCACTGCCATCCGCCTGCCTTGTTCTCCTTTTCCTGCAGGAATGACAGACAGCTCGGGGAGTTGCACCGAGCGCTGGTCTGGCACTGTGCCAGCGCTGAAGCTGCAATCTAGGAATCGTGACGCAAATGCCAGAGCAATCTCGAAAAGGACACATGACATACAAGTCATGACACTTCCTCCTCTGGTGCAGCAGCATCACGTGCGATAACTGTCTCTCTGACTTTTGTCCTGTCTGTCTGTCTCTCTCTCTCTCTCTCTCTCCTCTCTCTCTCTCTCTCTCTCCTCTCTCTCTCTCTCTCTCTCTCTCTCTCTCTCGCTGGCTGGCTGGCTGGTTCTCTCTCTCTCTCTCTCTCTCTCTCTCTCTCTCTCTCTTTTCTCTCTTCTCTTCTCTCTCTCTCTCTCTCTCTCTCTCTCTCTTCTCTCTCTCTCTCTCTCTCTCTCTCTCTTCTGTCTACTAGGTTGATCTACCATTCGAACAAGGTTCTGCCTAAACGTTTTCTGAGTTCTGACGTCTCTCTCTCTCTCTCTCTCTCTCTCTCTCTCTCCCCTCTCTCTCTCTCTCCCCTCCTCTCTCCCATTCTCTCTCTCTCTCTCTGCCCTCGACCCCCATCCCCCTTCTCTCTGGAGAATCTCTTTTTCGAATTATTATCAGCTGTGGTCGGCAACATATATCCATCCTAGTAAACTTAAGTAAACTTCACCATCCTTGAACATATTTTTGATGACTTTAAGATTATGCTGCGCACTCACGCACGCAAACCCGCGTGCAAGAGAGAGAGAGAGGGAGAGAAAAGGGGGGTGAGACAGACAGAGAGACAGAGAGAGAGAGAGAGAGAGCACATATAGACAGGGATGAGAAAGTGCGTAAAGCAACCCTCCACTCATTATGACAGTGACATAAAGGTGATTTTTAGACAGAAAGGGCGTTGAACAGGGAAGGGGTAGAGAAAAACGCATTAACATGTTATTGTGAAACCCTTCGCTAAGAGCATGTGGGAACCATCGAATTTTGCTTTGTAAACAGAGCTGTAGGTCACGCTTGAATAGGGTCGGCTTTCAAGCCGTCTTCTGAATGAGATTCATCACAGTAACCTGCCCAGACTGTGTCGGTTCAACCAACGTAGACGGTGACATTAATGTCCCACTGACCTTGGTATTTTAGCTCTCAAGCTGTCCTCAGACAAAAGTTTTGTTCAGAATGGTAGATCAACCTTAGTATCTAACAGAGTCACTCTGTCACCTATGATTCTGTCGTTTAATTTATAACCACCATGAAGAGAATATCACAATCCATCGGATTCCAAAGACAGCTAGCAGAGGGCAAAACACAGAAATGGGAAAACAGTGCAACTGAGAACTAGGCATTAAAAAAACAACACACACAACAGAATAATCAATACAAAGCGACATCTCTGCGGCTATGCTTTAGGATCCGAATCAGATGCAAGGGAGATCAAAATGTGTTGTAATTTGTTGTCTGGAGAGTGGCCAACCCTGTTTCGCAGCCTAGGCATTATCGGTCAAAACAATGCTGACAATGCTTGAGAACTGCATAAAAAATACCTTTAGTTTGATCTCTTAAGAGATATACTCAACAGATGAAAACCGACAGCTTTTCCTACCAGTTAGCCTATATGGAGTTTGGCGAACATCGCAGCTCGACACCATTTATCAATATTCTTTAACAAAAAGGACAATATTGAAGAACACAGAGGAAATTTTAACGCTTAGTTTCGAATTTGGCTTCTTTCCACTTCAACTCCACTTCATTTTGGATATAAACAAGAGAAGTGTTTTCTTAATGTGTCAGAAGTAAAACAAGAAACATGATCGAATATCTTCAGCCATTGTGTCATCCCCTACGCACTAAAATCATAGCGTCCTCTGACTGGTCAAAATTTTTACTCCCCAATCCGTCACCGATCGACTAATACCCAATTGGAAAAAAAGGTGTAGTTGAACAAGAAGTGCAGGCAACAATTGTCCCATCATCACAACACAACTTTCAACGGAAAAAAAAAAAACGTTAAAAGAGACAGAATAAGAAGAAGGAGGAGGAGGAGAGAGAGGAGGAGGAGGATTAGGAGGAGGAGATAGAGAGAGATAGAGAGAGAAGACAGAGACACAGAGACAGAGACAGAGCAAAATTAACAGCAAAAGCAGAAGAAAGAAAATAGGCAAATGACCAGACGACAGACTAACGAGGTCAATCTTACTCGATTCAAGGTCACCTCGGGCTGGGGAATCCTGTCGATACATGGGAACCCCCCGTTGTTAGCGAAACACAGCTGTCTGTTGGGGTACAGAGCGAACAGCAGGAGCAGGAGCAGAAAGGAGGCCACCACCCCAAGGAACACCACGGCTGGCAGGGGCACTGAAGAACAAGAATGAGATCTCCTTAACAGTCTGTAGCTCCCCCGTTTGCGAATCCTTAGATTCGCTTACTTCATTTTCTTTTTCTCAAAGTAAGGTGACTGCAGGCGGAAATTGAAACAAATTTCAGGAAAACTCTTAGTGAGTCCGCCCAAAACAAGGACAAACAAGATACAAGACAAAACACGACACGTTTCGCCCTCTTAGGTCTTCTTAATATTATTATCCAACGCCCATCTTGCGCCGAATACGAGAAGATGGGTGATTGCTCGTTCTTCTTTCATTGTCCTGAGCGTTGTTTATTTTGTCTGAAGAAGACCTAAGAGGTCGAAACGCGTCGTGCTTTGTCTTATAACTTGTTTGTCCTTGTTTAGGGCGGTCTCTTCTTCTTTCTTAGCTGTCCACCTTCATCCAGTTGAAGAGTCTGACAGTAGAAAAGGGTTCCCGGTAATAACAGAATAAATATGAAGATGCTGCCTGGACCATCAGCTTGAAGTGGTGGGGAAGGGAAGAAAAGCTTGGGACCACCCACTACTATGTTCAGGCCTCTAGGAGGGGCCAAGGTAGACGCTACTCCTTAGTGGCCGGGAAGGACAACAGGTGCGGGTGAGGGGTGAGGGGATACAGGAGAGGGGTTGGGGGTTGGAGAAGTTTGGGGAAGGGAGAGGTTGATGGGGGGGATATATCCAGGGTTTGAAGCCCTCCAGCTAGGCTGATGTTACTGGCACGGCCGGATCTGACGCCGTCGGTCTGCAAGCGGTGCCCAGTGAAGTTGTTCGTACATCGCACACATGCTGGAAGTCTGACAATAGCCGTTGACTACCCAGCCGCGCCGCCATTCGTTGTACCTTTTCAAGCAATGTGTTGTCCCCTTCTTGGTAGGGGTCCCATACTTGGCAGGCATACTCCAGGGTCAGGCGAACCAGGGCTTTGTAGGCTCTCTCCTCTGTTCTTCGCCAAAGTGCAGTACGTAGCACTTGTCCGGATGGAAGGATATGAGCCAAGTCTGCTCCCATGCTTCCAGCATATCCAGGTCTTGTTGGAGGATGGATTGGTCGCCAGCTTTCCTGATCGACTTGTGGCAGGCAGTGTCGTCTGTGGAAAAGTCGCACGGTTGAGGAGAGACCTGCCGGGATGTCATTTATGTAGAACAGGAAGAGGCAGGGGTCCAAGACAGAGCCCTGGGGGACACTTGCCTCCACCCCTACAAACGACGACGTTGCTCCATCCACCACCACTGCCTGTTGTCTGTCCGTCAGAAAGTTCTGTACCCATCTGTTAAGATGACCCCTGATACCATAGTGCTGGAGCTTATGGACTAAAAGTGAGTGGCAGACCTTTTCGAAGGCTTTGGAGCAGTCCAACACCACGACGTCATGCTGTCTGCCCTTCTCTCGGTCGAGAGTGATTTTATCCATAAGGCCAAACAGCTGGCTGACACAAGAACGACCCCGGCGGTACCCGTGCTGTTGTCTGCAGATAATGTTGTGTTTGGACTCACTAAGAATTTTTTTTAAGACTTGGTTTTTGTTTCGTTGACACAACACATCATCATTACCATATTATTTCTGACGCCACTGAAAAAAACAGAGACCACGAAAAGCCAAAAACGTGAGACATAGG
>CM031605.1:31350162-31414940 GCA_018398815.1 Conus ventricosus
ATCGACAGAATGACAAGAGGGCAGGAGGTAGTAGGAAACACAACACACACACACACACACACACACACACACACACACACACACACACACACACACACACACACGTTCTCATGTAAGACATACTTACTAAACAAAATAACATACATGTGCATTTCAAGTACAAAAACACTTTCTAAATAGTCAGGTACATACATAAGGCAAAGAGGGTGGTGGTGATTGGTGGTGGATTTATGGCGGAGTATGCAAGTATTGGCACATAAGATGGTTGAAATAATGGTGTTTGAAGGTTGATATGCATTGGCGTTGTTTGGTTGATTCAGGGAGCGAGTTCCATTGACAGGAACCTGAATATGTTAGACTGGATTTGAATAAGTCAATTCTAGGAACAGGGACATGAAGTTTGGGTAGAGTCCTTGAGGAATTTATTGAGAATCTGTGAACTAATGTTGAGGGTGCCTTCCCAGACATAATCTTGTGCATTATGATCCCTTTGTTGTATTCTAATCTCAGACTTAATGGGAGAACTTGAATCTTTTTATAGTCCGAGTCCAGAAGACTACTGCTTTTTAGGAGGACTAATTTGAGTGCTCGCTTGTGTAGGCTTAACAATGGTTTAAGGGTGTTAGCGCTAGCACAGTCTCATAGAGTAGATCCATAGTCTATGTATGATTGAATATGAGACTGGAAAAAGAGCTTGCGTGAATGCAGGTCGAGGAAGCATTTGATTTTGGAGAGTTGATAAACTTTCTGTGAAAACGTTTTTGCATAGTAAGGTTATGTGAGCTTGCCAACTCATATTGTTATCAATTGTTATCCCTAGCACTTTGAGGTATCTTTCTTTCTTTCTTTCTGCGTACGCAGGCTGATACTCCTGCGGACACTCCTGTATAGCAGGCAGTGGAGTTTTGTGTGTATGACCCTTTTCTATCCGCCATTAAGGCAGCCATACTCCATCTTCGGGGAAGGTGCATGCTATGTGTCACGTGTCATCCATACCAACGGCCAGACTGGCCTTCTCTTCCGAAAGTTGGTGATAGGATTTGACGTGTGTGCAAGATGTTGTGCGTGCGTTCACACACGGAACCTCGGTTTATGTCTCATTCGAAGGACTGTGTGGGGAATGGAGTCAGAACCAATGTTAACTCCGAGGGAAAATTCCCCCTATACCGAAATTCGAACCCGCAACCCCAGGATCACGAGTCGGCGCTCTACAACTGAGCTATTCGGCCCCACTTTGAGGTATGTAACCTGTTCAACGGGTTCATTTTTAAGATGTACGGGAGGAGACTTAATAGTGAGATTTTGTCTTTTTTGCCTGGTTGTGATAAGCATGGATTTAGTTTTTTGAGGGTGAAGCGACATGTGATTTAGTTCAGTCCATTTGACGAGGTCATTCGCACTTTCTTGTAAAGTGTGTGCAAGAACAGTAACATCAGAATGATTTGTATGTATTGTTGTATCATCAGCAAAGAGTTCACAGGTGGATGTGAAATGGAGAGGTAAATCATTGATGTAAATTGTGAACAGTAAGGGACCCAGGATAGAGCCTTGTGGGACGCCATAGGAAAGTGTTTGAAATGAAGAGAAAGTTGTATTAATTTTTACACATTGTTGCCTATTTGTGAGATATGAATGAAAAAGCGTAAAAGTTTTTGTGGATAAGCCATACAATTTTAGTTTTCTAAGTAGAAGGTTATGGTCTATCACATCAAATGCTTTTTTGAAATCAATAAATAGCCACTTACATTCATTTTATCCTAGCTCTGTACGGCTGTGAACTCACTGCCGGGTGCCATCAAGATTGCCACAAATGCAGTCTCATTTAAAAAACAAATTGATACGACAGTTTTGAGATCTGCATATTGACGATTTTCTATTTTAACTTCCACAGATTTTTATGGTTACCTGGGCCTGAATTTGGCCATTGCTTTTAACTTCTTGAATATCGAGTGCGACACCTTGTTGCCAAATTTGCTCCAGGGGCCAACAGTCTGAGTCGCACTATTTTATGTTGTTTTATTTTACTTTTTAGCATGCGCGCTGGTGACCAGCTCGTTTTTGAGTGAACCAGTATTTTAGGAAGAAGAAGAGAAGAAATAGGACACACAATATCTGTTGCTGTTAATGCTATTTAGCCAGTCATCAACCAGGTTGATTAGGGCTGATTGGCATGAATGGTTGTGTCGAAACCCGGACTGTCTTGGATGAAGCAAGTGTTATGTATTGAGGTGGTGTGTTGTGTGCTTGTTTATGTGTTTTTCCAAAGGTTTGGAAATAGTGGAAATGATTGAGATTGGTCTGTAGTTTGCAGGGTCTGAGCTGTCACCTGCTTTGTAGATAGGTATGACTTTCGCTTTTTTGAAACTATCGGGAAATGATTTTTGTCGATGCATAAATTGAAGACGTATGCTAACGTATCTGTAATTGCTGGAGCTGATAAATTGAGGATTTTGCCGTCTAGGCATCCACCCCGCAGGTACCTGACTGTTTCAGGTGCGTTAGGTAGTGATAAACTTCAAAAACTGCTATTGGTGGAATGTCAAGTTCAGACTTGATGTTTTTATCTTGGCAATATTGTTTCTGTTTTTGAAGGTCGTTTGATCTGGATGAATCTGTCGTGACAATTTTATTGGCAATAGTGCAAAAGTGGGTGTTCAGTGTTCGACAGAGATGTCTTTAATTATAGTTGATTTTGAAGAAGATTGATTGTTTGTAAGCTCGTTAATAGCTCTCATACCAATTTTGGGTTCTGGTTTGAGGATATTAGTTCTCGATAGTATTTCGTTTTTTCTCTGCGCTTCTGTGAATTTATTGCATTTCTCAGTTTTCTAGATTCCTTTTCATAGCCATGTTGTTTAAGCATATCTCTAAGGTAACCTGCTCCTGTAACTCTTTAGTGTACCATGCCGGTTTAGGATCATGTCGTACTCTAATCGTTTTTAGAGGGGCGTGTTTATCATAAATTTCAGTAAATGTTTTGATCCAAAATTCTACTGCAAGATCTGGATTAGTTATGTTGAAAACTGAAGAGAGATTTGATTAAGCAAATCATGTAGAAAGTCTTGGTTGTTAAAGCTTGTAAAGCAACGGTAGGTCATTGTCTTGTGTCCCGTTTTGGGAATTTTTACTCCTTTTTTGGACCATGTGACACAAACTGGATAATGATCACTACAGATTAGAACAGGGTCGCAGACTTCTGTTATGTTAGTTTTATCTGAAACATGAATATGGTCGATAAGTGTCTTGGAGTTTGGTGTGACTCTCGTTGGAGATTCAATGAGCTGATGCAGATTGAATAGACTGAATGCTTGCGTCGATTGGTTTTGTACTTTCAGAAGGTCTATGTTAAAGTCTCCAAGTAAAATGGTTTCCTTGGATTCAAGCGAGACTGCATCCATCATCGTAATTAATTTGTCGACCCAGTTTACTCTTTCAGATGGGTTCCTGTAGCAGAATCCAATCACAATGGAAGGGTTTCTTTTCAGCTAAACTTCTATCCAAACACATTCTACACCGTTACTTTCTAGGTGTAGAAGTCGTTTGAAGCTAAGGGTTTCGCTGATATAGATAAGAAGTCCCGTCTCTTTCGCAAGTGAAGGATCTTTCCGGATTGTGTTGTATCCTGGAATAGTTACATCATTGTCGCTAATGTGTGCAACTAATCTGGATTCAGAGAGTCCTAAGATATGAAAAGGTTTACCATGATTCCAAATCAGTGTTGAAATATCTAATGTCTTGTTAACTGCATGTTGGATATTAAGGTGACAGATTCGGAGTCCTTCTTTGCATGACCATGCAGATTGGTTCTTGCTCATCTCTAGTTGTATACTGATGTGATGATAAAAGGAGATGACGATTTTGCACGTTAATTGACGTTAAGATTTGTATAATCAAGGAACACAATAAAAATTACATAAAAGGGAGAGAAAACGGGGCTGGTTTACACACCATAACAACTTTAGTAAACAGAAGCGTATGAAAAGCCACAAACAACAACAACAGCAACAACAACCACCAAAAATCAAAAACAAAAAAAAAATCTTCACAGTATATGCCCTTGGGCTCCTCGGCCAGATGATATACTTATGGATACACCTTTCTGAAAAGAAATATTAATACACTCCTCACAAAGGAAGCACTTCTAAAGCAGAATTAAAGTTAAGGGGGCAGAATATGAGGAGAGAAAAAGTAAACTGAAACTTAAGACAAAAAAAGCAAAGAACCAACAACTCAAAATGAAAACAAGTGGGGGAAAGAGAAAGAGAGGAGAGAGAGAGAGAGAGAGAGAGAGAGAGAGAGAGAGAGAGAGAGAGAGGAGGAGAGGAGGGGTGGTGGTGGTGCGGGGGTTGGTGCGGGGGTGGGTTGGTTTGAGAGAGAGAGAGAGAGAGAGAGAGAGAGAGGGGAGAGAGAGAGAGAGAGAGAGAGAGAGAGAGGAGGGTGGGACGGGTGGTGTGTGTGTGTGTGTGTGTGTGTGTGTGTGTGTGTGTGTGTGTGTGTGTGTGTGTGGGTGAGAGAGAGAGAGAGAGAGAGAGAGAGAGAGGGGGGGGGAGTGGTGCGGGGGTTGGTGCGGGAGTGGGTTGGTTTGAGAGAGAGAGGAGAGAGAGGAGAGGAGAGAGAGAGGAGAGAGAGAGAGAGAGAGAGAGAGAGAGAGAGAGAGAGAGAGAGAGAGAAGAGAGAGAGGGTGGGTGGGGCGGACGGGGTGCTAACGACTGTCAAATCTACACTGTGTCCACATATGATGTAAATAAAAGGATAGGATAGAGAGTATATGATATGTCAATATGATACTATAGCGGTATGACTGACATGATTTACATCACATGAAATGAAACGAATGTACACAGTTGTATTGTGGAGACGAATAGATGTTTATATAAATATTTCTTCACTGAAAAAAAAAACAAACAAAAACAGCCTTTACGCTTTAACCGGCTTTTTGGACTGCCACCTTTTGATGAAGCGCTCTTTCTCTGAGAAGTGAAGAAAAGTCGGGGGCGTGCTAAAAAATAGAGTTGAGTCACTCAGAAGTAGAAATAGCAACACAATTTCAATTGACGTATTACACATAGCCTAGGCCATCCGATTGAAAACCTTCTGCGCGTATAGCCTTGCTCTGCGCAGGCGCGTTATTGGCGATTTGCAACTAACTTCCGTTGGTGTCGGTTTAGCTTTCTCTCGTAAAAAAGAAAAAATGGTAATGTACTTTATTTCAAATATTTGTCATTTTGTGTAAAGTTGAAATCGTTTTGCTTTGTTGATTGTTTGCTATTTTTGTATTTTTTTAAAGGTATGACAAAGAACTAGGTGGTAACTTTACAGTAGATCTATGAAAGGATATTTTTGAAAGACCGAAACAAGTGCACGGTTTTGCATTACGGGCATGACATGTCTGACAGTGTAGTTCTTCACCACATGTTCATCGACTCCACCCAGGACACGGAACTGAAACAGTTGGGCACTTTCCCCATCAGAGGAGAGAACACCCTGAACCTGTTAATCACAAACCACCCCTCCCTTATTCCAAGAATAGAAGGCACGCCAGGCTTGTCTCATCACGATTTTGCCTTTGATTCTATTCGGTCCATGGTAGAGCTTCAGCGCCTCATCCAGGGAGTTGTTCCACAGAACTCAAAAGCTGACAGGCCTGGCCTGTACAACAGCTCTCAGTCTCCATTACCTCTGCCTTCCAGCATAAGGGTGATGAATCATTGAATGAATCTGGTCAAACCTCACGACAAAAACTAGAAGGCTAACAGTAACACTCGACAGTTAGAGTTCGACCCCACTTAGAATATGGAAATATCATATGGTATCCCTTACTCAAAAGGCAGTCAAAGGCAGTTGAGAAAGTACAAAGAAGGGCTACAAAGCTACTACGGAAATGCAAAAATATGAATATGAACAACGGCTAAGATACTTAAACTTACACTCATTAAAAGGTAGACGTATCCGCGGTGATCTGATCGAAGTCTATAAAATATTTAATGATTTGGTGGATGTACAAATAGAGGATTTTTTCAAGTTATATCCTGATAGTGTTACAAGGAAGCCAGATGGGAAAATCTTCATTGAACACTGTCAGACTAATAAACGTAAAATGGTTTTTGAAAAAGAATAACACATCTTTGGAATGATCTACCAACTAAAATCAAGTTTGCACAATCTACTAACTCATTTAAAAATCTCCTTGATGCGGATCATAAATTCACTAAATTGTTATTTGAATTTGATTAATAAACCAATATGCGCACACGCAACAAACCAATTCAGAATAGGCCTACTAAACAATACATGGATGGGGATTCAAGAAAGGCCGCGAGGCCTAGGCTACGTATATTGGCCTGTCCCCTTACTACTACTACTAGAAATTTTGTCCTTGAAAGTGAAGCTACTCAGCTAATAAAAAGAAAGAAAAGCTCAAAAGTGGACAAAAGAAAAGAAAAGAAAAAAAAAAACCTGTACACACAGACACCACACACACACACACACACTGTGTCACACAGCTGTTAGAGGTTATGGAGGATAATGCTAGATGGCAGACAAGGAATTGATATCATATACATGGATTTTAGAAAAGCTTTTGATACGGTTCCGCATAAGAGACTCCTTATAAACCTAGCAGCATACGGTATTGGTGGCACCTTATTAAAATGGATCAAAAACTTTCTGAGTGATAGAACTCAACAAGTCAGAGTAGGGGCAGCCAAATCAAAGAAATGTAATGTACTTAGTGGTATCCCTCAAGGAAGTATACTGGGACCGGTTCTTTTCACTATTTTTATAAATGATCTACCAGATAACCTTGTCAGTCCTTGTAAAAATATTCGCAGATGATACTAAGATTTACAATTGTACATCAAAGAGTACTTGTATTCAAAACGATATCTACAAACTGCAAGAGTGGTCTGAGTCGTGGAATCTGTATTTCAACATGACCAAGTGTGGTGTATTGCACGTCAGGAATAATAATCAAAATAATGAATATAAAATGATGGAGAATGATGTTTATCACCAAGTAGTGGCTCTTACTGAAGAAAAAGACTTGGGTGCTACCTTCGATAGCAGGTTGTCATTTGACCCTCACTTACAGAGAGTGGTAAATAAAGCTAACCAGATGTTAGGTATCATAAAAAGGAGTTTTACTTATTTAGATAAAGATACTTTTTTGAAATTATACAAAGCTTTTGTCAGGCCACATTTGGAGTATGCTAATGTGATTTGGAGCCCTTTTTTAAAGCGTCAATCAATAATGTTAGAAAAGGTTCAAAGACGAGCTGCCAAATTGCTGAAGCATTGTAAAAACTTATCATATAATGAAAGATTGAAATATTTGAATCTGCACTCGCTGAGGGGAAGAAGGATCAGAGGTGACCTAATTCAAGTTTATAAGATCTTTAATGGCTATGATGATATTGACATTGAGACATTCTTTTCTGTTGCACAAACTTCGCGTACAAGAAACTCTGAAGGAAAGATTTTTATAAAGCACTGTAAAACTAATCAGCGTAAATTTTCATTTTCTTATAGAGTTGCTAACCACTGGAATGAAATACCTACTACCCGCTGCAGAGATCATGTTTTTGGTTTATATGGGGAAGAAAACGAGACAAAATATGCGTAAGACGGCTATTCAAGATATGAAAGAGGGTGGACTGAATGTACCAAATATACAAGCAAAGATTGCAGCATTAAAATTAACATGGTTAAAAAGACTTAAAAACACAAGCCATAAATGGAAAGATTTTATGATTTCTTGCTATCCATTTATTGAACAAATAGAAGAATATTCTCCAAACTACTTATGCATGAAAAGCAAAGATAATATATTCTGGCAGCATGTGTTCTCCTCATATAAACAAATATATTATGAAATAAGGCCAGAAAAGGCTGAAAGAAGTATTAGCAGAACCTTATTTTATACAATGAACACATTAGGTTGGTAATAAATGATAAAATTGAACAGCTGGAATGAAAAGAACGTTAATAGAATATTTCAGTTGATGAAAGACAATGGTGAGTTTTTAACACTGGAAGAATTCAGAGCAAAATACAGAATACAAATAGACTTTCTATCATATGCCGGCTGTATAGCATCAATAAAGAACTATATAAGAAAACAAGGATTCCATATTGAGAATAATATACCATTAGAATACAATGCAGCACTTAAAAAGATATACAATGTAGTTGAAAAAGGCTCCCAAGTATACTATAAAATATTAAACAAAGACTGTGGGAGACCAAAACTGTTGTACAAATGGGCTGACAAGTTAAAACAGAGATATACCTTGGAATGTGTGCTTCCAGAAAATTCACTTTATAAAAGATATCAAACTGAAATGGTTGCAGATAAGAATTGTTCACAGAATTATAGCTACTAATGTAGTACTGAAAGAAATGGGAATAACTAACAATGAAAAGTGTAGTTTTTGTAACCAAGAGAAAGACAGTATTGAACACATGTTCTGGAGGTGCAAACATGTTAAAGAGTTTTGGAAAGCATTAGAAAATGTATTTAGGGAAAAATGTTCAGTGGTGTGTAATCTACAATTTTCAGAAAATTTAGTCATATTTGGAACTGAGGTCAACTTAAAAACTGATGCAGTATTTGATTTGATAATCTTAATAGCAAAGAACTACATATATAGATGTAAAATAAATAAAAGTCATCCAATAGTTTCAGTGTTCAAAAAAATACTCAAAGAAAGATTTAGCCTTGAAAGAATAATAGCATCAGCTAATAATGACCTATACAAATGTGAAATGAAATGGACAAACTTTACACCTCTATTTGAAGACCCCAATGAATAAGCCAGAATAATTAATTCATTCTCTCCTGTAGTAAGATTCAAACTACCAAGTTTATTTCAGTGTGTGCGTACGAGTCAGTGACTGCGAGACGAAAAGTATTAAAGTGTTTGTGAATAAGTATGTATGGGTGTGTGGGTGTGTTTGTATGTAGGCTGGCTTTCAAAGAGAGAAAGTCTTGTGTATTGATACATGAGTGTACATGTATGTACGTGTGTATGCATATATGAGTGTGTGTATGTATATGTGTATGCATGTATATGTATGTGATACATCTGTATGTATGTATATATGTGGGTGTATGGGTATGTATATATGTGTATGTATGCATGTGTATATGTATGTGTGTATGATGTATATATATGTATATGTGTGTATGTGTATGTATGCGTGTATGTATATGTATGCAGGTGTGTGTGTATGTATGTAGGTGTATGTTTGTGTATGTATGTGTGTGTGTGCGTGTGTGTGTGTGCGTGTGTGTGTGTGTGTGTGTGTGTGTGTGTGTGTGTGTGAGATATAAAAGGAGTCTTGTTGAATTGCAGTCCAGTGGGTTTTTCACTGTTGTTATTACACATGTACAAAATGGCATTGTCAAAATTGAAGTTGCAACTTAAAACTAGAATGCATACATAAACTTTGGTATTGCTGCTGTGGACTACTGAAGTATTGATGGTCTTGATAGCACTGATATTGATATTATTGCTGATATATTGGTCACTGCTATTATGATAGCTATTAGCATGATCATTGTTGTTATTAGTGATACCATCATTACTAGTGTGTCAGTGTTATTATTACCAGTATTCTTTATCAATGTTAATAGTATATGATAGTATTGTTACTATTGTGATCATTGATATTGTGATGTTATCTTGTATTGGATTATATTGTGAAAAATAACTGTGAGAGAGAATGGACAATTTCAGCTTAAAAGAAAATATGCATACATTATAGAGATCACTGTGAATGCAGTCAATTGCAGAAATGGTTCTTTTGTTTGGTATGTAATATCCACTGTTTGAAGGAATGAACAAAAATATAACTAAATAAATGAATGTAAGCATTCATTTTGCCTCAAAAGGAATGGTTGGGGGGGGGGGGGGGGGGGGGGGGGGGATCAGTGTGTATGGTTAGTGATATGTTTGTTCAGTTATTAATGTAATTTTGATCCTTTCAAATTATCAGATTTATTTGATCATGTGTCTTTGTTCGGGATCTTGATTTGCGATTTCACTTTTCATTTATTTATTTTTTTTTTTTTTTTTTTTTTTTTTCCCCTTCAGATATTCAGTTCGTGAAAAAATCTTCAAACCAATGCTATAATTATTAGATCAAAAAATGTTTCATGACTGTTGATGGTTGTTGGAATGAAGAAATAAAAACGTTTAAAAAAAAAAAAAAAAAAAATTATCCACACATTAAAAAACCGGTAGTTACATGCAATGAACATACTTTGGCAGGTTCACAAGAATTCGTTAACACAAATTGTAGAAATATAAAAAATTAAGTCTAAATAACAATCACCAATATCATATGAGTAACACTAACAGTAAGGCTGGCATTCTTGTTATTTCAATTATTTGCAAATCATACAGTTTGTCAACAAACATGGATTTTCGTTTGTTTTGAATAAAATTAATAAACAAAAAAAAAAAAAAAAAAAAAAAAAAAAAGAAATACCTACTACCATTAAATTTGCACTGATATTAATACTTTCAAGAATTTTCTAGATAATGATTCAAATTTAGAGAATTGTTTCATGACTATGATGGATTGCAATGAAGATATTAATTGTAGCATGCCACATGACCCAAAAAGTGAAGAAATTTAGAGGGGACACATGATAGACCGCGAGGTCTAGGCTAATGAAGCCAGTCCCTACTACTACTACTACTACTACTACTACTACACACTCGCTCTCGCTCTCTCTCTCTCTCTCTCTCTCTCTCTCTCTCACACACACACACACATACACACACACACACATACACACACACACGCATATGTACACACCTCATAGCAAATTACCATGGCATTGGAACCATTGTCAGCAAGAGAAAGATGAATTTGCACTCAGAGTGCATTTCAAGAACAGGCTGCCAGACAAATGCAGTCATGGAGAGCACAGTGCCAGGTGGTCGGAAAACGAGGCAGTGTAAGACTTGGAAGTGGACAAGCCTGTCCTTCGCCAGTTCTCAGATTAAGTATGGTCTTTATACAGTTGAGGTAGTTTTTGTAAAAAAAAAAAAAAAAAAAAAAGGGCTATGGGTAGCCTATGGTTAAGGAACTGCACAACGTCAACTTTTTTTATCTGAGACATCATGCTGTGTAACATAATAGTTTTGTTATATGTTGCACACTTAGATAATCTATACATGTATATTTAGTATTGTTAGTCAGTTTGCTGTCAATACGAATGTCAGCTCTGATTTGATGCAAATGCACATGAACAGTATTACTATTAGATTTTTCGTGGTTGTAATTATCCTAATAAGTAATTGGCAAACTCAAATGGTAGATGATACAAACTGTTTCTAGAAACATTCCCCAGCTCATTCCTGCTGCTTTTATTGTTCCTTGCCTTTATCTATAGATGCAATAATACACTGATGTGAAATGCATACTGACTTCTTCATAGGTGCATAACAAAACTAAGCCAAGTCATGCATTGTAGGTTTCAAGCATTTAATGAAAGTTTGAAAGGCTTTTGATGAAGTTTAGAACTTTGATAGGAACTAAAGGAAGGAAGTCATCATATTCAATGGGAATGCAAAGGATTTGAATGCAAAGGATTTATTTTTAATCAAAATATTCCATCCATGTTTTGTTGACCAGAAGATATGATATCTGTTAACAGTACTAGCCTTTTTGTTAACCTAAAGTGAGACCATTTTTGTTTACGTTTGTTGTTTCTTTCAAATGATGTCATGTTTGTTTCATACCTGTGTTGCAGTCTCACACAATTCTCTTGGTACAGCCAAACTCAAGGCCGGATACACGCACATACTCAGATTATGAATCATTAAATGAATGTCTCGAAGGTAAGTACAGTGCTCCAAGGTACATGATTGTGTATAACTATAAGTGTGCATACATGTTTATTAAAGAGTCAGTGAGAGAATTATGAGAGTTTCGGCTGCTTGAATGTGTTTTAGCCAACGCAGAGCATTGTCTTCAAAGTGGGGGGTATTGTCAAAGGAGCAAAATCTCTCTCTCTGAGTCTCTCTCTCTCCCATATTGTTCTTTTTAAAAAAACAATCAAGATTTCCCTTTCTCCTTCTCTTTTCAGTTTCTATGGGATGTAATTAAAGAATCTCCTTCAGGCCATGCCTTTGTCCATGTTGCTTCTCTGCCATCTTCATGATATTGTTCCAGCTTCAGCAGTGAAATGTTTTAGAAGGACCAACATTGATGCATTTACTGTGTCAGTGTGTGTAGAGGCAGGTGGTGAAGTATTATGATTAAACAATTAACAGAAGTTATAAATACAATAGCTCATTGGCGCAAATCCAAAAAGAATTGTTCACAAAGTTCTGGATAGATTAAATTTTTAAACTTCATTTCCTTTTAGTTGTGTACAATGACATATGAACATGAAGCAGAAACGCAAAAACGAGCAATGTAAAAAAAATCTATTCCCATATTTTGAGATGGATTTTTTTCCCCAAGGAATGACAGATTAGTGTACAGTCAAAAACTGGAATGATACAGGCAATACTTAAACAGAGAAATTGTGCCATGCTGTTCATTTCTTCACAGTTCAGTTGAAAGTCTGTAACGTTTTCCTGACATGATTAGTGCATTACCTTTCTCTCTGTCTTCATCTCAGGGCTCCCCCTCAGCTGCTGGTGAAGAGGGTGGGTTCACCCCCTATCTGAAATTCTAGAGGGTATTTTCACCCTCACTTTCAAACTTTAGAGGGTGATTTTATTAAGACTTGCCGCAACTTAAACAATATCTACAGCATACTCTTGGTGACTGGTCTCTGTACCAAATGCACAGAACATGTGCAGGTTCTTTGTATTAAGTAGTGTACCAAAGAATCATTCATACAGCAAAAATGAAACACCAAACACTAGCAAATTCTCTTTACTTTTCATTTTTCACTTTGTGATTTTTCATGTTTGTGTGTGTCACTGTGTGTGTGTGTGTGTGTGTGGTGTGTGTGTGTGTGTGTGTGTGTGTGAGATTTTCTCATGTTTGTGTGTGACTGTGTGTGTGTGTGGTGGAGAGAGAGAGAGGTGAGTGAGTGACGGCTGTAATTTTACTTTAATATCACATGTGATCAGAGTTGGTACACCTGCTGTACTGCTTGTTCAGGTTGTTGCTCAATTGGCAGCAAAAATATGTCCGCCTGTAGTCTCTTGGTCTGTAAAGCTGACACATGGTCCTTGCTGTTGTCATGGCGACTCAAGGCTAACTTTTGAAAATTTGTCGACCCAAC
The DNA here is from genome assembly GCA_018398815.1 of Conus ventricosus. Taxonomy (NCBI): domain Eukaryota; kingdom Metazoa; phylum Mollusca; class Gastropoda; order Neogastropoda; family Conidae; genus Conus; species Conus ventricosus. Next base: position 31,363,418 of record CM031605.1, read on the forward strand.
AACAAACGGATTTTGCTTGTACAGATCGGAAGTTGATTTCTGGCTTGCCGCCATGCACACTGTGCAGATCATTTTTGGCGGAGTGCATATGGGTCAAATTTGAGCTATGGAAACTCTTGAACCCATGCTTTTCTAAAAATAAAAGTTCCATGATTCTTTACGATCTTCTGATCTGTCGTCTTCTCCTCAGTTTTAGATTTTTTCTGTTCACTGCCACGGTCTTCCTCTGTATTGTTGTCAGGATTTGGTTTTCGTTTCAACCACTGGTGAAGTAGAGACGCCATCTTCGCCGGTCGCAGAAAAAGAGAAGCCAGATTCTTTGAATGAGACAGTGACAGCATTCTCTTAGGGGCCAGATAATTGACCAATGAAAAACACGCATCTGAACTAAAGCGATGATGCGCAGCTATTTTTACTGCAGCCTGTTGGTCAAGACTTCGTGGTCTTGTGTGCGAATGGGCAACACAGACACGCTGGACGCAAGAAGCGAGGCTATTTTTACTGTGGTCGGTTCTGAGAACTTGCGGTCACGCAGAGCACACGGCCAGCCTGAACAAACGGCAGACGCGTTCAACGAAATCATAGAGGGTGATTCCACCTCTAGATTTTAATCTTAGAGGGTAAAGCTCACCGTGAAACACAATTCTAGGGGGTGAAATAGAGTTCTAGTGCGTGAATGACGCGCATTCTGCGCGTCATGGGGAGCCCTGCATCTACTCATACATTTAGTTCAGATTATCATACAGCATGGTTATCAGATTAATAGTTAGTTACGTGAGTTGAGACCACATGGTTGCTTTGTATTTGCAAATTTTGGTAATAGAAAGTATGATAGTGTGAGGCATCAACAAAGACCATTTCATGTTCCTAAGATAAACTAGGACTGCTGGATCTTTGTTTTGTGTTATGCTCTGTAGGTTCTGGTTAATTTTGTCTAGGCATCTGCAAGATCTTTGAAGAGCACCTGAAGAGAATCCATCCAACAGACCAGTGCATCACTATGACATCTCGCAGCTGTTCGACTTCATGGACCAGTTGTCGGATCTCAGCTGCCTTGTGTAAGATTTTTTGTTAGACCTTACCATTGAGGTGCTTAATGGATATAGTTGGATTATAATTCATTATGCACAATGGTCACGATTTCTTCTGCAGGGGCCAAAATACTATTCTGTAACAGAGGAATGCTGATTGATGAGAACGAGGATGATGCAATGTTTGCATAAAATATTGATTAATATTTGTTCAGTGAAATCTGTAAGTGATCACAATTTCTAGGGGGATAAGATAAGATAAGATAATGTTGCTTATAGCCCAACCGACCGCAAAGGGCCACATCAGGGAAAAAAGATTATGACAATAAAAAAAAAAAAAGGGGGGTGAAAAAAGTCGGTAATATTGAAAAGGTTACTCAAAACTTAACGATTTACGGCCTTTACAGTGTGCTGCTATCTTCACACAGTGTCTGGATGGAACTTGGAACTAAGGATCTTTATTGTTATGCTGAGTTTGGTTGTGCTAGCATTTGTAATTGCCGAGAGAAAACCAAAGTTGGAATTTATCAAGGCTACATTAACCCAATGCCTACCAGATCGACCAAGATCGACCGCGAGATTTCCTCTTTCTGAGTACCGGATCGACCGAGATCGACCGCTGAATACTCGGTCAACGACTTTCGCTTTCACCATCGCATATCCCAGAATGCAATTGCGACAGAAGAGTCTTCCGGTACTTCCGTTTCTGGACGCCATTTTGGTTTTTGTTGCACGAGTTTTGGTGGAGTAGTTTCACTGCTGTGAATTTTCAAATTTCGGATTTTTTTCGCGAAGATTTTCTGGGAAAATGGCGGATCAAGTAACTATGCAACTTGCAGAATTCATTTTCTGAAGTGATATTGATGAAGAGAGCGTATTTGCGGGCTACACTCTTGAAGAAGATTTGAAGCAAGACGAATCGGACGTCAATCTTGACCTAGTTATGAATAAAGATCGACTGCTGACTGATTTTGAGGCCGGAATCAATAATGATTCAGGCGATGATAATGACGATGTCGAATAGCCCATTGCTGCTGGGCCCAGACCCCCCAAAAAAGAAAATTCAAAAACAAAACTTGCTAGAGATTCTTTAATTCTTGACTGGAGTGGTTGGCGACAAGAAGTGAAGCCCCCCAAAAGTTTCCCTTGTTTTGATAGCCAGGAAACCGGGTCAGTCAGTGGGTGTGTCCCACAATTTGCCTGTAGGAGCATCACCTTTAGCCTTTTGATTTCAGAAGAATTTTGGCAGACTTTTAACGAGAAACAAATTTATTTGCTGCACAAAGCAAGCAGAAAAGGATGAACATAAACTCTGGCCTGAAATAAAAACTGCCTGTTTATCAAAAAGCAAAGAGGAGCCGGACAAGAGGTACATCATCACCACAGTGTGTGTGTGTGTGTTGGGGGGAAGGGGGGGGGGGGGGGGGGGTTGCTCAGTGCACTTGTGCAAAAGCACATTTTTGTTGAATTCCATCACAATCTAAAGCCCAGTATTCAGTAATCTGTTCTTATTTTTTCCCCTCAGTAGTTAGAAGACAAATCTTCTTGTATGTGTGCCTTCAGTTTAACAAAATTGTTGAAGTTTGGGTTGTTGTTTTTTGCTTCACAACAAAAGTTGATTATTTAGTGTGCATACCATACAGAATGACTTTATTTTGTTCCTGAGGGTTTCAGTACTTTGTTTAGACTTGGAAAATCACTCTGTGCTCCTAATCCATGATGTTCTGTGGGTACAGTGAATTGAGGGAAAATTGTTTTAGCACTGAGAATACCGAAGTACAGTTAGTCTGTTCGGTTGGGTTTTTTTTCCTCGTGTACCAGTTCACTATATGTGGGGGGAAATGGCTGTTTTGGATGGAGTGATGTCTTTGAATTTTTTTCATTACTTTTACAGAATAGATAAGTTAAAAACAAATTTTCTATTGAGGTTTCTTTATGGCAAGTGTGTATGTGTTGCGGAGTTAGCTCTCTTGGCATGGTATTCTCATAGTCATATAGCACAAAGTCATGCGGTAGGCAGAGGGTTAATGTACACGTATTTGTAAATACATGCACAAACATATGTGCACCTAGACAACAGACACAGGTTTATTTATAGACTCACTTTGTGACGCACATGAGTAGATAAATCATACAAAATATGTGCAAAGAATATCCTTTGTCAAGGTAATATGTTTGTTAAAGAAACTTTCATTCATATTAGACTTGAATTGTTTTTGCATGAGCCTCAGCACTATCTGTCAATGAGTATCTAACTTGAGAACATTTGCTTGATGAAAACGATAACAACCTGAAAATACTCAGAATCTTGACATAGCGTGAGTCATGCCGGTACTAGGTAAAACTACCAAATTTTACTCGGCCACACCCATAGGTGTCATATTGCACTTGATCAAAGAAAAAGTCTTCTCAGTTAGTCTGGCAGGATAACATTCAGCAGGAAAACAGAAATGGGAAGACTGACTGTGTTGATTCAAGCATAAGAAGAATTTGATTAACCGTTACCGAATGACACTTTTGACTACACAGACCCAATTGTGCGGGTCGCCCAAGACCGACACATTTTGTAGAGGCTTTTCCTATTGCTTATCCAGATTCAGATCACGTGGGTCTTGTAAAACCCACGTCTGATAGAGGTTCAGCAACTCATTGCTCACCCAATGGCGTGGGTCATGTCTGACCCATTAGAACGTGTAGGTCTTGGGGGAACTGTGACTAATTACACTGATAATTGATTGTGCCCATACATGAAATTTCTTTGACCATGTATTAAGATCGTTGACAAACTCCTAAGATTTCGTGAGCATAGTTCTATCCGTTCATAAGATAGGTTTTTATCGAGTCAGTGGGTCATGGAAAACCCAGGAAGCACAGTAAAAGTTAAGGTATCATGCATGCCTGCTGTCTTGGAAGAGCCATATTTTTCAGAGGTGGACAAACCTGACAGAAGGGGGGAGGTTGTAACTCAAAACATTATGCACTCGTGCCCTAAGTCCAATTAACAGGCTATGAAACAGATTGCACTGAGCTGAATTTAAGAGAAAGCGCTGAAAATACAGCTGGCTGCAGCAAACAAATCAGAAAGTGAGGCTGATGAAAAACTGTGAATCCTGCCACTGGAGAAAAAAAATATCACTGCTGCCAGACCTTCAGGAAATAGTATAATACAGAGAACTAATGCCATGTTTACAAGGACAGAAACGGGAGATCTTTGTGCTCAATCTGCAAATGTGCCTTTTGATGTCATGTGGCTGTGATGATGTAAGTGTAAGAGCATGCACATTGTACATCTGCATAGAATCACAAATAGTATGTGACTGAAAAATTTTCAACATTGCCGTTCCACAACAATTTTTATGTTAACCACTCGTGACAATGATTTAGGATAGGCATGTCTGAGACAGATGCTGGTTTGCTCAACAGTTCGATGGGCTGGTTGCTTGTCAAAATAGAAATGAAGTGTTTTACAGAAGTTAAAAGTTTTATCCCAGTGGAAAAAAGTTACCTGTGTCAGAATTCTTGTTGGTTGTGAGGAGGGTTGGGGGCAGGGGGTTATGCAATGTCATTATATGGGCTTCAGTGTTCTGCAACAACACATTTCAGGTTAACAGGTCAGAATTTTAGACAATTTTTTTATACCCTTGAAAACAAGCTGTTCACTTTGTTGAATTTTGAAAGCAGAATATTGGGTGTAGGCAAGTATGTTTTGAAATGAACAAAAGAAGAAAAAAGGAAAGACGTGGAATGCTTTTTTCATGATCATTATTTTTTTACAGGTTACAGAAGAGCACAGGAACGTACGTTCCACACAACAAAGAGTGGCTGAAGGAGAAAATTTACCACATGTTGCGGAAACAGGCTGGAAAGTGATCACACCACCACGATTTTCACGCATACTCCTGTCTTCTGATGTTGTCATACCATGTTTCTTCATCCTCGCAGCACTTCTAGTATCGTCACCATCAGATTACCTTTCATTATTCATCATCATGAGATGCATTCAGATCATCGTTGTGCTGTTTGACAGTGGGTTCATATCTCATGACAGACTGGATGACCAAACTATGTGCAAAGAACTTGTGGTGTTTTAATAGTTTGCAGGGTAGGGAGAGCGAGTGTAGTATTTTTTAGTGCTTTGGGGAGAGAAACTTTAGATGGGGGGGGGGGGGGGGGGGGGGGGGGGGGAGGGGGGGGAGGGGGGGGGGGGGGGACAAATGTGGGGATATGTATGCAATAGGTACGAAGGGAGGACTTTATAAGAAGTATTAGTAAACAGATACAATGGGTCAGGGAGGACTTTATTAGAAGTGTAAGTAGACAGATGCAATGGGTCAGGGAGGACTTTATTAGAAGTGTAAGTAGACAGATGCAATGGGTCAGAGAGGACTTCATTAGCAGTGTAAGTAGACAGATACAATAGGTCAGGGAGGACTTCATTAGAAGTGTAAGTAGACAGATACCATGGGTCAGGGAGGACTTCATTAGAAGTGTAAGTAGACAGAAATCAGGAGTGAATGTAAATAAAAAAGGAGGGGTGAAAGGTGGATGGGGTGGGCATCTTTTCAGGGAGGAAAATTGGATATCAAACAAGTATGCCAAATTTGGTTGGAGCGGCTGGAAAAGACAAATTGATCATTTCTTAATACCAGGTGTTGCAACTGTTCTTTAATTCAGTGTGTTTATTTCATTCAAAAGAATTTTTTTTTTAGTTGTTCATGTCATAAACCCTTGTATAATTTGAATTTGAATAAAAACAACAAAGAAAAAGTCATGAAGAAATTTAGTTTTGTCTTTGGTAACTGACAGAGGGATAAATGAAAATGAGTGACTGATATTTGAATGGTATGGGAAACGACTGAATGAGCGCCAGTAGGCTGCACTTCGGCCGGCTCTACCTGCGTAGGCAGCCCGTTCAGTGAGTGAGGTAGTGCGTTTATTGTAAAGCGCTTAGAGCTTGGTCTGTGACCGAGGATAGGCGCTATATAAATACCCAATATAATAATAATAATAATTTTTTGTTGCCCAATATAATAATTTTTTGTTGTTGTTTTTGTTTTGACTTGCTACAATATCAGACTTGGCAATCCATACGGTTTTGGTGTATTTTGTGTGCCATTTTACACAAATGAAAAATACACCAAGGAAAAATTCTAGCAGTTTCATTTTGTACACTACGTCTGACAATGCTTGGAATTCTGAATCTGTCGACTTTCACCATCAGATATTGTTTGTAGGGACTGAACATGCGTATCTGTTCTACCGTTTGTATTCTGCACCATTGTTAGTCTGCACAGCTTAACCAAATTAGTTTGTGAAAACACAAAATGTGAGTAAATTGATAACATATTAGAAGTTAGTATTTATTGAAACTGCTTCGAAACAAAAATGAAAAACACCATTTTTCTCCCAAAAAAATACACCCGTTCCTGCAAGAAAGTACACCATAGGCAATTTTTGGGTAGGAAGGTCTGCTACATCTCTTTTGTGTGCGAATATATTTGGATCAGTGTTATGCTGCAGTTATTGATATTACAGTGAAAAAAACTATTTCAATACCAGATAATTTCCGTTACTGGAAAACTAGTGTTTCATTAACGGCCAAAAGCACCCTCCTCTCTGTTAGGAAAAATTGTATTTCAACCTATTTGGTCTTCTTCAGGTGGGATGACTAACATTGAAGACAGTGAAAATAAAGGACGAACGGACAGTCACTTATCTCTTTGAACTGGAAGCAGAAATCTCTTTCGTCACCACAGTAATTCTGACTTGGCCCTAGTTTTGATTTCTATAGTCGCCCCCATTTTGAAATCATGTAAGTGAAGAACAATATCTTTGGAGGTTAAGACCTTGTGGCAAAGGCTTGAGACATTTTAGCAGCATCTGAGAGGTTGCAAAAATGCTTCATATGTGTTGCTTGGCCCTCCCACCCCTCTTAATTGTTGCCCATACACCCACAAAGGCCTTGGCAGCCCCTGTACCCAAACCCCATTTGGTATTTTCTGTTTGGGAGAAGATCCCATCTACCACTTGCCTCACTGTAAATTTTCTTTGTTGACTCAAGGTTGCACCTCTTGCACTTGTATCTGCAGCCTTGCTCAACCACTTCAGTGTGTGAAAAATTTATCCGTTTGTCTTATCTACAAGGCGCCAAAACAGTGTTGTATATAGATCCATTTGAAAAATTACTCTGGCTGTAAATCGACCAAGGATAAGTATAATTCTGCATGTCATTGTTGCAGGATTATTATTGTCCATTAGGGCCCATCAGTGTTGCTGAAAGCTCCCCAAATGCGAGTTCCCAGTGTTCTTCCATTCATGCCGGAATATTTCAGATTCCCTCTTAAAACTAAAAGGGACTTGATTTTCTGCTGTAACGCTCAGGAACTTGCTCTTTTGCAAACTATGTCTCACTCTTTCTTTTTTGATCACTCTTTCTTTCTTGAAATTGAAGTCAGCACTTTTAAACTGATCTTGGCAAACAATAGCTGTAGAATACCCTCTGAAATGAGCTGTACTCCTGTGTTTGAGTTTTGTACTCCTGACCTGTGTTTTGTATGTCAAACTGTGTGCAAGAGTGTTTGTGGCGTCTATGGGGGTGTGTGCATTTGCTCAAGTGCTTGCACATGTGCAAATACAAGTGTATACTTGTACTTTTGCATTCATGAACGCATGAGCATATGTTCATATTGTTTGTATGTGTGCTTAGTTTTTTTTTTTCTGTTTGTGTCATAGCTTGACTTGTTACAATTTGTAAAGTGTCCACTTGTCTGTTGTTAGGGTGGTTAATGAATTGTCCTCATTACTAATATTATTAATGAAAAGCTCATCCAATACCTTTGATTTTTGTCGCACAGAGTAACAAGAAGAAAACAGTACTGAAATGCTTTCCCTATACTCATTATTTCCTCAAAGATCAGATCAGAATGGTAGTTGCTTAGTTTGAACCGAGATTTGACACTCAAGACTGATCATTCACAGGTAAACATTATGTATCGACATCTATGCGATCTGAAACCTAAAAGTTAAAACAGAGACTTTCTGTGCGGAAGCAAATTGAAATTGATGTGCATGGATGAAAGAAAAATGTGGATACAAACTGTTCTTTTGAAAATTTTGGCAAGTTGCTTATCATGACATTAAAAAATCGTAACATTTAAAATCGAAAGCGACATTTTTTATGCTTGAGAGCAATAAGAAGGTAGATCTTTTTGCCTAAGAAAAATATGTATATATTCAGCAAGTCTACAGAAACGCAAGCATACAGATCTTTTTGTCTTTAAAAAAAATGTTTGTATTGACCAAGTTTACAGAAATGCAAGCATACAGATCTTTTTAGCAAAGAAAAATATGCATCTATTCAGCAAGTCTACAGAAATGCAAGCATACCTTCTGCGTACGCAGGCTGATACTCCTGCGGACATCCCCCTGTATAGAAAGGCAAGGATTAATCCCATCTACCCAACAAAGGGAGTGGAGTTTTGTATGTATGACTTTTTTATCCTGCCATTAAGGCAGCCATACTCCAACTTCGGGGAAGGTGCATGTATGTGTGACGTGTCATCCATACCAATGGCCAAACTGGCCTTCTCTTCTCAAAGGTGGTGATGGGATTTTACGTGTGTGCAAGATGTTACGCGTCCATTCACACACGGAACCTCGGTTTGTAGTCTCATTCTGATTCATAGACTGATAGAAAAACAATGTGCCCATAGCAAAGTTTTTTTAAATTTAATTTTCAAGCAAGACATTTTCTTGAATTCCATCTCGTCTTTCAGAATCAAAAACTGAAGTATTGAAAATAAAACATTCAGAAAGTTGATCATCAACTATTTTGTAATCTTCAGAAGATAGCAACAAGGCATTTACAAGGCACACCACATATTTCTCAGTCTCTAAAGGAAATCGGTTGTAGCAGTTGGCAACACTGAACATTTTGGACCAATCATCTGTTGAGCTCCAACTGTTTGTGTCTGATACATGGCTACCAACCTGAGTTAAATCCGGGAATGGGAATGAATTAAACTAGTTGGTTTGACTTTTAATCCTTTCTGAATGCTGAAGCCTGCTTGCTAAGTTGTCAGTCAGTCTTTCTGCAGTACATTGTATTTGTAATGCTGGAGTGCCTGTACACAGCAGCGATATGGATGCCTGCATTACAATCAACCATGTTTGACTATCCAAAGTGACAGTGTTCATAATTCTTTTATTTCACTTGGAAATACCTGGTCCAAGTTCATGAATACATTTCACCAAAATATATCTCCTCTCTTTTCCACTTTCTTGGTGAATATAATTGATCAGAAAATATTGCAAAAAAAAAAAGAAAAATGCACACTTGCAAGACATTGATGGTGCATAATGCAGCATTAAGCCACTTGCTGCACAGACCGGCATGACAGAGCTCTGGATATTACATAAGTATCATCTTCCTGTCTTTAATGAAAGCAGAGTAAGAGTTACGACCCTCAACTTCAGCAGCCTCTGTACCTGTTGCCAACTGTTGGTCACCTAAAGCAGCTTGCTATGCTGTCAACCTTGATCGCCAAAGGCAGTAAGTCATACTGAAAGAACCCAAGTCCTTTAAAAAGAAAAAAATCAAAATCAGAAGAGGATCTTTCACAGGCACCAAATGAGTTGGCAATGCAATATAATGACAACTTGATACTGATAGCTCCGTTTGGACCGTCAGCACCGAGGCTGCAGTTGGAAAATTTTGCATGCTAAATGAGTGACTCTGGAAAAAAAAAGCCCTATTGTGTGATTTGGCATGTAAATATTTATCATTCGATTTTGATTACATGTATCCCACTTGGCTTGACAGCATTCATATTAAAAGGTACATGTTCAACTCAGCAAGACTTTAAGACAACTTTTTTGATTTGATTTTTCTATATATTGAACCTTTGAAAATAAAAAGAAATGTCAAGACACAACTGTGATCCTTAATAAGTGTTGTATAGCACAAAAATCTTTAAAAAAAGAAAATATTTTGTTTCTACCAGTCCAGCTCCTGGTTACTTCTCATCAAGAAAAAAAAGAAAGAAAAAATATTCAGATTCAGTGATTGAACAAGCAAAGATATTCTGATATGGTTATAGAGCAAGCTTATAAGCAGTGTTTGGCAGTGCATAGATATTGGACTTGCACCGCCAAGAGAGAAACAGACTTCCATCATTTGGTTCGTAACTTCATCAGAATGAGGTCAGTTAATCTCTTTAGGGGATTTCTCCTACCCCTCTGTGGATGCTAAAAACACCTGCAATTTTCTTTTTATATGAAACTGTGGAGTGGGTTTTTCTATGGTGGCGCAAGTGTCAAAATGACGTTTTTTTCCCCTACCAAGTTCATCACAATAAACAGCCAGCACAAAGTTGTGAAGTTACCCACACATGGATGCAACAGTTGATAAAAAAAAAAAAAAAATCTGAAGTTGGGATCCAGGGATTTAAAGACCCCTGGTTGGATTCAGGGGCAGCTTCTTTCTGTCCACCACCTGGATGAGAAACACTAACAGCACGCTTATGTCTGAAGAGAAAAAAAAAAAGGTACTTTGCTCGGCGGATAGACAAAAGTTCTGTTTCTGCTTTCTTTTTCTGCACATTTTCTACTTTCTTTGTCTCTTTTTTTTTTCTTCTCTCCTTTGTTTTTGTGGATAAAACCGAGTTTCTGTTTCGGGCAATTCCAAAAAGGCAGATTTTTGCCCCAAACTGAAAGGAGTCACTCGTGCTTATAATACAGTATCTTTTCTAGCTCCCATTGTAAACAGCTGAAATTTGATGGGTAAAATTGCTATGGTGGACGATTTGCACAGAAAAAGCATTCAAAATCAATGTTTGTTTTGTTACTGAATTACATCTAACCACAGATATATCCATGGTAAAAGATTGAAAGTCAAGAGCACATGCCTATCGCTGTAATTTTCATGTATGTTTTTTTTTTTTTTCTCTCAGTGAAATGAATCAAGTATTCAGTAAATCAAAATTAAAAGCCATACAGATTTCAAAACTATGTCAAACTGAAAGGTTTAAAAAAACTACACTTAAAGGAGGCAAACGGTTAAAAAGATGATTAATTCACAATTTAGATTTTTTTGTGCGTTTTCAAAGTTGAAGTGAACCAAATTATGAACACACTCTAAAAATGTGAAATTGTAACTTTTGTTTGTCAAGACTTTTGTTTAGGTTGCACTTATTTATGTTTTTCTTAATAAAGAAAATGTTAAGAATCTTAATACACTCATACAGATTTGAATTTGGAAAGTGTCTGGGTAACTTTTACCACCTAAAAAAAAAAAAAAAAAAAAAAAAAAGCTGATCTCTGAGAATATAACTTCTATGGACATTCTGAAATCGGTGCTTTGGAGATTTCTGCACATCAAATTGTGTTCCATTAATTATTTTCACAATCAAAATTATTGAACATTTGCAGTATTGTAACTCCAGTTCAATTCAGTTACTCTAAGCGTGAGCAGTGAAGCACCGAGTTCATAACTAATTCAGACCAAAAAAACCTGTAGTTACTTTTCCACAAATCTTTTCAGACATGTCACCTATGTCCAAAGCAAGCAAGCACAAGAGTTGAACATCGAAGGCATGTGCATACTCTCAGTGGGCCTCATTTATTATTTTTTTCACATGGACGAAAAATGTAGTCATAACATGCTTTCACAAGAAAAATCAATTTTGAATATCATCAGAACATTCTGGTATTAAGATGGGAAAGTATCTGCCTCTTGAACTGCAGAAACGATGTAAGTAGATGTAGCCTGACTGCTTAAAGTTATCTTTGTATTTTCAATCTGCTTATTTTACTGTTATTCAAAGCTGACTGACACGTGTGAAATTCAAACAAAAAGTCGCCTGTACACACTGAATGTATTCTACGGGTTCTATATCTGCTACATGGTATTAATTTTCACCACAATGATTGTGTCAGAAGATGGTATTCTTCACTATGTGCATTAGAATTTGAAGTATTTCTGACACATTTTTTCCTCAAGGAATGACATTTAAGACACAACGTTTTCATGTCATGCAAAAAATATCCAAACTGCTTATTAAGAACTTGGAGCACTTAAATTACAAATTATGAGACAGCGTTTTTTGTTTTTTTTGACAAGCACACATACAATGAATGCCAGTTTACGAATTTCAAAATTGAAGTCATCATTAGCTTATCAGAATTAAGCTAGTCCACTTATTTCAGCTGTGGACACCATTTCATGCTTTTGGCTGTGTATGGTCTAAAGCATGGAAAGGTAGTCATTTTCCCGATACTGAAAATTCATTTTGTAGTCTGCAGTTTCAGTTTTTATTTTTAAAGGTACAGTTTTCAGGCTCAAACAAAGACTACCTTCATGATTTACGTTCATTTCTGCAATGATCTACTGCATAATTTGAAAACTAAATTTAACAAGTGTTCATAACCTTACACAGTGCCAAGAAACAAAGCTAGAAACTTCCCAGTTTGTGACCATTTATGTTTAGTTTATTTGAACGAGTCGGTGAACAGTATTTCATCTTCTTTACAAATTACAGTGGCATGCAGTGAATAGATTTTCTTTCGGTAGAAGACATGAAAAAAGGGATGCCATAACATCAACAGTACACAGGACGTTCTTTCATTTCATGACATATGATCTTGATAGCTGCACACAAATGCTCATTTCATATCATTTCCATTTACAGTGGTAACTAGAATACATAAACATGTGTTGGAAATCAAAGGCAGCTCCTACAATTAAAGAATATGATTTTGTCTTTCAGCTGCCCTTCACCCAAATACCTTGGTTTTCTCCATCATAATTCATTGATAATAAGTACTGCTCTTTTCTTTGCGAGGCATACATCTAAAATAAATAAGCAACCACCTTATTACACATAAATTCAAAAAAGAAAAAAAAAGTCTTCCAATGAACGTAAGAAATACATTCTGAAAACCCCACTGTGTTCATTGTCACATCGGGCGTTTCTATATACTTCTTTTTGCTATGGCATAGGTTTGACTCCCATGGCAATGCTTAGCTCTTGAACTTACTACATCTAAGTAAGAAACGGGGAGTTTGTGACTGTATTAATAACTTCACAAGAATAAGGTCTTTTCAGGATTTCTCCTACCCCCCAAAATTTACTTGGGGGTGCTGAAAACGGTAAACACTTCATTTTTGAAGACAGGATGAGGAAGTTTTATAAAGTGGTCTTATTTCTGTTGTGAAACAAATATTGAAACATTTTCACCCACCTCTTCATAACATCACAGTGTACAGCTGGCATAAAAATTGAGTTACCTGCTACCCCCCCCCCCCCCCCCCCCCCTCCCCTCCCCTCTTAGTTGCGTAGCGTGAGGAAAACATGGGGACCAACTGGACAGAATGCTCAAACTTGGTGTGAAGGTTCCTCATATACTAAAGGTGAAATTAAGAGATGGAGCCACCACGTGCATGCTTTTGTTTGTAGTCACGTGACGCGTGTTTGTCACGCGTCACACGTTAACAGATCCTAACATTGAAACAATCCTAGCAAACCCTTCCTTGCAATTATTTAAAAATTCTTTTAGCAATTTCACAGCATTTTTAACATTCTTAAACCAAAAAAGCTGATGTTACTGGAATATGTCAATTAAAATATATTTTTGCTCACTTTTGATTTGTTTTTTTGTTTTTTTTCTCAATGTGGCTTAAATGGATAAAGACAAACTTATAAAAGGTGATACAGTTGCCTGGTCAGCCTTTCACGCATCACAGCAGGATGGTGCAAAACTGGAAGAGGCTCATAAGGCACTCACTCAACTCTTGCCACTCTTCTATGAAAAAGCAGCAACTGCTGCCATGGTAAAGCATGGCTTACATGTTCTCAAACAAGCAATAGTCTTCCTTAACCCAGGCCAAATTCCTGTGGTAACAATGGATGCTCCATTATTTGCTCTAGCAAAGTGTATACAATGGACCTGGCCGAAGACACATGGGGAAGACAAATTCGTCATTATGTTTGGAGGCCTTCATGTGGAGCAAGCAACTTGGAAGACATTGGTGATTACCTTGAGGGCTCAGGCTGGACAGTGGCACTTACAAAGGCAGGCGTTGCATCGTCTGGCACAGCAGACTCGTTCCTGAAGTGTTCCCATATTACCAGAACCAGACAAGCACACCAGATCAGTGCCTTGGCTTTGGCCAAACTTCAGAAAGAAGCTTTCACCAAGACAGCTTGCCCCAGACTGATGAAGTAAGAGAAGCGTGGAGACAAGACATGATAAGCAGAAGTCCAATGTTCCAGTATTGGGACACAATCCTCCACCTTGAACTTTTGGGCCTCATCTTCATCAGAGCTCATCGTGAAGAAAATTTTGTGATGTATGTGGAATCACTGAAAGCCTTGGTAGCTTGGTACTTTGCATTGGATCATTATCACTACGCTCGATGGATACCTGTCCACATCCGAGACATGGAAAGCCTCCCACCTTCCATCCTGGAAGAGTTCATACGTCATGGACTCTGGGTCCTTTTCCAAAACAACCAACAGGTTTTCGGCTATGCCGATCGATCAAGCCCACGAACAAAACAATGCCAGGGTGAAAGGTTGTGGTGGTGCTTGGGGCTTACAGAAAACCCATCTGCCTTCAGAAAACGGATGCTTGCTGGTCCAGAGCAAGCTAGAAATTGTGAAAGAGTTCGAAGAAGACATTTGTAGTGATGACTATGATGATCACTGCCACCATGAAGAGGGGCTGGCTTTCCAGAAGAATTTCAGACAGCATGCTGTCAATCTTGCACAGACCATCAGTGAAATGGGCAATCCTTTCATGAATGACTCTCCAGAACTTCTAACTTTGGACACCTGTGATGTCATGAGTGAATCTGTTGTCAACACTGTCCGCAACGTGGAAGCACTTGGCAGACAGCAGTATGAGGATTACAGACAGACCGTCTTGGTGGATCGCAGCCGTCTATTCACAGCTCAATCAAAGAAATTCGCTGCCACTGTTCAGGTCCTCTGGTCCTAAACAGAAGACCAAGCAAGCTGACAAGATTGCGACACTGAAGACTGATGTGAATCTTTTCTCTCGACTGTATGTCATAGCGCAGCACAGAGAAACTGACATGGATACCTTCTTCATGCACGAAAACCATCCTTGTCCTCCTGCTCTCTCTGACAGAGACAGACTACGCTTTGGGACGAAATCAGACCTGCTGACTTGCCTCGTCAAGACTGTTGAGGCAGAGAGTTCAAGTGTTCTTGACATGGAGGATTCCTATGATGTTGAACTTGAAGAGTGTCTGCCGAGTACTGTAGAGCTGGAGGATCCTGACAGCTGTGCTGAAGTCAAAGTGCTTGAAGTTGAGCCTGAAATCCTGGCTTCCCTGGAGACCTCTGTTTTGGAGACAGAGCCTCCAAGCAACTTTGATGTGAAAGTGCTAGATGGTGCTGCAGTCGTACATTTCTTGTCAACCAATGGAGTTACAACATTTGGAGAATATGCAGATGTCGTTTTTCTCCCCTACTTGAATAACCAGTTGGAAAGTGGCATAAGACTGGATGTTGTCTGGGACAGGTACTCAAAAAGCAGCATCAAAGAGTCCACCAGAGAAAGGAGAGGGAAAGGCCCACGAAGAAAGGTTGCAAGTCAGAACAGGATTCCAGCAAAGTGGCATGACTTCTTGAGAGATCCAGACAATAAGCAAGAGTTGTTTGAGTTCCTAGCACAAAGAGTAGCAGAGAGTGAGTTTTCTCCCAGAGAAAGAAGTGTTCGTCACATATGGCAAGGCAACTTTGGCTAATGGCTCAAACCACACCATGCCTGAATGTGACCACGAAGAGGCAGACACAAAGATGATACTCCATATCCAGGATGCCCTCTAGAATGGGTGCTGTACATGCTTGGTAAGAACAGTGGATACTGACGTCATCGTGATCCTGCTTGGAAAGTTTTCACTTCCTGAAAAGCACTTGCCGAGATATGGACATATGGGTAGCTTTTGGAGTTGGCAAAAAGTTCACATACTTTCACATCAACACCATCGCCCAGGCTCTTGGAGAAGAGAAATGCTTAGCACTGCCTGGATTTCATAGCTACACTGGGTGTGATACTGTGTCTTCCTTTTATGGAAGAGGGAAGAAGACAGCATTTGAGTCATGGAAATCATTCCCTGAGGTTACCAAAGCCTTCACGGTCATGACAGAAGATCCCTTCGCTGAAATGGACATTGACACAGAAGCCTTCAAACTGCTAGAACGCTATACTGTTGTCTTGTACGACAAAACCAGTTCACTGGACTCGGTTTAATGAAGCACGCAGGGAGCTGTTCTGTCAGAGGAACAGGTCAATGGAAACCATTCCCCCAACTCAAAACGCTTTGCTGCAGCACACAAAGCGCGCTGCTTACCAGGCAGGCATCTGGGCTACATCATGTCAGCCAAAGCAGCAAGCTCCTTCTCCAGAAAGCTGGGGCTCGAAACTGGACTCAGACACCAGTACATGGATGCCTGTATGGACACTTCTCCAATGGTCTCTGAGGCCTGTAGAGAGCTAGTATCCTGCGGCTGTAAGAGTGATCGCGGATGTTCGGGCAGATGCTCTTGTGCACAGGCTGGACTTGGTTGCACAGCACTGTGCAAATGCAAATGCAACAAATAGACGCATTGGCTGACACTGCTTCTACCATATGTGATTCATAAAATTCAAAATCCCCTAAATGACTCTATTTTTGCAGTAGTGACAAAAATTTTGGGAAGTGCTATTGCTGTATGACTTCGCGGATGATGCCTAGCAAAGACGTAACCATGTGACCACAAACAAAACATGTACGTAGTGGCTCCATCTCTTAATTTGATCCTTAGGGTATAAGGAAACTTCACACAAAGTGTGACCTTTCTGTCCGACTGGTCCCCAACTGAATCATCTTTGACCGTAAGCTACGCAACTATCTCAGATTTCATTGTCAACAGTTTGGAAATTGATTGTTGAAATTGCTATGCTGACCATTTTGCACAGAATGAAACAAATGTATGAAATCATTAAGTACTTACTTCTGTCAGTAAATCAAAAGATGATTCATATACAATCTTGGTTAAGTGAACTAAATCTTTAATCTAGAATTTTTATCGCTAAAAATTGAGGTGAGGTTATGAACACACTCAAAATGTCAAACTGTAATTTTTGTCAAGATCATTTCAGTGTAAACTTACTTGTTTACATTGATAAGAACATATTAAGATTTAAAACAGTTATGAGATTTCAAAGGATTTGGGTATTTTTTACGCATCCAATTATATTCCATTATGTTTAAAATCAAGTTTCAAATATAATCATTGTCTTCTAGTGTTCAACTGAAAAAAAAATCAGCTTCTTTGTTTGAAATTGTAAAAGTATACAATTCCACTGCTTGAAATCGTGTTTTTATTTAATTGTCTGTCGATTCATTTTACTGTTATTCTACGTTGAATGTCACATATGAAATTCATCTTAAGTTACCTACACAAACTGGATACTTATGCGTTCAATATCTGCCATGTGGTATCTATTTCCACTGCAACAATGCTTGAGACATTAGGAGACGGATAATGTTTACTATATATATGAATTAGAATTTGTAGCAGTTTTCCTCATTGTTTTTTTTTCTAAAGGTAGTTCATTTTAAAACGTGTGATTATCAAGTCACACAAGTCCACACTGTACATGGACTTGGCTCAATTGATTCCAAATTATTAGTGACATGTGATGTTCTCACCAACTCAATTTAGCATGCAAACTTCATTCCTTTTAACTTAAAATGAAAACCAGCTTATGAATGTCTGTCAATTGCCATCATTTGATTAGAACAAACCCAGTGCACTTATAACAGCTGTGGACACCATTTCATGCTCTGGGCCATATAATATGGAAGCTATGGGAGAGGATGGAGAGCACACGTTTCTGTTCATGACCAAGATTTGACAGTAACTGAAGTTACATTGCAAGGCACACTCCCATGAGCCTTGAAAAACATAGAAAGTTTGCTTCAAGTCCAAGGTGTCCATCACTGAAACCAGTACATTGTCAGTGTCCGACAGTCATGGTTCTGATTAAACTGATAATGGCAGTTGAAGTCTGACATCCATGGTATGAAAAAATTTCAATTAGTGTCAGGAAATTACATGCCGTCTCTAAAAAAAACTTTGTAATCAAGTACGCCAAGTTTTCAAGCAGTGTGGACATTTTTTTTAATGACATGAAAATAACATTTCTATTATCTTGAGGCGAAATTCGACAAAATTTCTTCAGATTCCAGCTTCTTCAGATTCCAGCTAAAACACAGAACAGCATGTTTCTCTGTCATTTGAACTCGGTGATGTTGAAAATAGGCATCCTTAATGATTACTGATACTGAACCCATAATATCCAGCGAGAGTAGACAACTTTTCATATGATTTTCATATTCAACTATTAATGACAATAGAACAGATTAACAATAACAGTTTTTAACCAGTTCACTTAAAAATGTCCTGTTGATTTTCCTTGCACTGTCTAGGACAGGTGTCTTAAGCTTTTGAATTTTCCGATGAAACTCTGTGCCTCTCTCTTATGCACACACGCATGCGTGCATGCATGTGTGTGAATGACAGTCACATGAAAGCAATAATGGTCATAATTTTGATGGAAGGTCTGGAAACCTTTACCAAGGCATCCAGGCACAAAAACAGCATGGGAACCTGGAACAGAGGGAGGATAGAGCAATGAGTGAGGAAAAGTTCACGTTAGATTGTGTAATATTATCTTTATCATGCCAACTGGAAATT
The DNA here is from genome assembly GCA_018398815.1 of Conus ventricosus. NCBI lineage: Eukaryota > Metazoa > Mollusca > Gastropoda > Neogastropoda > Conidae > Conus > Conus ventricosus. The sequence goes on from CM031605.1 coordinate 31,382,220, forward strand.
AATGCTGACCTATTTCTGGACTGAACCACACGCACACCACACTTCTGACACACACACCAAGTCCACAGATCCTTTCAGATGAAAGAGAATACAAAAGTGTATATTCCACCTTTACAAAAGTACAGGATAGAATACGACATGAACATGGATGACACAAGTCAACCGAATGCCCAAACTTCCAAGTGACATGTATATTACAGGGGAAAAAAACCTGGAGAATTGTCTGAACAATTCCCAGAAATCATATGTACATCGATCTTAAGACAGCGACACACTTAACACAATGGAAAAAATGAAATGTTTTGGTACCTGTTGTCCCCAAATCCTATGGAAACAAATCACTGTGTTCTGTGTTCAACCACTTCAAGACAGTGGACAAAACCAAGCACAGGCTACCACCAAAGAGATCTGAAAACTTCTGAACTTTCATTTCAGTTTTCCACAGCATACATTTTTGTACACCCGCCAATTAATCAAACAAGGGGAAAAAAAAACCTTTCTGTTCAAATCCTTTCAACAGTCATATGAAATTGCTGGGCAGGTTAGCAGTATATTTTCAATGCTTTAAAGTAAATGGAACCAGCATCATTTGTCACTTTTGACCGCAGCAACGAATATAAAAAGAAATCAAAAAGTAAAAGATGACCTTTAAAAATGCACTCAAGGAGAAAGATTTTTCAATTTCATGTTACTTGATTGAAACAAACTAAAAAAAAAAAAATCATCAGATCTCTAATAAAACAAAAACAAAACCGGGGGTTCCATTTTAACATAAACACAGAGCATCCGCCAGAAATAACACCATTCCTTGATTTTCTTCCCTTTTTTCTGAACAAAGTGAAATACAATGAACACACAAACCAGGGTGTAAAGTAACGCTGATTCAGCATACAACGCAAAACGTTGTTGACAAACACGCCTTTTTCAGATGTTACAGACAACAAACATCAAAAATGCGCAACACAACACCCCCACATTGCAGTCATCATGAGACTACTCTGGGAAGTATTGTTTTGTTTATTTGTCATTTCCGCCGTAAATAATATCTGAAGAAGACACATTTTGTAGCAGTTTCATATTGTGTTATTATTAAATCAGTGTTGCTTTGCACCAGGTTCTGTGCTCACTTGTATATCGCATTGTTGTCAGAAGCACTGCAGTCACTTTAATTTTCTCTTTTTCAGAACATAAATCAGAGAAGTCAGCAGGTTTATGGTTATCAACTCCATGTTGATTAGGCGACTGGTTCAGGCTGTAGTTGCTGCTGCCCAACACGTCACTCCGACAACATGTCACTCCGACTCCACGACAAGCTCAAAGCTTTCAATATCCCGAAAGCTCATATTGATTTTGTTTGCCAGGGCAACCATTTTAGAGGACTGAAACAAGAGACAAAAGTTACTATTTAATGCATTGACAGTTGTGCCATTCGCTTGAAAATAGTTATTTTGTAAAATTTCATCATACATTATATATCATGAGCAAAATTGTTCAGGCTATATATATATATATATACAACAAAAACTAATAAATTCCAAGGATAAGTACCGCACCGTTCCAGCAGATAAGATAAGATAATGTTGCTTATAGCCCACCCGGGACCGCAAAGGCCACATCAGGGCCGCCCCCACGCCAAAACCAACCACCAGTCATTAAAAAAAAAAAAAAAAAAAAAAAAAAAAAAAACAACCCAAACTTTCACACATCTCGTCAAATGACCTCGTCCACAAACGCACCAGAAATTTTGTTAAAATCTTTCTGCCGTAAAATCTTAAATCAGATAAAAAATGTTAATCTCTCTCAAAAACTCAAGGATCACTTTCAGGCGGGACATCCTGAACAGGATCTTCATGACTCCGCTGTAAAATGTTTGTGTCTCACATCGTGCAAGTCCCAAACACTCTAAAAAGAACATGTTTCATTGTGAGTGGCGCATGACAGGGAAATGCCACGGGCTTCTTCACTCTTTAAAAGGTAGGAATGGGTAAAAATACGAATGGCCGGTGTGCAGCCGGCACAGAACCGTTTCCTCTTTACGACCCCCCGACGTAGATGGGAGGAAGTCCTTAAAGGTTTGGACGGATCTGAAAGAGTTTGTTACTCGTCTGTGTGTTCCAATCCTCCTGCCAGAGGTTCTCACATAATCGTTAATTTTGGGTTTCACATCTGAGCAGGGATATAAGTGTTGGACGTTTCTCTCTTGTGGGTTCTTGGCTAAACGATCAACCATTTCGTTCCCGCCGATGCCAACATGACCAGGAACCCAAGCGGGGTAATGTTGTAACCGTCCGCCTTCAACTTGCTAAAAAGTTCAAAAAAAAGTAAAAGTTCTGGATGCTGGGGTTGCGGCCAGCTATGGCCTCCAAAGCTGACAGCGAACCCGACAGAACAGAAAGCCCCTCTTTGAAGAATGTGAGATTATCTTCAAAGCCAGTACCAGAGCAGTAAGTTCAGCAGAATAGACAAAAAGCACGGATTTGGATATGTTCCAACAGTATCTGAGAAGGAGCCCCAGGGCAGTAGGCTGCACAGGCCACTCCATCTTCAGACTTGGAACGTCAGTGAAACTTTTTGACAGGATGGAAATTTCGAACAGAGGTCAGCATACAATGCCTTGTACGCCAGGAGCTGGTAGACTCTTTGCGAAAAAGCTGCAAGATCGAAACGAATCTCTGGGTAAAAAAAGGTCCACGGAGGTTGATCTGGAAACTTGGAAAAATCGGACACAACTCCTAGGTCTAGACCTGCATTCGCACGTGAGGCCGCATACGAAGACCAACGGCGGAATACATTTCGGGTTGTTTTCAAACTTACTTTGGAACGGAGGGTCAAAAACACAGTCATAGGCAGGATTTTGCGGTTCTGAGAGCAGTCGGATATAAAAATTTCAAAGACAGTTTCAGCCTGCGGTTGGATAGTGAAGGTTCACCCGCCTCTGCGTACAGGCTGTAAACGGGGGTGGTGCGGAACGCTCCAAGACAGAGCGAAGCCCTTGATGGTGGATAGGGCCCAAAGAGTTTGAGGTAAGGGGTCTTGCGGAGCGTAGACAGCACAACCGTAGTCCAATTTGGAACGGACCAAGGCTCTGTAGAGGTGCAGCAAAGTTTTCTTATCAGGCCCAGTCTGTGTGCGCTATGACCCGCAGAATTTCAGAGCTTTCTGGCAAGAAGTTTTGAGGTTTTTTTTGTGGCTGGAAAGTTGAGTTTTTGGTCAAAAAAAAACTCCCAGGAATTTGGCTTCTTTTACAACTGGAATGTGGGACTTGTCCAGACGAATTTCAGGATCAGCAAAGAATTGACGAAAATTGTGGAAATGAATTGACTGAGTTTTGTAGGGGAGAAGGGTAAACCCGCTTTCCTCAGCCCACGTTGGATTCTGTTGACACAAAGTTGGAGTCGACGCTGTACGCTGGCGTAAGAAGCTCCAACTGCATACAGCGCGGAAGTCGTCAACAACAGAGAGGCCCTCGGTCCCCGGCTTACCGATTGGACAATGTCATTGATTTTAATGCTGAAAAGGGCTGGAGAAAGGATGCTCCCTGAGGAACACCAACTCCTGCCCATGGATGTCAGAGAGTGTGGTGCCAACACGAAACCTGGAACTGTCGACGGCTAAAAAATTCTGAATGAAAAAGGCAGGTGACCCGAAAACCAAGTCTGTGCAGATCCATGAGGTTCCCTGCTTTCCACGTAGTGTCGAAACGCCTTTTCGAAGTCGAAAAAGATAGAACCACATGTGCTTGTTAATAAAGGCGTTGCGGATGGTGGTTTCCAGACGGATTAGATGGTCAACCGTCGAGTGGTACTTCCGGAAACCGCACTGTTCACTGGCCAAAAGACCATCGGTTTCCGCTTCCACATCAGACGGGAGTTGACCATTTTTTCCATCAGCTTACAGAGGCAGCTGGTTAGAGCGATTGGACGATAGTTGGAAGGGTTGGTAAGGTCCTTTCCAGGCTTTGGAATGGGAATGATCAGGGCTTTCCGCCAGGAGGGCGGAAAGGACTGTGGTCCAGTTTATGGTTATAAACTTGGAAAAGAGTCTGGAGACAGCTTTCTGGAAATGTTTCACAACCTGATAATAAATGTCATCCAAACCAGGGGTGGGAATCAGTGCAGGTTTGTAAAGCTAATTTGAGTTAAACGATGGAAAAAAGGAAGTTTTATAGGTTTCAGAGTTGTCTGATGTGAAATTGTATGAAGTTTTTCTCTCTAATCTCTTTTTTTTCTTAAAAAGACTGCTGATTTATTTAAAGACGAGGATTTCTGTTGGATGGTGGAGGCAACAGATTAGCAACAGCTTGTTTGTCAGTGATAGAGCATCGGCAGTTTCAAGTGATGAACGGAGGGGTTGGTGTTCTTCCTTGATTTTTCTAATGACGTTCCAAACTTTTCTTAGAAGTTTTCGATGTCAGCCTGGAGCGAAGCTTCTCCAAGACCGACGTTTACTGATTTTAAAAGTGTATCTCGATTTAGCACGGAGTTTCTGATGGGCTCGGCGTTGGGACCCGAAGGTGTTGGTACCCCTGACGCTGAGCCCGTTTTCTAACTTTGGAAATTTGTTGGCAGTCTGAATTAAACCAGGGTGTTTTTGGCATTTGAAGTTTATCGGAGACATTGGAATACAAGCTTTAGCCAAAACTTGATCACAGTGGTAGTCAGTGATTCTGCTGGTCCGGACTCTGAGAAAATCAGTGTCCTGGAATTCTTTAGAAATAGTGGCTGCAAATAGATCCCAGTTTGCTTTCTTGTAATTTAGATGTTGAGAGACAGAGACGTGTTCAGTTAAGACAGGTTGCAGAAGGACAGGGAAATGGTCACTTCCGTGCAGATCGTCATGGACAGACCACTCATAGGGCCAGGACCAGCGAGGGGTCACAAACCGACAAATCTAAACACGAAGTTTAACCAGTGGAAGAGTGGAGGTAAGTTGCAGATCCGTCATTCAGACAAAACAAATCCCAAATCTGAAAGGACATCTTCAATCAGCAGACCTCTGGGTGACGTACCCGGGACTACCCCAAAGAGGGTTGGGACCGTTAAAGTCACCCAACAGCAAAAAAGGTTGAGGAAGTTCCTCTAACAGACTGAGAAGGTCCTGACGACAAACCGGGACAGGTGGAAGATAAAGGGAACAGATTGTCACAGTCTTGTGGAGAGTGACTCTCGCAGCTCAGCTTGAAGGGAGGTAGACAGAGCGACAGGACTAAAACAACAAGTTTTATGTATGAGAAGGGCAAAAACCCCCCGACAGTCCGACGTGGATGGTTGTGCAGGTTTTGAAAGATGTTAAAGCCAGAAAGATTAAAAGTCTTTTGGCTTTTAATTTGAGTTTCCTGAAGAGCCACGATGGAAGGTTTTATGGATTGAACGAAGCTGCAGCTCCTCGAAGTTGGAATTTAGGGCCACGGATATTCCCAAAGGAAAATTGTACTATCCATGGTGCAGAGGGCGAAAAAGGAGAGAGATTTTGGTCATTCTCCTCAACATCTGCTTCCAATGGATGTGACTTGTATTTAATTTCACTGGAGTGTGTTGGTTACAGACCTGCTGGCAGACTTGCCAACAGGCGAAGAGGGTCGGGTTTGGGAGATGGTGGAGGTTTTCTTCTATCTCCACCATCTCCACACTGGTTGAACTCCCTTGCCGCACGGGCACTGGACTGAGGAGTTCGAGGTTGGGGGTGCTGGCTTTTTAAATTTCCCAGCAGCAGATGTTGTAGATGCTGGGCAGTCTGAGGGGGGGCGGGTTTTTTGCCTCCACCAGGGGCATTCATTTTGGGTTGGAAGGTGGGGGACCTGCTACCACCAGAACTGACAGATTTTACTTGCAATGTCTTTGAAAACATGAATTCATCAGTCTGGCAGCAGACTGACTAGTAGAAAAATGTGGAATTTTTTTACAGCGAAGCATAGGAAGAAGCTGTGGGCGTCTGACTGCCCCCAACCTGTTTCCGGGGTTCAAAAAAATGAGATCTTCTTTTCCGTTTTTACACGTGGATAGCAGATTTGAATCCAAAGAGGACGTTTCGTGAAGAGGGAGGGGTCGCCACCGCAGTTAGCACAATGTGCCGGATCTTTGCACGGCCCATCATGGGTTGCCTTTCAGCAAATACCCACACCTCCTGCCCCGAACAGCGGGGCCCTGACATGGCCAAACCTCTGGCACCCGAAGCACCTCAAAGGGGACGGACATATAGCTGAACATGAACATTTAGGTAACCAACTTTTATGCGGAGGCAGCACAGGGCTTTCAGAAGGTCAGAAAGAGGGTGTTGGTGGCCACTCTCTCTGAACCCTTCTTTACCCTCACCCTGCGCACCTCCGTCACACCCTGGGACGCCAGCTCCGTTTTTATTTCTGCCTCTGAAACACCGTTAGATCTCTGCATCGAATCACACCTTTGGATGAATTAATTGCTTATGGGGGGTCACCCCGTCTCCCCATCCACAAGTTTTTTTGCCTTCTGCAGCTGTTCAGATTGCTTTTGGGATTTACATGAAGGAAATGGAAACCATTTCTCAACTCTTGATGGACCCAGGGTCACCCGCTATAACTTGAAAACCCTTTTGAATGGCAAACGGGCTCAGAGCTGAAAGGGGTCTTTCCTGCTCCGTCCCCTCCTTCACGAGCCAGGAAGCCCAAAAACCTGTTTCTGTCTAACTTCGGTATCGGAGTCACTGTCTGTTTTACAATCCCCTGAAATAGGGGTGCTGCCCTTCCCCTTCCTTTTGGGGGAATGTTTTTTAATGAAGTCATATTTGTTTATTGTGATTCATCTTTTCCCTTACCCACCCACCTTGGAGTCCAACTAAGGGGCCAGGGCAAGAAACCAATGTCTTGACCCTTCAGGCTTCGGGAGAGATATCGACAAACAGAAACTACCAACCTTATCCCCCTGATCATGCTCAACTCCCGGGGACAGAGAGCTGAGCATGCAGGGGTTTACTTGGCCAGGGGAACTGTCTGTCTTGACCCAGCCCCAAAAAGGGGAGCCGATTAGTACACCCGGGCCAAAGTGTAAATTCCCGTCTAGGAGAGGTCCCAGCCAAAGTGATGTGTTGAGAGCGCTGGCCCTCTCAATCACCAGGATCTCATCCCCCTCCGACACAGGTCACACCGCACGGCAAACGCGGCGGATCTTAAGGAGACCACAGAGAGAAAAGGAGTGTGTAAAAGAAGACTTGAAGGGGAGACGAAGATAGAAAAGGGCCAAATAAGGAAGGCAGAAAACAAGAAGACAGAATAGGAAAAAGGTGGGTTACTATTTGTCTGGGCCCTCACTCCTAACCTTTCTGACATGGGAGACCCTACCAGGGCATCAATTCCTACCACGTAATGCTTGGCCAGTCAGCAACTTGGCTATACAGGCCTAGAAGCGTTCATAACAACTAACCATCTAGCTGAGTATTGATGCCCCCGTCAGCAAAGCCTAAAAGATCACTGGACCACGCAAGCCCTCCGACCACGGCAAGGTTGCAACCCCCGGAGGGACCGTTCCAGCAACTTACAGAGCAGCTTGGTGTTGCAATGACTGCAAGAAATATAGAATTATAAACAAAGCTTGCTCTTATGTCTTAGATTGAAGAAATAGGGGAGATACGCATTCATATCTGCAGTGGTAGATGATTCTGCCTAAATAACAGTATGTGCTTGAGTGGGTGAATGGGGAAAAATAAAATAAATGCTTCTCAAAATGAGCCTTCAGCAAGCTTATATTCTCCAAGGCGGAGAGAGACATCCTCCAATAGGGAGGGAAACTCACTAACATTTTGTGAAAAAGAAGAAGAAAATGTAGCTTGTTTTGCTCTTTTATGATTTTCTTTTGCTTCTTAGATGGCACCTTTGGTTGGTTTTTTGAAAACTCAACAAACATACTACGGTATTGCACACCAACCTTTTCTGGGATTGCATTCTTCTTAAAACTGAAAAGGCAGAGGAGTCAAATTACCACTTTCCGCGGTCACTGAGGAGAAACCACCAAGTTTCGAAATATCGGTATATGACCAGGAGTTATATGTTAGTGAGTTTCCCTCCCTATTGGAGGATGTCTCTCTCCGCCTTGGAGAATATAAGCTTGCTGAAGGCTCATTTTGAGAAGCATTTATTTTATTTTTCCCCATTCACCCACTCAAGCACATACTGTTAGTTAGGCAGAATCATCTACCACTGCAGATATGAATGCGTATCTCCCCCTATTTCTTCAATCTAAGACATAAGAGCAAGCTTTGTTTATAATTCTATATATATATATATATATATATATATATATATATATATATATATATATATACACAGAAAAAAACAACAAACAAATATGCTTCTTCCAAAACAAAAATTACTATTTAACATAGACATTTTCTATGTACAAGTGTTACTATTTAATATAACTGTAGATTTGGTTTAGGTAGATCAGCTCTGATACAGCTTCTACAAATGACTTAGAAATCCCCATGATGGCTTGGCAGTAAGAAAATGACTTGACTGGATAAACCCTTTCCTAATGTCACAAAGGCACTGAATTTTGTTTCTTTCAGCTACTACCCCTGTACATTGCGCCATGCCTTTATCCAACCATCGCCGTGCACACTCACATTCTGTTTGAACAGATATAGTGCTGCTGATGACAGGACACCATGAAAACACCCACCACAGAACTAATCGCACAGCTACTGTTGTGACATAGCCTAATGTATTAAAGCCTTGTCAGAAAACAGTCGCCATTCACTGATTCAGGCAGGAAACCAGACTTCAAATGATGTTGGCGTCATACACTGTTCCTTGTCAAATTTCTTTCCAAATCCAAGTAACATCCAGTTTGCCTGCTTTGGCTAAATTTCACAGCAACCAGTAATATGACAGTGACACTGTGACTGTTACCACACTTTCAGTCCACGTCAACTTCCCTCTTTCCATTGCCAAGCGTCAACCAGAAGACATAGCAATTTTGTTTTGCTGTCTCGCTGTTCGCTCTGCGGGTCTTCTATCATCTTGCGTTTTCTTCCATCAATTTTTGGCTAAGCTTATTTCATTTCAGCGACATTTGTGAATTTGCATTGTGGTTTCTTTTTTATCCCTTGATCCATCCAGATTTCAAAACTTGCTACCATTTTTTATTCCCCACTCGACATGTTTTTTTTCTCCTTCACATATGCAAGACTATGTCTTGTTCACCCAAGGACACAGCAATAACCTCAATGCTCGCCCTCTCACACCCCTTCTTTCTATAAAAGAAAAAAAAAGTGAGTCGTTCCTGAATCAGCATTGAGTTACTTGAAAAACTTAAGAGGGAGGTTGGCAAGAAGGGAACTAGAATGCTTGTAACTAACAACCCTCTGAAGGGAAGAGGCCAGGAAAAGAGAAACCTGTGAACCTATGTCTTTGTTCTGAAAAATAAATAAATAAATAAGATACACACACAAACGGTGGATTACATAGAGCTGGAGGATGATAGTGACAATGGCGTGCACAATCCCATACAGAATGATGGCAACATCAATCCTACTCCAAGGGACTACTGTGTTCCCATGGCCGCCCTGCACTGCCACAAAATGCAAAACAGGATGCTTGTGAGTGTGGGATTGGGTGCAGTCTGGTCTCTCTCAAGCTCCTCCTCCTCATCAAAGCTGGATGCTGCTCCTACTTAAATTCAGAATGACTCGATACAGATCAACATGCATGCACTGATCTGGACAGCCGGTGGAGCTGATTTAGTACGGATCCACTCGATAGTCATTCGCACCGTTCACGTTTCACCCCTCAGATACATCCTCCTGCTGGTGAGGAACTGAGCTGTAATTGCATTACCCTGCAAACAAACATGTCCCACTTGCCTCCTCTCATGGCCAAACGGGCACCTTCTTGGACTGAGCATTCTTGACTAGTGCAGGGCCATTGGACTCAACACTAGGGTTGCACTCCTGGCGCTGTCCTCTCAAGGGATGGTTACCACATGGTGGCATCTGCGTTTCCCTAAGCCATCAGTGCGTACTGCACAGGATAGGGCAGTTTCCGGGTACTCTTGGCTTCCCTAGAGCAACCATGTGTCCGTGCCAGATGAAAGCTCACACTTTCAGTTTCAGTTTCATCAAGGAGGCGTCACTGCGTGCGGACTAGTCCATATACGCTACACCACATCCGCTAAGTTTTGAGACCACACTACGCATGATTTGAAGCTGATGGATAAACGAATTAACAACAAAGATGAGACAACTGACGAAGAGGTCTCGTGGCTACGACTCAGCGGATGTCTGACCTACGCAATTAGCCCAACACGCTGGTCAGACCTGGAGCGCCTACCTACCATGTTTTCTCTCTGTGTGTGTGTGTGTGTGTGTGTGTGTGTGTGTATGTGTATGTGTATGTGTGTGTGTGTGTGTGTGTGTGTGTGTGTGTGTGACACTTTCCTTAGGTGCAACGCACCCTCTGCAACCCCACCCAGCTGAAATTATGGCCAACCCCTGGTAAGGATCAGTCCCATCCTCAACCTCCTTTTCAAGGGCATCCCCTCCCTTCTTCGCCGGCATGGACCCCAACTATCCTTTTCTGAAAAAGGCTTTCGGATCAAGTTAGAGGTTTGACAGCTGCAAATGTGGTGTAACCCTTTGGTAGCGCTGATAGCAGTTGCATTTTCCTCCGTAGATGTGAAATATGCCAGAGTGAACCAATCTGCATAGCTGCCAACCTCCCAGAGTAAAAAAGAGTAACACCTCACGGGGGGTGGGTTCGGGAGGGGGGCTGGCCCCCCTCCTGATCAGCGGGGTCAGGGGGCGCAGCCCCCTGAAGCTGAAGCCTTTTTTACACTCTGACAGGCATATTTTTCATCTCCTGATAGGAAAACTAATCAAAAGCAAGCCTATTATTAAACCATATCAAAGCATGCATATTAGTATGTTGCATACAATGCAATATTTTGTGTAAAAAAAAGCCTCTTATGTAGGTAGCCACCATATTTTTTTCTATAGATTAATATACAAAACACACAAAATAAGACTTACCCAAACAGTTTTTTTATCTTCCATATTGATGTAGGATGAACATAAAAGATGCTCTGCCCTCCCAATCAACAGCACTCACAGTCCTGGGCTTCCATCAGCTACACCCACATTCTTCAGTTCAAGTTCCATCAACTTCACCCTTCTGCCCTTATGATCTCACAACTACACCCCATAGGACTTAGGATCCATCAACTATAGGCTACCCCACAGTCATGTTTCATCAACTATACCCCACAGTCATGTTTCATCAACTATACCCCCCAGTCATCTTTCATCAACTACACCCCACAGTCATGTTTCATTAACAACACAACACAGTTATGTTTCATCAACTGTACCCCACAATCTTGCTCAAACAACTTCATCCCCAGTCCTCCGGCTCCATTTAATTACCATCGCCCCCCACCCCAGTTCTATGGCTCCATCAAGCTACTCCCCACTCCCCAGTCGTCATGATCCAACCACTACTCCCACACCCTGAGTTGACAGCCTGTGTTCAAAGATCTAGGGTTTTTTTCACTATTTGTGCAGTCGAGGACTTGGCCTTCTTTAGAAACTCCTGGCTGAACTTTTGCTCATAGCAAGAGCCATGAAGATTGGCCTTTGCCACCATCATGTTTTTTTTGACGGCTGCCGATTCCTCAGCTTCGTTGTTTTTTTTTTGTGGCTTCGTGGTCTTCTCGTGATCGGCCAGATCATTTCTTCCCCCATGTGAAATATTCACCGGACATCGACACACGGTGCAGAAAGCAAACTTTTCACCCTTTGAAGGGCAAGAAGTGACCCATGGAAACTTGTCTTTATAAGCTGGCAGATACCGCTGGAATCGTTTAGGTTTTGTGGTTTTCTCCGTGCTACCACTTGAAGACGCCATGTTGACTATTTGAACAGCAGCTATGCGCATGCGCGGAATGGGCCTAGTTATGCCCCTTTCATGCCGACTTCCGAGTTTACGATTTCTCTTCAGTCGGACCAGTTGCCAAACGTTCTTTTATTTAATTTTGGGCTTTTTCTTTCTTTTTTTTTTTTTTTTGAAAACTCGTAAACCGGAATTTTTTCAGCAAACAACGAAAATAGGGACAAATTTTAAAAAAACGATATGTCGCGGTTTTCCCGTAACAGTTGACAGCTATGAATCTGTTTCAAATGCCTAAATGAAAAGGGTTTTATAGTGATTATGCTTATTTCCCCTCATAAATTTTCACACATACTTCACAATTAATGCTTTTCGTTGATGAATATGGATTTATTTTATAACAACGATTAATTTTAGAATATAGGCTATTTTTTAATATCATGTGAAAAGTAGCTGATTTCATTATGTGGCCAGGAAACAGCATAATGAAAAAAAAAGAGAAAGTTCTAACAGACATACAACTTACATGCTTGGCTTAACTTTGCTATGCACTACATAATAGTCCCTATGTAGGTGATAGTTCTTATGTACATTTCACATCAGCCCACTCACTGTCAATAGGAATTAGCACCCACTGAAGCTCTGACATTCTATAAACTATAATAATCCTAAACATTTGGCCTCTGATATAGAAGAAGAAAAGTAATGTACTATGGTTTTTTTAACCATTCCTTCCCTGCTCTGTTCCGTTGCTTAACCTCTAGGCTGATGTGAAATATCTTATAGTGAAACTCAACCAAAATTTAAAATGCGTTACACAAGCAGACAAGAAGCTGACATATTCATGCGTCAATCACTGGAGAATTAGCAACTGTCTCCTCCGCAGAAAGTAACCTTGTCTTCCTATTTGACCAGAAATCTTCACTTGCAGAAATCAAATCCTTGTCTTCCTATCTGACCAGAAATCTTCACTTGCAGAAATCAAATCCTTGTCTTCCTATTTGACCAGAAATTTTCATTTGCAGAAATCAAATTCTCTGGGATCTACACACCCCAAATTATATGTTTTCAACAGGGACTGGGGAGGGGGTCATCAAACTAAGCACCAATGTCTGGCCATTCTTTCTGACACTGAAAAGAACTGCCGCTTAGAAGTTAAATGAAAAGAATTGCATTTCCACCCAATTATGTTTTCGATGAATCATTTTGTTCAGAAAATGGAGGGCAGGAGGATTATTTGTTTTTCTCAGTATTTCAAGATGACTGCACTATGTGTGTGCTCACCAAGTTTTGCAAATCATGGCTGTGGCAACAGAACGCCTCTAATTTTACTGCCAATGTTACTGACTCCCCCCCCCCCCCCCCCCCCCCCCCTGCCAGTTTGAAACTGAATGAAATGTACCTAATTAAAGTACAGAAAACAACTGTCACTCCCGGATTTTCAGTACTTACAGAATAGCGTCCCTTCTCCCTCTTGGTTTTTGTTGGCTTGTATTCCTTCGCTGCACTCTTGTACAATGCTGGCTCTGAAACAGATGACAAATGTCAGATAAAACTTAAATTTTCTTGATTCCCATCAGAACCATTATTTGCAACAGATTTTTTTTCAGCCCCCACTCATAGTTGAGTCTGCTATGGGGAAGACTAGGACCACACACTCAAGTTTGACCCACTGCGCCTCCAAGAAGAGTGTCGCTCAAATTTCAAGATCAACACTGCAGAGTGCCGTCTCTCTTGCCCGACTGACACTGGGCTGTATCATCTATGACGATAAACATACAGCACAACCCTATCATGCATTCTCACACCACAATGGAACTCCCCAGCATCACCTAATTTTTTTCTCATCCCATCAGTCAGCATTAGATTAAAAAGAAGAAGAAAAAAGTTCCAGATTCTGTGGCCTGCCTCTCATGGTGACCTCAGTTTTGATTTCCTCTCCATCACCCATGTCTACGCTCTCGGTAAGTTCATGTTGGAGTCACTGGTATCGAAAAATTCATGGAAAGTGTCGCTGTCCCAGACCTCTCTGGAGGGAAACATTGATTCATTCAACCGGCACCGCGACTAAGCAATTACTGTGTTTGGTAGGAGACTAAGGTAGAGACCTTTGTATGCTGGAACAGACCAGGCACCACCGAACATCACTAAAGCGACTCTGGAGTAGTGCAGCGTCTCCTTTGGTCGGCAGTTGCATGACGGCTTGACATTGACTGCTCCATTTGGGTTGCTGGTGCTCAGTCTGCAGCAGGACAACCCAGAGTGTAATTGTGGACGGGGAGTCGGAATGAGCGGCGTGGGTGTGGGGGTATTGCTACCGAAGTGGTGCAGAAGATGCGAAAAAAAAAGAAAACCCTTGAATTTCAATGAAACAAGTAAGACTATTAAAAGTGCAAGAAGCATGGAATCCGTCTGCTTATTCAGCCAGCCTTTGGCCAGCCTGAACATTTCCAGCCAGTGTTTCCAGTGGGTATAACAATTAAAATACTGAGGGTCATGATAACCCTCTGTGTCGAACTTTTATGATCATTTTCCAGTTTCAGAGGAACACACACACACACGCACAAAAAGAAAAAGAAAAAAGACCCCACCCCCACACGCGCACCGAAGACATGACCGCCTATTCAGTTGAATGTGGGCTAGATGTTGATAATCTGAAAGATCCAATCTGCGTTATCTGTGTAACTGACATAGCAATTGTGTACTAAAAGTGAACAATATGTAAAATTACATTGTAAAAAAAATCTGTGTATACCACATGACAAACTTCCGAACTTTGGGTACTGTCAGCAAAGGGGCATCTAGGAGTCATAATCTGGATGTGGCTCAGCCCCTCTCAGAGCGTAAACAGTTCAGGGCTGAAACACTTGCCTGAAGGAAGTGTGTGTGTGTGTGTGTGTGTGTGTGTGTGTGTGTGTGTGTGTGTGTCTGTGGAAGGGGGGGGGGGGGGGGGGGGGGGGGGGGGTTCTTCTCTAAAGATCTTCTGTTGTGACTTGTCTTTAGAAAGTTTCTTCCTAACAGGTAAAGATTAAATTCTAATCACAAATAAACTCATGAAAAATAAAACAATTCAAAGAGCTGCTGGATGAATACCATGTGAGTGAGAGCGTTAGAGTTAGAGTTAGATTTAGAAGAGAGAGAGAAGAGAGAGAGAGAGAGAGAGAGAGAGAGAGAGAGAGAGAGAGAGAGAGAGAGAGAGAAGAGATTCTAATACTGTGCTGGGTAAATAAAAAGAGACACCGAGATAGAGACAATTCTTGCCTTCCTTTGAAGAGCTGCTGGGCGCAGACAAAGGTGAAATCTCCAGGAACCCAGGAGAAGTATACAATGACTCTTCTTCCATGAACCCTGGCAATGAGGATGCTGAAGCCAGGTTGATCTCCCCACTGGGGCTGAGGTCATTGCCCATAGATATGCCTGAATCATGTTGGGAAGGGGTTAACTGTACTGTTTCTTTGTCTTCCCTCTGCTCTCCTTCTGGACGTGATAAAGGGGTAGAGGTGACAGGTTTGCGCTGTCGCACGTGCCTGCCCTTCAGTGACTTGTTTCCTAACTCAAGTTCTGTCTGTCTGACGTGAGTCTGCTTCTTAGTCGAGCTGCCCCTGGCAGAGGAGCTCACTTTCTGAGACAGTCCTTTTTTCTTGGAAGCTGGAAGAGACTGGGTACTTTCTGGTGAGACAGTCTTTTTTTGTTTTGCAGATGTGCTTGTGATGCATGCCCCGTCTGGTTCGGGGTTTTTCCTTTTTCTGTCTGCTTTCCTCGTAGCAGTGTCATAAGACGCTACCACTGAATGAGGTACGGTGATGGGACTTGGCTCCTTGAAACTCCCAGAGGCTGAAAAACTGGAGAGGTTTTGAGCTACAGCAAGCTGTCTCTGAGTCTTTTCATGGTTTATTTTTCCTGCTGGCGTCTGAGTTGGAACAGCCTCTTTCAAGTCTTTCTTAAAACTCACTGATTTTGCACCAGAAGATTTATTTGCCTTTGTCTGGGACTGGTTCGTGTCACTGTAGACTGATTGGTGGATATGGGAAGGATTGGAGTGACATCGACGTCCAAGTCCAACTTGGGCACAGATATTTGTAAATATTGCCGACGTTTTCCTTGGGATTTGTCTGGGCGCCTCCCAGGAGCTGCATCAGACAGAGGAGTGCTGGTTTTCTTCTTACTGTCCTCAGATCCTGCATTTCGTCTCAAGGGCTTCTGCTGCTTTCCCTTCTGCCGATTTACCGGATTAGTTTCACTGGATTTAACATTTGACAATGCGCCACTTTTTGCCACTTTCTTTGAACCACTGGCAGAGAAGGGTGCAGACAGAAACGAATTTCCAGAGAGGAAGTCGTCTGACTCATCAAAGTCATACTCATCTTTTGGCGTGGTCTTCCTTTTAGTTCCGGCTACTGTTTTTAACTTCTTCGTGCTGGCTGATGTTTTCTGAAACACATGAATTTGAGAATATTGGTTTTCTGTGACTCTAATTTCAATTACATTAACAGGCAGTGGTGATCACAACTTGGAAGTCTTTGCATAAGTTTTAGGTGCTTATAAGTTATACCATACTGCATATGTCATCACAGATCAGAAAAGAAATTAAATTAAATAGTGTGGGAGTCGAAAACCCTCCTCATTTAATCAATCAAAATTTAAAAAATGTATTGATAGCAGTTCACACAACCACACTCAGCACTCTGTCTGAGTGTCATGGAATACCTTTCTGGGATCCAGCTGTTATTCTGAATGTCTGACAGAATATCTGTCTAAAAATAAGAGGCCACCACTTCCTCTGCTTGAGTGTAATGAAATGAATGTCTGTCACTAGTGTCAGTAGTCTCACTCTCACTTTGAGAGAATATCTATTAAAAAATAAAGAGGATCATCAAAGGAGAAAAATGCACATGAGCATGCTGACATGCTTATACTAACATCGCATACACACCCTTTGAAGGCTTCCAATGTCCATGTTAACCTTACACAGTAAGCCCTGAGACACTAAATCACTACTTAATCAGAATCACTAACATTTTCAAGCCAACATCTTGTAGAAATGCAGACATAACATAACAGCAATGAGGCTCTCTCAACAGCGGAGTTCATATGCAGTCAAAACTCAGCTCTTCAATGAAAGAAAGAAAGAAACGAGATTCTTCAGTATCCTATCCCCTTACTGATGACACAAAGCTCTGAGAAATCAACAGACGTAATGAGAAAGAGAACAAGAAAGAGAGAGAGAAAGACAGAGAGAGAGGAGAAGAGAGAGAGAGAGAGAGAGAGAGATTGTGTGGTGTGTGAGAGAGAGAGAGAGAGAGAGAGAGAGAGAGAGAGAGAAGACAGTCAGGACAGACAGGCATTCGGCAGACTGAAAGAGATGGCGATGAAACAGCTGAGTTTTGATGTTCACTTTTCATTATTGTCCAGGTGTACTGTCCTTTTTGTGGTCCTGTGCCTTCTTCAGAGGGTCTTTTCCAATACTTTCTTGCAAAACCAACAATGCGATATGAATAATCCCATGTTCAATTTCAAACCATCCTGTACAATGACCTAACAAAAACTATAGACTTAATACATCTTTACGAAAGGTTTTAATCCATCAACATATTATCATAACTGTGTCTTTGAGGCTTTGAACATAAAAAAAATCTGTTCATTGCAATTTTATTATTAAAATTCCAATTAACAGATTTTGATGCTTTCTGACAAAAAAAGTTAACACAGAAGTATACCTGGTAGCTATTTTGAATCTAAAATAATATACTAAGAATTTAAGTCTTATTATCTTTTAGCAATAAGCCCTGGCCCTGGCTGATCTTTGTTAAGCAACCTTGGTAAAACTAATTGTATACATGCGTAATACATGAAGATCCTATTTCATACAATTATATCATCAATCAGTTATTGAGCAGAGATCAGTCTCCAGCTAGTCAGAAATTCTCTTGATTTATCTACTCTAGGGGGTACATGTTATCAAACCTTCTGAATTATGGATAGTTCACCATCTCTAAAAGGTTCATTCTGTGCTCTAACTATAAATATAGTATAAAGGAGCAGTTGATTCTAATCTACACTACAGCTCCAAAACCAAGAATTTCAGGAATTTTTCCATCTTGTATTCCTTTCAAGGCAAATCTTTGCTTCTCTGAAAGTTATTCCACTATCTTATCTAAGAAGTTTTGCTCTTTTACTGACAACTCAAGTTATTACTCTCATTATTTCACAATGTTCAATATTCTTATTTAGTAATTAGTTATAAATACAGTTGTGCATAAAAGTTATTTATTGCAGAACTTTTGTTGATGATAAGAGCCAGGCTACTGAAGGTAGGTAGGTAGTGGAGTATGAGGTGCCGTTTGTGAACAGATGTCAGATTGTAGTCCATGTTGAGTAAGATGTGGAACCCTTCCCAACAAAGGGTCCCAAAACTTGCAAAGATGAACCCTAACTTGCCAAGCAGACACTGACTAGTGAAGAATTCGTTTAGTAAAACAAAATGCTGTTTAAAATGATAACACTTACCATTTTCTGGTTTTTACAGAAAAATACTTAAGTGTATCAAAAATTTGGATCAATCAGAATCTTGTGTTCATTCTAACAAGTGGGTTCCCTTCCCCCCCCCCCCCCCCCCCCCCCCCCAACTAGTTCAACTCTCTTGCTCTTTCTAGAGAGAGAGAGAGAGAGAGAGAGAGAGAGAGAGAGAGAGAGAGAGAAAAGAGAGAGGAAGAAGGGGAGAAAGACAAGAGTACTGAATCGAGCACTTAAAAATCTACATTTTACTGACAGATCAATCTTAAGTAAGGAAAAAGAAAACAACTTTCCCACAAATGGAAAGCTGAGCCTAGGTTGAAAACACATTTTAATGTCTGAGAAAGGGTAAGCCACCCTCCCTTACAACAAGAACATCAACACAGAATTGGAAGCCCTGATCAACTGTATAAAAATTTGACTGAAAAATCAATAAATAAACAAACAAAAAACATGATGACATGAAACATTGCTAACCTGCTCAGCTCTGGGCCTCCTTGTTGTCATTTTCACTGGACTTGTTTTTTCTGGCACTTGCTTGCCGATTCTGGCCTGGCTTTTATGGGCTGTAGATGCTGCTGCAATCTTCCCCTTTGCCTGGCCAGTAGCACCCACTGTACTCCTTCCTGCAATCATTTTAAACAAGGAGTTTTAAAATCCTCATCAGTTAACAACAACAAAAAAAGAACAAACAACCCAGCCCCCCCCCCCCCCCCTCCCACACACACACACACACACACACACTTGCACAGAGGAAAAGAGAAAGAGGGAATGGTGGGTGGTCGAAAAAAAAGTCATTACACAAGTTGTAGAGACTGATCGGTGTGCAACGATCCACAAGTATACCATTTTAATCATCATTCAACTTTACAAGCAGTCCATTTTCAAACTACTAGATGTGTGCATCTTATGGATTACATTTAAGGAGATCATAGATCTTCACTGATTGATTAAAATGAGTAAGTTTAAGGGTTCCAATCCAACTGCTTTAGAACTAGATCACATATTTGGTCGACGGATTAATGATTTTTAGGGAAGTAATACTGGCACAAGTGACAGCCTTCGGCATAGAACACAGATTTAAAAAGTCACAGGCAAGGGCATTGATGTGGGAAACAAAACATTTTAACTGGACAGTCATGGGAGTGCTGCACTGAAGAAAAGTTCTCCAGGGCTCAGGTTCATGTCGCGTTCGCAAACCTTTGTACCAGTTGCAACACTTGACGTACACAGAACAGGGGTAGGTACATGAAGTAATCAATGAACAATTCTCTAAAATAAAATGACCTCGCACTGCATTCACATCACTAAACCTGCATGCAATGTATCCCAAGGTCTTTGACAACATCATGACGTTAGCGTTGTAATTTGTATGTTTAAAAGAATACTAAACATTAAAGATAAACAATTCAACAAACAGACAATGTTTTAAAAGAACACTGAACATTAAAGATAAACAATACAACAGAGTTACAATAAACGTATAGTAAATATACAACATACGTAAGACAAATTTATAGCTTTAAGATCTTAAAAGTGACCGCACAGAGCAGGAATTGAAACATGTCATTTAAAAAATATTGTTTTAAAAGAAGTTACCAGGCATTCACTTATACCATTTTTACAGGAATGGTTGCGTTCCTCTAAAAGGGCTGGGAATATAAACCTGGAAGGGGGAGGTGGTGCCACCACAAACTGCGGCAGAGTGAACGCTCACCTCTTCTACTTTTCTGGTGACCATTCCCACAATCACGCACCGCGATAAGACTCACATTCCTTTGGAGAGAGAGGTGTGGAGGGAAAAGAGAGGGTAGGAGAGCTGAGGGAGGGAAAGAAATAGAAAAAGAAGAAGGAATAAAAGGATGGAGAAGGGATAGCTGAGAAAAATACAAACTTGGGGAGGAAGGGAGAGACCAGTGTGTGTGTGTGGTGTGGTGTGTGTGTGCGTGTGCGTGCGCGCACGTCTGAGAGAGAGAGAGAGAGAAAGAGAGAGAGTGAGAGAGAAAGAGAGAGAGAGAGAGAGAAAGAGAGAGAGAGAGAGAGAGAGAGAGAGAGAGAGAGAGAGAGAGAGAGAGAGAGAGAGAAAGAGAGAGAATAAATTTCATTCTTTGTAGTCCAGCCGACCACAAGTCATAAATACTGCCTCCCCCCCCCCCTCTCTCTCTCTTGTGTGTGTGTGTGTGTGGTAAACATGAAGAGAGTCGATGACAGTATTGAGGGGGGAGTGCTGAGAGAGAGAGAGAGAGAGAGAGAGAGAGAGAGAGAGAGAGAGAGAGAGAGAGAGAGAGAGAGAGAGAGTCGAAGTACGTTTTAAATGTACTGTAACATTTTTATTGAATTCTTTCACTGGTACAACTTCTAGGTTAATATGATTATAAATGGGTCATGAAAATGTGAGATGATGACGATGATGGTGTGTGTGTGTGTGTGTGTGTGTGTGTGTGTGTGTGTGTGTGTGTGTGTGTGTGTGTGTGTGCACATGCACGCGTGTAAGTGTGTCTGTAGGTGGGGAATGTTTCTGGGGCATTCTCTTCTTATTTTTTGTGCAAATGCTTCAAATTTTGGATGTCTCAGTCTTTGAAGAAATTTGAGAAAAACCCAGCTCTGATATTTCTGTTCCCAAAATTAATTTTAATTGCCTGAAAATTCGGTTGCAATACAGTTTCTATTATGATTTTATAATCTCTCAATAATTCCAAATTCTAAAATTTAGTAGCTCAGTACGAGTTGCAAGCAAACTGAGAGTGGAGTTCACAGCTGTCAAGAGCTTTCTTGTTACACAGCGTCACAAATGGAAGATAAACTAAAATTTTGTATTCTGGGTGTTCGGGACTGCACATCTTAATTTTATAAGCATTGGGAAAAGAGTAACAAAGTAGTCTGCCACGATTCTACTGCAGGTTGTTTTGGGCACTGGCTCTCAAGACCGTTTTGTAATCTTATGTGCAGCGTCAATGCATGAATGCGAAAAGAAAAAAAAAATCAATCTTTTGAAAGTGACAAGGTTAAATTTACAGCACACCGATTGTTTATCTAACTATACCTGCAAAAACACACACACACACACCCCTGCACTCATGGATGCACCCTGCTCACACCTCATCCACCCAACATCCCACACCCCTGCACGCACTGCTATACCCTCTTTCCCCCCACATGCAAACAGTGAAACACAGACAATGGATAACATTTGTAACACGAAAACAGATTGGAAAGGGGTTAGGCAGCACACAGAAAGAAAGAGCCATGTAGAAGCTTCAGCCCTGATGTGGCCCATTGCGGTCGGCTGGGCTATAAGCAACATTATCTTATCTTATGTAGAAGCTTACCTTCACAAACTTCTCATGTGCGTGCAAGCACACACACATTCTTCTTCTTTCCATAGAGTGTCCACAATCATCGAGTTGATTATTCTGACACTTGCGTACATGTATGATCGTTTTTTTATCCTACCATTAAGGCAGCCATACTCCAACTTCGGGGAAGGTGCATGCTAATATATGTAACTTGTCATCCATACTAACGGCTAAACTGGCCTTCTCTTCCGAAAGTTGGTGATGGGATTTTACGTGTGTGTAAGATGTTATGCGTGCGTTCACATACAGAACCTCGGTTTATAGTCACATTCGAAGGACTATAAATATATGGGGAAATGGAGTCAGAACTAATGTTAACTCCGAGGGAAAAATTCCCTGTACTGAAACACACAGGCGTGCATGCCCGCGCGCTCACCGAAATGTTCACCAATAACTTCTTGAAATCTGCCATTTACATAAAATCGCAAGGCAAACAATATAGAGCTGCACTGTGGGTGGAAGGCAGTCTCATCTGGACAATGAAGATCACCGATGACAGAACAAGGGTGATTGGGATGGGGCTTGATAGTCACTGAGAGAGAGAGAGAGAGAGAGAGAGGAGAGAGAGAGAGAGAGAGAGAGAGAGAGAGAAGAGAGAGAGAGAGAGAGAGAAGAATGTTGGAACTTTACCGCCACAAACTTCTCACATGCGCACACGTGGTGTGATCACAGAAAATTTGACGTGTTCTCAGAAAATCTTATCTAATAAAATGAGTTCGTGGAACACGGTCAGCCTTCTTATCTTTTTCTGTGAAGTTCGTGGCTCACACACACCTTATACACACACACCCTCCACACAAACAATCTGGGTGCTGATAAAGCTGAGCGGCTATGCTGTCACTAGTGTCAGTGTAGCTACGAACAGGGCTAGTGGTGCCGGGGGGGGGACCACTACTAAAGTTACGTACTCATTTATAAATGCACAAAATCTCTGAGCTATGTAGTTGTCATGAAATGCATTTTTTTGTGTGTGTGCTACAAACTTTTTTGATTACGAACTAGTTCTGCAAAGAAGGTGTCATAAACCTGAGCCCTGGCAGGCTGGCAGCTGGCAGGTTCAGGACTTCATTTCTGCCAAGAACTGAATCTTGAGCTTCAAATGTTTCAAAAATTACACAGGATATTTCTAATCCTGCACGGCCTTGATAACGGTTTTCCCCCCTTCTTTTTCCTTCAAGTAAACACCTTCAGGGCTTTTTTCTTTTCTTTTCCCCAACAGCATGAGAGGTAAAAATTCAAATGATCTTCCTGACTGCATGGGGGGAAATGATTGGTGAACATTGGATAACAGATTTCTTTTTTGACCTCACACTCTGACTCTTATTAGTCTTAAACTTTAATTTCAAAGACAACATTCATCTTGTTTAGAACTATTAATTCTAACGACGTTAAACCTCAAGGGTGTTTTGAAAACAAAGAAGCTGAGTTAATATCAGTGCTATAGCTGTCGGAGTTTTTAATGCCTTGCTAAAATCGAGGACCACAAAGTAAGTCTTAAACCCTGCATTGTTGGACTCTAGAATATCCTGCATTGTGCTTTGGTGGTGAACAGTTTCGTTTCACTGGAACTAGTGGAAGAGTAGACTCTACCGATAAAGTTTCGAGGCCATGATGGATAAATTTCTTCTATGAGGGCGTTTTGAAATCGAATTTACATTGATCTTTCATTCGTTAACGGTGAGAAGGCGGAGACAGGTCATGTTTGAACTTCAAATACGAGTGACGCCGAGTGTCGAACATAGGTGGCCTCGAAACTTGTGGTTTACCGACTAGAGTGCGTGATAATACATAATTCCAAATCATGTGCTAGCCATATATATGGTTTCCGAAAGTCAGTAAAAATGAAACATTTTCGTAAAAGAAACAAGGTACCTGTCCATTGGGAAGCATTTCTTTCTTTCAGTCGAGTCCGCTTTGTCGCCATAAGCCCTAGTGCCGTAAGGTCTCGCGTAATATAATTACAAACACAAACTTGCCTTCAACGTGAACCGAGAAAGCTTGGTTTTCTCGCACATCAAATTTGGCGGTCATGAAAATATGAACGAGCGCACATGCGCATAGACAAGTTCTCTTGATACGTCATCAACTTTTGTGCTCACCGGAAAACACTGACTTCGAGGCTCCAGTCCACAGATACATATCAGGTTCAAAACGTTATGTACTCGAAGCTGTCAGCGGATAAGCATAGTTAAAGCAAATTCATTGCATGGTCCAGCCCAGTCCTACATTTTTTTCCTTCTTCGCCGGGCGAACCCCAACCTGAAAAGTGTGATAAAAATCAAATTGTTGATTGTGGACACTCAAAGGAAGAAGAAGAAGAATAGCCCTTGTTCCGTATTTCTGCCTGAGCCAGAAGCAGTTCAGAAGCAGGTGTTGATCAAATGGTGATGAGAGAAGGAGGAGGGAAAGTTCCGAAGGGTCCCATCTTATCAATCCCACCAGAACTACCCACCCACCTCAGGAAAAAAACCAACATACAAACAAAACAAAAACAAAATCTAAAACTGCACAATTGCCATAGATTTGGCACTTTGACTGGCATATATAATTATAGTTGGTTAAGTTTTTCACCATCTGCATTGGAATAGGTGGGGCCTTTATGGTAGAGTCATCACAAAAACTGTCTGCAAATCTCATCTATTTTAACACTTGTCCATGGTGCGTTCATTCAGCTGAGTCACTGGACTGCACGCTTTGACACCTATAATGTGCATGTGAAGTCTAATAGTTACTCTCCTTCAAATCTATACATGATCAGCACAATTTAAGTTCAGCAGTTAATGGGTTGAGCCCCTCATTTCTTTGTTCCAAAGGAACTTATGTCAATAGGTTTCACTTTCAGAGATTGAGACAGACAGAGAGGAAGGAGAAGGGAGAGAGAGAGAGAGAGAATATCTTTGATAATCTTTATTCCAGAGTGGTAACAGATAAGCAAGATCACACACACACAACACACACACACAACTGAGATAGAGAAAGAATTTTTAACTGGTTGGTTGTGTGTGTAATACTCCTGACACCTTCATTGACAACGTTAGGAGCTACGTCTAGATTATCATCTTGTTTAAAGTTGATACAGTCATTGTTCATGCGTTGTATATGTTAGCATCAGGCAAATAGAATCTGGGTCAAAAGTCATAGTTCAAGGTCACATCATAGCATGGTGGTAATAAAAGCTCGTGACAACAGCAATGAGCAGACATAAGCAGTTCTGTGTTAAACTTGATTCAAAGATAGGCATTGTGCGAGACGGAACGTTGACTGGTTACTGTGTCAGCTTGGCTGATAATCTAGCTGTTATCAGCCATATTGCCAGAAGGTGTATGTGACGTCAACGTAAATTATGACGTCAACTTAAAATGACATATTAAATACATGACGAAAATAATAATATTAGACAAGAGAAGGGAGCAAGAATTAACGGCAGGCTTTGGTGTCCAGCCTAATTTATTTTGTTTTAATCATCGTTTTTCTCCTTTAGTGTTACTATGTGGAGAGGCTGACCGAGTGTGGTCAGTAGTGCATCGATGTTCACTGTGTATGTGGGATGCTTTGATGACGGTACCAGCGGGATATGTAGCAGGAAATGTATTTGTTATAAAATTGTTGTGAATGCTGTGTCGCCGAGAGTAACTTAAAACTCCTGTAAGAATATTTAATATGTGCTCCAATTGTACCACCGCATGTGTGTCGGTGGGCTGTATTTATTGATGTGAACACTGTAGTATAAATACACGGAGAAGTTAATATTTGTTTTAGATCAACGGTGCGTCGAACCGAAGTTTATTGTGTTCTATGGGACTTTGGTGAAATTGTGTTCTCCGGGATTCAATATGGTTTACTGTGCTTTATGAATCTGCGGTTTTTCTTCTGTGGATAGCTGTGCTTTATGAATCTGCGGTTCTTCTTCATGTGGATTGCTGTGCTTTGTGAATCTGCGGTTCTTCTGCTATGGGGTTACTGTGCCTTGTGAATTTGCGGTTCTTTTTCTGATAGTTCGACGTAATATATTGTGCTTGCTGTGTTGAGACCTGTTTCTTCTTCATCGCTTGTGTTTTGTTGAACGGCTGTGTTTACCGTGTGGGGACCTTGGTTATCCGTCTTCGTCTTATTTTAATGCTGTAGACTGTGGCGTGGGTATGTGGAATGAATGCGTTGATTGTATATGTGAGACACTGTGGACGGCGCGGCGAGATAAGCGAGTTATATCAAGATATGTAGTATGATACGCTGATATATGATGATTGAAGTGTCTTATGTATTGATGTCTTAATTGACGTGCATGATCTGTATTCTATGTAATGGCATATATTGATTTGGTAACGATTCATATTGATGGTTCAGGCAGCATATAAAAAGAAGAAATCTTACACGTGTGTTGCCTGGCTATCTATGTTCGTATGGTGTGGGTGTGTGTAGGGGAAAAAGTCGTACACGCATCCAAACTTTTGAGAGCGAGAGTCAGACAACAAAACACGCACCACACACCATCCGTAACATCTGGTGACCCGTAGTTAACTTGCTTTTGCTACTGAATTCAAAATTGCCTCAGTGGTAGGATTTGTTTTTTTTACACCTATAATTGCCCAATTAGAAGTGATAGGTCACTTTCACAGACTTTCCTTTTGAAAATTGAGTTGTGTTGTATTGTTTTGTTTTATGACTGTTTTGTCTCCCTTTCTTTCCGTCTCCAGCGTTACGGGGTATCTCCTTCTGTATAGTTTCTGGAGATACGAGGGCCTTGTTCCTAGTTCTTCTTTCCTTTGTGGGCTTTAATTTTATTATCTTCAGTCATCTCTCTGATTATTTCAGTTTCTTCTTTACTTAGGGATTGTGTTGCTTCTTCAGCATTTCATGGTTCTTTTTCTTGAATGAGTGAGTGTGTGAGTGGCTGCCCTGAACCAGGTTTGAAAAAAAAAATCATTAGTTGTTTTCATTTTAATGCTTAGTGTGTGAAAAACAACAACAACAATACATTGATTATATTGTTATTACTTTCATGGCATTGCTTGATTTATACTTGTTGCTGAAAATTTGGCATTGATTACCGATTGTGTTTTTCTTTCTCCCATATCCTAAAATCCTGTTTCGTTGTTTATCTCTATCTTTGTGTTGGTTGGGTTTGATAATACTTAGTTTATTTAAGAGTGATTGTCGTTAATGTTTGTTTGAAAAAGAAAAAGAAAATCCTCTTGGGAATTCATATATATTTAAATTTAGACAGAGGTTTCAAATGTTTTTTTTGCTTGTGATAGCAATTGTTTGTATTTGATCCACTAGTGTGTGTGTCGGGTTTGACAGGACATTATTTCATATTTTCATCATGGCACAGAAGGCTAAGGAAGAAAGTCCGTTGTGTCCTCTGTGGACGAGGACAAAGTTTTCGCTAAGTATTTACAGCGGGGTAAAGTATGTGGTTTGGAGGGACCAGCTCTGTTGGACTATGTTGACAAATGTATTGCCCAGGAAATGGAAAGAGAGGAAAGAATGCGATTGAAAGAATTTCAGTTGAAAGTACAGCAGGAAAAAAGAGATAACTAAAAGAGAGCAGATACAAGAGAAAAACTAAAGAGAGCAGATACAAATTACAAGAGCAAGAAGAAACAAAAGAATGCAAGAGATAGAGGAAACTAAAAGAATACAGTTTCAAGTCACTTCTCAGCAGAGTGCAGTCTCAGGACAGGATAGTGGGGAGTTGGGTTCGGGTTTTCCCAGGTGTAACGCCCTCGCCCAACGTTTCCTAAGTTGCCCCTTTTAAAGAAAGAACTGATGATATAGACAGTTACTTGTTTCGTTTTGAACCCATGCTCATTCCTTGGGATGGTCTGAGAGTTTGTGGGTTACATACCTGTCTGCATTACTTGAGGGTTTCCCGCTTTAACTATCACAGTCTCGCAGAAATAATGTTGTGTCTTACGAGCTTTTGAAAGAGAGCTTGCTGAAAAAATTTCAATGTACACCAGATGGTTTTCGTAAGCGTTTTCGTGAGGCTAAGCCTAGCTCAGATGAACCTTTCGAGACGTTTGCAGTTGAACTTAGGCGTTTGTTTGACCGTTGGGTCTCTTTGTCAAAAATTGATAAGTCTTTTGAAGATCTGGTGGATCTTACCTTGCGTGAGCAGTTTTTGGAGTGTGTCTCTAATGCCTGGTTCACACGAGTGCAACAATGAGGCAACAATGGGTGGCAACTCCAAGTTGCCTATGTGTTGCTACATTGTTGCTTCAAAAGTTGTCACTACAGCAACTCATTATAAACCAATTAGACCCCATTGGATTTTCCCAATAAAAGTTGCTATGAAGTTGTCACAGCCAAAAGTTGAACGTCGGGAGATATAACTTTAGGGGGGGTGTTGGCAACTTTTGCATGACAACTTCAAGTTGCTTTTGTGTGTAACAGCTTGGCAACACAAGTATATCCGGTAGGCAACAAAAAAGGGGCGGAGCGAAGTGCATGCGTGCGACAAAAAGCGGCACGTGCCGCCACGCTTTTCTCGCTTTTTTCCACACGCATGTACGGAGTTGCCATATAGTTGCCTCTTGCGTTCACATATGACGAAGCAACTTTGGCCAAAATCTATTTTTGATTTGTTTGCACATCGAGTTGGCAAACTTTTGGGGTCTATTTGTTGGCAGTAAAAGTGCTCTCGTGTGAACCAGGCATAAGGACTTGGCTACTTTTTTGTGTGAGAGAGATGTGAAAACTTTTGATGAAATGATCAAGTCTGCAGAGTCATACAGACGTGCTCATCCAACTAAGGTGCTTTCTAGGAAAGCTGATGTAAACATTTTTGCTTCTGTTGGGTACAAAACTCCTGGTCAATTTGATAGAAATCCGTATCCCGGTCAGTCTGATAGAACTCCGTACTGTGGTCAGTCTGACAGAGGAAACAGATACTCAACTTTTCAAAACAGTGGCCACTACTCTGGTTCCTCGGCTGATCGTGGAAGTAACTTTGGTGGTAGCTGTTATTGTTTGGTCATCAGAGTTTTGGTTACTCAGCTGGTCGTGGAAATAACTTTGGCGGTAGCCGTTATCGTGGTCGTGGCGCCCGTTACACCTCTGGCAGTAAGAGTTCCACAGAAAGGGGCTTCTGATCAGTTTACAAGTGTTGTGTGTTTTTTGTGTAACAAGACAGGACATGTAGCTGCTAGGTGTCCATGGAAGTCAGGTAGAAACCCTTGTAGAATTTGCACCCTTAGCCACCCCGACACGTGTCCTTTTGTGGTTGGCAACTCTACTTTTATCGAGAATCAGTGACAGCAAACAGTCCATTGCTTGTTGCTCTGTTCTTGATACTCCTTTTGCTTGTCTAGCTGCTGGTTGAGTTCACAGGCAAATACGTTTGGTGTCTGGTTCTGTGAATGACACTTTGAGTTCTGTTTCTGCGTGATACTGGTGCTACCATTTGTGGCGTTCGCAAAGGATTAGTTTCTGACAGTCAGATGTTAGGAACCACAGTGAAGTGTGTTTCTTTTGGTGGTCGTGTGGATGAGTTTCCAATGGCTACAGTTTCAGTCAGTTGTCCTTATTTTGTGGGCGATTTGACTTGTTGTGTCTTGGATAGTCCTGTCGCAGATCTCATTGTGGGTAATGTGCCTGGAGTTTCTTTGAGCTGTGAGTTTAGTGATTTTATCTGGTGAACCTTTCCCTTTAGCCGCCGTTACGAGGGCTAGAACTAAGCATGTTGTGGACAAAAAGCCTTTGTGTCAGATCCCTAAAGATCTGAACATTTCCCGTTCTGATCTTGTTCAGAAACAGAAGGATGAGTCATTGAAGTCTTGCTTTCAGTTAACGTCTTCTGATGTGTCTGCTGTGTCTACTTCTGATGTTGTACCTACAGTCGTTCTTTCACAAGGTACTTCAGTGCCTGGGGTTAGAGATAGCGCCTTTTGGGTTGTGAGCAGGAACAGGTTTCTCTTGAGTACTCTCCAGGAGTTGGTCTTTCTGTGGATCCCTCTCCGAAGTCTGTTTTACTGTTCGTGAAGTGGTTTGTCAGTTGGTGTCGTCCAGGACTGTGATGACGCTTTACCCATCCCCACTTTAACTGTTCCGATGGCGTCTTCTATGCCAGATGAAAATGTTCATTCTGTACAGTTTGATTGTACTTTGTCTGACAAAAGTACCCGGGAGTTGCGTGAATCTTTGATGATTTTCAGGACATTTTGGGCCCCAAACCAGGTTCTTTTCAGGTGATGTACTATTAGAGATCCCTCTTACAACAGATGTCCCTGTTAGAAAGAAATGTTACGAATCCCCTTTTCTGCGAAAGAGGTTGTTGAGAGAGAGATTGGTATCATGTGGATCTTGATATCATTGAGCCATCGAATAGTCAGTATGCATCTCCAGTTGTGTTCGTCAGGAAGAAAGATTGTACGTGTCGTTTCACTCCTGGGTGTGCTGAAGCTTTCAGGAAGATACAGGGAATCTTGTCTTCTGCACCTGTGTGTTGTTACTTAGACTGGTTAATACTTTTGTGTTCAGGACTGATGCTAGTTCTGTTGATTTGGGTGCTGTATCGCTGCAGGGGAATGATGATGTTCTTCATCCAGTCGTATTCGCTAGTCGAAAGTTGTGAATCGTGAGAAGGCGTACAGCACTATTGAGCGGGAATGTTTATCCATTGTCTCTACCCCTGGGGGTATGGAGAGGCTGACGAGTGGTCAGTAGACATGTGTGGTCTCTACCAGTGTGGGTATGGGAGAGGCTGACCAAGTGGTCAGTAGACATCGTATGTGCATTGCCATCCAGGTGTGGGGTGCAGCCATGCCCAACCGCCGTCTCTACCGTGTGGGTTTTGGAGAGGTTGTCCGTGAGGTCAGCAACAAGCTAGCATGTAAAAGGGCTTCAGAGTTCGTCGGGACGACAACTTGTGTTCTTCTGTTGTGTGAGAGTCCCCGGAAGGACTCCACGAACTGCTTCCGTGAGCGGCTTCGTTTTCCGTCGAGTGAAGTAATTTGTAGGTTTGTGTATTCTGCTGTTTGTTTACTTCTTTTTCAAAAAACAATTCGGCTCATTGTTTTTTTCTTGAGGAGGGGGAGTATTGTGACGTCAACGTAAATTATGACGTCAACTTAAAATGACATATTTAAATACATGACGAAAATAATAATATTAGACAAGAGAAGGGAAACAAGAATTAAAGGCTAGAGGCTTGGTGTCCAGCCTAATTTATTTTGTTTTAATCATCGTTTTTCTCCCTAGTGTTACTATGTGGAGAGGCTGACCGAGTGGTCAGTAGTGCATCGATGTTCACTGTGTATGTGGGATGCTTTTGATGACGGTACCGCGGGATATGTAGCAGGAAATGTATTTGTTATAAAATTGTTGTGAATGCTGTGTCGCCGAGAGTAACTTAAAACTCCTGTAAGAATATTTAATATGTGCTCCAATTGTACCACCGCATGTGTGTCGGTGGGCTGTATTTATTGATGTGAACACTGTAGTATAAATACACGGAGAAGTTAATATTTGTTTTAGATCAACGGTGCGTCGAACCGAAGTTTATTGTGTTCTATGGGACTTTGGTGAAATTGTGTTCTCCGGGGATTCAATATGGTTTACTGTGCTTTTTGAATCTGCGGTTCTTCTTCTTGTGGATAGCTATGCTTTATGAATCTGCGGTTCTTCTTCTGTGGATTGCTGTGCTTTGTGAATCTGCGGTTCTTTGCTATGGGTTACTGTGCCTTGTGAATTTGCGGTTCTTTTTCTGATAGTTCGACGTAATATATTGTGCTTGCTGTGTTGAGACCCTGTTTCTTCTTCATCGCTTGTGTTTTGTGAACGGCTGTGTTTACGTGTGGGGACCTTGGTTATCCGTCTTCGTCTTATTTTAATGCTGTAGACTGTGGCGTGGGTACTGTGGAACTGAATGCGTTGATTGTATATGTGAGACACTGTGGACGGCGCCCGGCGAGATAAGCGAGTTATATCAAGATATGTAGTATGATACGCTGATATATGATGATTGAAGTGTCTTATGTATTGATGTCTTAATTGACGTGCATTGATCTGTATTCTATGTAATGGCATATATTGATTTGGTAACGATTCATATTGATGGTTCAGGCAGCATATAAAAAGAAGAAAATCTTACACGTGTGTTGCCTGGCTATCTATGTTCGTATGGTGTGGTGTGTGTGTAGGGGAAAAGTCGTACATGCATCCAAACTTTTGAGAGCGAGAGTCAGACAACAAAACACGCACCACATACCATCCGTAACAGTGTAGTATCACCTAGAAAAAGACTTACATACTGCACAGACACCAACTCCCGAAAGTGGCTGGGAGGGAAAACAACAAACAACAAAACCCTTCCACATCAACCTGCCCATGTGAAGAGGAATGCCCACATTAACAGCTTGGTGACCAAGGCCAACAAGACCTACTATTTCCTCAATGGACTAGCAACACTCAACCACAAAGTATACTTACACTGCCCTCATCTAACCTCTGTTAGCATTAGCAAATCCTTCTGGGATCTTCAGACCCAACACCAGCATTAGCTCCACTGAGAAAGTGCACAAACGTGCTGCATGATGGGTATACCAGGATTGCTGCCAGACCGCAAGATCTAAAGACTTGCTGTCCCAACCTAAATGACCCTTATTGTAGATCTGACATAGAGGCACTGAGGCTGCCTTACCACCATGCATCAATTCCCTTATGGGCTCTTGATGATTCACTCCAGTCACACTTCAACTGGCTGTTTCAACTAATATTTTGACAGCTGACTGAAGTTACCCTCAAAATACATACTTTGACTGTGCAGGAGAGAGAGAGAGAGAGAGAGAGGAGAGAGGAGAGGAGAGAGAGAGAGAGAGAGAGAAATGACAATATCCTTCATTCAACAACGTAAAACGTATTGATTTAGACAACCATTTTTCATACTAGCCGTCACAAATACTGAACTAAAGACTAAAGTGTACAAAAGGAGAGAATTAGAGAATTTTTGATGAAAGGGAACTTTAATAAAAAAAATTGTGAATGTGGAATAAAAATTAA
>CM031605.1:31420040-31433259 GCA_018398815.1 Conus ventricosus
TACTCATACTGATCCACTCGGAAACACCAATATGCATGCAGCAAACGATTACTGATTGAAACTAATTCACGCTTAGCTTAATCCACTATGAGAACTGAAATTTACAAATTACACAGTGAAACGAAAACTGTGAACGTCTCATTTACTTGCCAAAAGAAATCAATTACTTTCAACGATCGGATGCAAGCGCGCGCACGCGCACGCGCGCGCGCGCGCGCACACACACACACACACACACACACACACACACACAAGCAAGCGCGCATGCACAAACACACACACACACACACACACACAAGCAAGCGCGCATGCACACACACACACACACACACACACACAACGCGGCGCGCCCACCACCCCCCCACACATACACACACAACACACACACACACACACAACACACAACACACACACACACATACAAGAGGGATTCCTACGCCAATATGGCCGAAGACAACAACTCCTAGTTGACTTCTCTGATGTTTTTGAGCATTCTCTGGTCAACATGAAATATACAAGTAAGCGAAGCTAGCTCCAGGTAAGACATGTTCCAGATATACTCGGCAGACTAAGAAAATGTCTGGTGCCGAACTCTCACCAAAAGACGCAACTTTCATTGTGATCAGCGAGAGGAGCCTGCCCTGACAACACCAGCAACGGCAGAAAATTTTGAAGAATGTTGCTCTGCACTAGGCTTTACCCCTAAGGTAGGTCTGGGTTCCGTTCCCTTAGTATTGCAAATGATTCAGGGACTATCGGAAAAAATAGTCTCACTAGAAAAAGCTGTGCGGGACCAAAACGGCATTATTGAAAGTCTAGTCAAGGCAAGTGTTTCCACAGCAACCAAAGAAATTCAAACTGATTCTGATTTTACCTTGCAAACGGTCACGCCATCATATGCTGACATACTGAAAATAAGATCCGAAAGTAGCAAAGAGCAAAATAAATGCACAAAGAGCAAGAAGGTGGCGCAAAAGAGGCCAGGCCTTACAAAAAAAGGGCCTGTCAGAAAAGAACAAAGAAAAAAGTGACGTCATCAAAGAACATGACGACAAAGAAGTAGACGTCAAACTCAGACCGAAGGGCAAGACTACGTCCGGAAAATTCGACGACGACGACACTCCCCGTGTTCTTTTATTGGGAGATTCCATCATGTCCAAAGTTGACGGAGACGCTTGGGACTGTCATATGGCCTGCGTGTCGCTAAAAAAAGCTTTTACTCTGGACGATTGCAACTCTGTGATTCAAGAGGTGGAGGATCCAGATCCTGATTGCGTTGTATTACACGTTGGGTTGAATGATCTGAAAGGGAAAGATCCCACTGCGTGTAGCACAGAAATAAGAAAAATGTGTAGAGGACGTAAAGAATAAGTTCCCCAAATCCAGGGTGGTGATAAGTCAGGTTGCCCCTGTGAGGAACAAAACGTTAGACATCAAGAGGGAACTATTCAACGCCATGACGAAGTCGAAACTGGCTGGTGAGAAAGATATCAGCTACGTTGTTTACAACCATCTTCAGCCCTCGAACAAATCAATTTTGGCCCCTGACGGTATCCACCCCACTGCAAAAGGGGCCAGCGTCATTGCAAGGACTCTGGGTCGTCATCTCAATGCATTGTTTTGGGAAAAACCAAAGAGGAGACGAGGTCACCCCCATCATCACCATGCTGGCTTCTACCTTCCACACTTCATGCCTCCATGGCTGTTCTAGACTGCAACGACCTCAGCGATGACCTTCTTCCTGCAGGGCATCCGAGAGCACAACTACTTGGGCTCCTTCAACATCAATGGACCTTATTTTTGTATCCGTCACGGTGTTACCTGTTCAATTTTCTTTCTTTCAAAAGTCATAACAAATTGCTTTGAAAAGCATATATTTTTAATAGCGTTTAATGAGCTTAGCAAACAATTCTTTGAACACTTTACAATGGAACTGCAGATCAATAGTGAAAAACGTACTTCAATTAGAAAATCACATCTATTCTAATAACTATTGCATTCTGGCCTTACAATCCTTAAATGCTGAACCTTTTAAGTTACCTAAATTTCGTGGTTTTTATTATCCACCTTTATATGACTGCAGTGTGTCAACTAAACGTGTTCAAACTGCAATTTATGTCAGATCAGACTTGAATTACAGTCCTCTAAGTTATTCAATCATTCAACTAATGTCATTGAAAACTTTTTTGTTACTTCCATATCGTTAAAGGTGAACAAAGATTTCAGTTTAAACATACTTTCTGTTTACTATCCAAATGGACCAAATGCTGACAACACCGATTGGATAAAACATCTTCCTAATGTAAATAAGAAATGGATAATTTTGGGTGATTTCAATGCGCATTCTCCATTCTGGGAACCTGATTGCTTTGTTATATCTTGCAATCGATTTGTAGAAAATATTGTTGATTCTAATTTAGTATTAATGAATGATGGCAGCATAACAAGAGTGCCTGATATATCAACGCATAGACCAACCTCCATCGATTTGACTTTAATTTCTCCTGTTTTGGCCATCAATGCTACTTGGACAACAGAAGATGATTCATTAGGGAGTGATCATTTCCCTATTGTTGTGAAAATAAATGAGCAAATAGTTGATGAAGAAGCAGAAGCTGAAGATAAAATACCAAAGTTTTTATACAATAATGCAGATGGAGTTTATATGAGTCAACCTTCTATCTATAGATCGCAGCATTATTGAACACGAAGATATTGAAGTGTTTTATAACAACTTTAGAAAAGCTATTATATCTGCAGCTGAGAGATCAATGCCAAAGTGCAAATCTTCTACAGATAAAAAAATATCGAGGAAATAGTTGGTGGAATGAAGAATGTGCAGAAGCCGTATCTAATAAAAAGAAAACATACAAAACATGGCTCAAAGATAGAACTGATGGAAACTTTATTGAAATAAACGTGCAAAAAGCCACAGTAACAGGGTTGTCGCAAAAGCAAAACGTCTCTATTTCAATCATTTTTGTCATTCAGAAATATTTTCATCAAAGGACATGCACAGAGTTTGGAAAAAGGTAAAGGAGTTAAAAAAAACAAGTATTATCTACCTTCATATCCATTAAATTAGAAAAAAAATACTATTCCAACATCATCAGAGAAAGCTGAAGCATTTGTACAAGCTTTTTCAAAAATAACTCATCAACTAGACTACATACAGATACCAAAAATTACAGAGAACTAGAGGAGAAAAAGGATACTTATTGTGATCCCACACCGGATCCAAACCATTACTTAAATGCATCTATAACATTTGAAGAATTTAAAGAAGCACTAATTTCATTCTCCTCGAATAAGACAGCTGTTGGATTAGATGGAATTTCGTATCAATTGTTATGCCACTTACCTTTGTGCTGGAAGCAATTACTTCACTCGTTTTACCAAAATGTTGGTTAAATGGAACTCTTTCCTACTTTCTGGAAGAGGATAGTGGTAATACCAGTTCCAAAAAGGTAAACCTAGGTCTGCAATTGATAGTTATCGACCAATAGCATTAACATCTCAAGTTGGAAAAATACTAGAAAAAATAGTTGAAAAACGCATTTTACATTATTGCGAAAAGAATGACATAATTCCCAACAATCAAGCAGGTTTCAGAAAAGGTAGAAGTACAATCGATCACCTTGTAAAACTTGCAAGTCATGTTAAAAAACAATTTGCTCGTAGAAAAGTACTCTTGCTACT
Source organism: Conus ventricosus (assembly GCA_018398815.1). Taxonomy (NCBI): domain Eukaryota; kingdom Metazoa; phylum Mollusca; class Gastropoda; order Neogastropoda; family Conidae; genus Conus; species Conus ventricosus. The sequence goes on from CM031605.1 coordinate 31,423,740, forward strand.
TTCTTTGACATTAGAAAAGCATACGATAGTGTCTGGCATTCTCGTTTACTTTATAAGTTGAAAAATATTGGGATTAATGGCTCAATGTATCAGTTCATAAAATCTTTCTTATCTGAGAGATCAGTTTGTACAAGGGTTGGTAAATGTTACTCTTCGTTTAAAGATATTGACATTGGCATCCCTCAGGGCTCCATTATTGCACCTATTCTATTTACAATTCTCATTCACGATCTTCCTAAAATACTGTCTAAAAGTATGCATGTAGTGCAATATGCCGATGATATTGCAATGTGGATGAATACAAACATCAAAAAACAGTCAAATAAGAGAACCATATTATATATACAAAAATTATATCAAATTGAAATTGACAAACTGAATAAATTATGAACGAAAATGGACTAGAACTATCAGGAGAAAAGACACAATTAATGTTATTCAACAATGGTAAAAATCCAAAAGTTTTGCCTCAACTTGTGCTAGAAAATAAAACTCTTCAATATTCCAATAATGTTAAATTCTTAGGTGTTCATTTCACTCCTAAATTAAACTGGAGATTCCATATTGAATATCTTATAAACAATGCCAGACAAAGGCTGTCTTTACTAAAAATAATCTGTGCTCAATCGTGGGGTCAAGATTCCCAAACTCTTGTACATCTTTCTATTAGTCTGGTTCGTTCAAAATTGACTTACGGACAGGAAGTATATTTTTCAGCTTCTCAAACATTACTTAAGCGGTTACAAAGTATAGACAGTAAAGCTATTAAAATAGCCCTTGGTGTTCCAGTACATTCTAATACTTTTAAACATATAAAGAAGCTAATCTCTTGTCACTTGATGACCAACGCAAACTAGCAACAGCCAAGTATGTAACCAGAAGTCTTTCTGTATCAAATTCAGTAACAAATGAAATCTTTCTTGATTCGAAATCGGATTTTCCTAAAAGGGCACAGAATATTTCTTACCTGCAGCCCATTCGAAATTATACTGATGATTTATTTAAAAAATGTGACATCGATATTGCATCCATTTCAAAACCTCCAACTATGCCCACAGTTCCTCAATGGCAGCATATCTCTCCAAATTTTGATATAGATTATACTACTCTAAAAAAAAGAAGACAATATTAATTTGATATCAGTAGAAGCAAAAGAAACATATTGAAAACACATATCCACATCATCTTAAAATCTACACGGATGGTTCAGTTTTAGAATCTTATACAGGAGCTGGATTTGTAATTCCGATTTAAAAGCAAAGAAATCATTTTGTTTAGGAAAGAACTTTTCAGTTTTCACTGCTGAACTATATGCAATCCTTATGGCCTTATCTTGGAATATCTGATCTTGATGTGGCAATTTACAGCATTCTAATCTGTGTTGACTCTAAATCTGTTCTTTATAGCTTACGAAATTGGGATGCAAATGTAAGGAAAGACTTAATTTTGATATAAAATTTATGATACATTCAGTTATGGCGAAAGGAACTTTTGTAGAGTTTTGCTGGATCCCATCTCATTGTGGTATCTATGGAAATGAAATAGCTGATAAATTAGCAAAAGAGGGTGCACTTAGAAAAAATCCAGAAAGTAGATTAAAATTGGATAAACATGAAATCATTTCTCTATTAGAAAATTGTATGAACAATGAAAAACTTCCTGCAAAAACGAAAGTGTTTTTTATGTCAAAGATCATTGTCCAGTATAATTTATAAGATGCGTTTAAACTCGTGGAAAACCAAATTTTCTAAGGATGTTAGATTGCGCTTGTGGTCTCCCATTATCTATTCAACATATTCTTTTTGAATGTCCAATTCTAACATCTTTATATAATATTCAAAGGATAGATATTGATTCCTTAGGGGCTTTACAAGAAATACTTTAAAGCCCCAAAATGATTGTATAGCAAAGGCTATATCGAGTTCTGTTATCATTCATTTATTGTAATTTATTTATCAGTTTAAAATTATTGTTTGGTCGTTAATAGGCAAATTTTCATGCATTTGTGTCCGTGCGCGCGCGCGCACACACACACACACACACACACACCCCACACACACACACACCACACATACACACATAAGGGCGCGCGCATGCATGCACGCACACGCACTCATATAAGCATTTACACACATACACTTTTTTTTTTTAAAGTCTAATATCACCATCGTTGTGAAGAGACTCTAAATTAAATCAATCCAAATACATACAGAGGGGGAGGAAGGACCGGCAAAATGTAAATGTTTTACCAGCCCCCCCCCCCCCCCCCCCCCCCCCCCCCAGGGAAAGAGAGGGCGTATTGTCGTTGAGCCAAAAGTACGCTTGCCAGGCCATCCTTCTCCTGCCAACTCTGGATGACGTATGCTGCGAGAGGTTGATGAGTGTGGTCGTCCTGCAAGCGAATGGTGATTTCCAGAATGACCGATCGCCAGAACGCGGCAGATCGGGTAGCCCCATACATAACCAATGTACAAAAACCGACCGTTGAAAAAAAAAAAAAGAAAGAAAAGAAAGATTGCCTGACATGTTGTCTTTAAAATTAAGCGCGTTCTGTCTTCTGTGTGTGTGTGTGTGTGTGTGTGTGTGTGTGTGTGGTTGTGTGTGTGTGTGTGTGTCCTGTCTGAGTTTGTTGTTCTTTATGCAATCCACAACGTCTGTCTTCTCTTCTCCAAATTTGCCTTGGTGACTGGTTGGCATGCTCGGCTGAATCAAGAGTGATTTGTATTTTCTTTTTTTTTTTTCTTTGTGTGTGTGTGTGTGTGTGTGTGTGTGTGTGTGTGTGTGTGTGTGTGTGTGTGTGTGTAAGTGTGTGGTGTGTGTGTAGAAAATCGCATTCGTCGTATTTTGAGAGACAGAGACAGACAGACAGACAGACACCGGGACAGTTAGACAACGGACTTGAACCGACACAGACAGAAAAACAAAGGTACATGAGAAACCCTCATTGTCAGACAAAACCAGACACTTTGTCTCGAATGAGTGTGAGATAACATTTCAGAAGAATCATCCGAGGAACAGAGATTACTTACATATAGCACCACCATTTTTATAATAATAATAAAAAAAATATCTTTGCGTATGAAGAAACAAGACATTCGAATGCAAACAGATTCTATGAAAAGGATAAAGGGTTTTGAAAAAATAAAATGAAAGACACAGACACAGACCGACGTACAGAGACAGATCGACGTACAGAGACAGACAGACAGACAGACAGAGACAAAGAGAGAGACGGACAGATCACAACACAGGCAAACAGCCCCAGGACAAAACAAAGTCGACAGAGAGACAAACAGACAGACAGACACAGAGAGAGACCGACAGACAGACAGACAGAGAGGCGGACAGATCACAACACAGGCAAACAGCCCCAGGACAGAGCAAAGACAAAGCGGACAGAGAGACAAACAGGGAAGCTCACGGAGTGACATGGAACATCCGGACACCCACATAAAAGAAACGAGCCATGCATTCTTAGACCGGTGTGCCAAACAGATATGATCCCTGTCCAGGATAAACCCAGGTAAAGATTGACACACCAAAGCAAAGCAAAACAAACAAGCGAACACACACACACACACACACACACACACACACACACACACACACACATATATATATATATATATATATATATGTGTGTGTGTGTGTGTGTGTGTGTGTGTGTGTGTGTGTGTGTGGTGTGTGTGTATTGTATGTTGTGGTGTGTGTGTTTGTTTATATGTGTGTGTGTGTGTGTGTGTGTGTGTGTGTGTGTGTTGTGTGTGTGTGTGTGTGCCGTCCGTTTAGTAGGGCTTATGAAGGGGGACTTATCAGCTAACATCATACCGCAACTGCTAAGCACATTGGCCTGGAATTAAATTCACGAGATCTTTATGACCAACTTAGGCCAGTCTCAACATTTTCACACACACACACACACACACACACTACACACACACCACACTCACACACACACACACACACACACACACACACACACACACACACACACACACTTACTCACTCAATATTCTTATGCGTACGCGTTCTCCCTCAGCAGATCGATTTACCCTGATCTAGATAAACATTCATCACAACAAGAGAACCTTACATGTTCTGCAGCCCTGGCCGGGGAGAATGGTCCGTTCTGCGTGCTAAGGAAAACTCGCCCGGTCGATTTTAAAGCCCAGGGGGGTTCACATTTCAGACCTTGGCATGAACCAGACCCGGGAGACGGGGCGGTGGAAGAGGGGATGACGAGGTTGTATGTCAGAGAGAGAGAGAGAGAGAGAGAGAGAAGTTATTGTCGCCTGTTCCCCGCTACGATCTCCCATCACTTACGTCCAGATGCGAGAACTAATGCTGTACCCCCCACCCCTACCCCCAGCCAGGCACGTGCACTTCGTCAAGATCTCATGGCGACCGAAGTCGTAAAGAAGCTACCCGCTGGCCGAAGCGATTCGCTGGTCACATTTTCCTTCGATTTACAATGACCGTCCACTTAAGGCAGCTATGTCTATGCGATGTCTGTGCCGTCGATATAGACAGCGACGGCAACAGCAGCACATTTTCTTCGTTTATTTTCGCAGATGCCTACTGTAAACGTTCTTCCGAAGAGGTGGACGTGAGCGTCATTAAATCCACGAGCACAGGCTAACGTTCCCTCTATCCCCCTCTCTTTTTTCCCACCCTCCTCCACCGATTTTCATCTTCCCCGGCAGCAATGATGCAGTGGTTAAGAGTCGCACGTTGCAGACTGGGAGGGTGTTGTTCGAGTCCTATCAGAACCTAACATGTTTGTGGGATTATTGTTAACGTCCCGGTCGACGGAGTTGGTGGAATGAGTCGACGGCTCACAGAGGAAGGCTAAAATCACAATGTCGAGTCTCGGACCAAAATGGAACTTCACATCATCTTAATTCTCTTCAATAATCATCGGTTCACACACGCACGCACGCACGTACACACGCACGCACTCACGCATGCACGCACACACGCATGCACGCACTCAAGCAAGCACACACACACGCGCGCGCGCGCGCGCACCATTTGATAGCCCATCAATTTGAAACTGAAATTCGCGCGCGATTTCTCAATTTTAGTCATTATTTTTATGTGTACACTTCATGTCCTTAAAAACACCAAGCCTGTATTTCTTTTTCACTTCTGAAAAATGCATGTGTTTATGATCATTTACAGTAATGAAGACACGGAGTGATCAGTAGCTAAATACAAAAGGCAAAAACGGATAACAGACAATTGGGAAACGGCGACTCTGGGAATCGTCGAATGGGAAACAGACCCTGTGACGCATCACCAGCAAAACTGAAGCCCCACGACCCGCTTTCCGAGCGGAGAAACAGCATCCAGTCTACTACACCTCTGCTGGGTCATCTGGAAACTTCTGTGGCGGTATCTGGAAAGTCTCACGCTAACGTAGACATTCAATGGAAAGCTGTAATGTATCATCCGGAAATCCCCTCCTCTGAGCGAGAACCGTCCAATCAAAAGGCGTCAGAGGAGCCAGGAAGACATTGCAATAAAATGGTGATTGATCACCCCGAACATGTGCAGTTCGGGGTTTCTCCTCAGCGCAGCTAACTACGCGCAGCTGCAATCAATTGAGGCAGCATTCGCTTGGAATGGAAAATCGTTTGGTGCACGACAAAACAAATACACCGGTAAATGAATTAACGGGAAGATACACCTTAGAAACAGCTTTCAGTGGTTGTAGATGATAAATAGGAGATCTGTGGAGCCAGTACACCTAGCATTATGTTACTATGTTCAAAATGATACCCTGGTTTTGTATTGTCACACACATGCGCGCGAACATCACGCGCGCACGTGAGCTCTCTCTCTCTCTCTCTCTCTCTCTCTCTCTTCTCTCTCTCTCTCTCTCTCTCTCTCCACACACACACACACACACACACACAAACACACACACACACGCACGCACGCACGCACGGACGCACGCACGCACGGACGCACGCACGCATGCACGCACGCATGCACGCACGCACGCGCACACACACCACACCGCGCACGCACGCACGCACGCACGCACGCACGCACGCAAGCACGCACACATTCATATTCTTAAGTCTAATCTGTTTATGTGTGAGCATACCGCCGTATAATCCTCTGACATTAAAACTCTTCATTGTCCCAGCTTTCCTCTTCAGGCTACACAAATGGTTATGTGATCAGTCCACAGAGGTTTTGTTGTTGGTGGTTTTTGTTTTGTTTTGTTTTGTTTTGTTTTAAGATAGATAGTCAGACAAACTGACAGACAGACACATACATACATACATACATACATACATACATACATACATACATACATACATGCACACACAGATATAATAACTGAGCTGGAGAGAGAGAGAGAGAGAGAGAGAGAGAGAGAGAGAGAGAGAGAGTAGAGAGAGAGAGAGAGAGAGAGAGAGAGAGAGAGAGAGAGAGAGAGAGAGAGAAGAAGAAGAAGAAGAAGAAGAAGAAGAAGAAAAGAAAATGATGATGATGATGATGATGATGATGATGATGATGATGATGATGATGATGATGATGATGATGAGATGAAGAAGAAGAAGAAGAAACTTGGACAGAAAAAGACCACAGCTGAAAGGACAAACTCATGGTACTAACGTAAACTGAAACGAACCTCTAAGCTGTTTCTTTTCAGAAAAAAAAAGAAAGATAGATAGAAAGAAAAAGACACAGAAAAAAAGAAAAAAAATGGGGGAGAGATGGATATATAGGTGTTTGTGGGGCGGACGGGGGTAATTACAGAAGGGTGGGGGTGTGTGTGTGTGTGGGGGGGGGGGGGGGAAGTAAATGCCTGCAGCCAGGTAGGAGGGAGGCATAGCATCAAAGAGAGCACAATCTCCACTTCCAGCAGACGAGGGCGAAAGAGGGGGAGTGTCCGATAAGAACGCAGCTTGTTGCCAAGATTTAAGGTTTTGTTTCTGTTGACCCGCTTGCAGGCAGTTCCTCGCTACGTGCGCATCGTGCTCTATTATTAGTACCTGTATGTCTTCCACAGGGCGAGAACGAACACCAAGGTGAGAAGGGTTTTTTTTTGGTGGATTTTTTTTTCTTTTTTTTTTTTTTTTGTCTGTGGGGATGGAAACACAACTCCTTTTTGTTCCCAACGCAGGTGCCTGTATGTGGGAAATAATTGGACATGAAATCTATTTTCCCCCAAGGACGCTTCGGATTGCTCGCCTTTCTCTCTCTCTCTCTCTCTCTCTCTCTCTCTCTCTCTCTCTCTCTCTCTCTCTCTCTCTCTCTCTCTCTCTCTCTCCCTCTCTCTCTCTCTATATATATATATGTATGTGTACAATATATATATGTATATATATTTTACCCACATATATATACATATACATATATATATATATATATATACTCAGAGGCATAAAAAACGCGAAAATAAACTGTATAGAAATTTTGATGTAATTTGGCTACCGATTCTTTTGAACTGGTAATAGAAAGTGAGAAAAAGCAATCGAACACCGCAAAAGTGTCCTTTCAAAGTTCATTCTGGTAGAAAATAAGGTCACATGAACTTGACCTTGATCCTGTGTTAACAGCAGAATGTCAGTATCTGGTGTGACCACCTCGAGCATTGATCACAGCTGTGCACCTGCGGTACATCGAGCGCACCAGAGTGTTCGTCTGCCTCTGGGGGACTTGCCACCACACCTGGCCCACAGCGACAGCAAGCTGAGCTGCTGTCTGGGGTCTGGGGTTGAGCTGGTTAAAACTGCCTCTGAAGGGCATCCCAGAAATGCTCTATTGGGTTAAGGTCGGGAGAACGGCTGGGTGAGGCAGCAGATTGATGTTGTTCTGCCTCAGGAAGTTCTGCGTACCCACGGGCAGTGTGCGGCCTTGCGTTGTCCTGCTGAAACAGGTTCTGTGGATGCCGCTGGAAATGCGGCAGGATGTGGGGCCTCAGAACTTGGTCGATGTAATGAACAGCAGTGACCCCGTTACCACGTCCTGGACCCACATTCTGGAAGATGACTGGCCCAATACGACGATTTTATGCCGATAGCCCCCCAGATCATGATGCTTTCACCACCCCAGGGGTCCCTTTCGTGATGTTGGCATCCGTGAAGCGTTCCCCCGCTCTTCTCCAGATCCGGATGCGGCCATCGCCTGGGTCGACGCAGAACCGGCTTTCATCACTGAAGAGGACTCGGCCCCAGTCCCGATGGCGCCAATGCACGTGGATCTGTGCCCACTGCAGACGGTTCTGGCGATGCTGGAGTGTCAGGATAGGTCGCCGGGCTGGACGCCTGCATTGGAGACCAACTGTGTTCAGTCGGCGACGCACGGTCCTGTTGCTGATTGGCCTGCCATGGTTGCCGACGGTGTTCCTGGCTGTGTTGGCAGCGGTTTGGTAAGGCTCCCGTCGATGCTGACGAAGAAGATGGCGGTCTTGGGCTGCTGTGGTGACCCTCGGTCTGCCGCTCCTCGGTCTGTCATCAGTGGTGTTTCTTGCTTGAAAGCGTCCAGAAGGCGATAGACGGTGGAAATGTGGACTCCGAATGCGATAGCGACCTGCCTCATTGGAACCCCGGCCTGCAGTTGCCCCATTGCTATGCAACGATCTTGACGAGAAAGTCTCGGCATTATGTTGGCGCCTCTGGAAGGGATGATTTGAACTTTTTGGGGTTTGGAAATTTATAGCCCCACAATGGGGGCCACATTGAGTTGCAATTCACATTGATGCACGTGGCGTAGGTAGTCCACATGGCAAATGCACTCCTCGTGCCAAAAACGCTGACCCGGCAACATTCACCCACTGTTACGAGGTTACAACCGGCCAAGACACCACGCACTGGTAATGTTGCACGTGCCAACGACATTGCTTACGTCCTGTTCACAATGTGAACAATCGTGCACTGTCTCAATTTTTTCGCGTTTTTTATGCCTCTGAGTATATATATATATATATATATATATATATATATATATATATATATATATATATATATACATATATATATATATATATATATATATATATATGTATGTATGTATATATATGTGGGTGGTTATGTGTGCGTAAATATAGTCGGGAATGGTGTTGTTGTTTTTTTTGGTGAGGGAATGGTGTAAGACAGCCATTATTGGTGCTTATCCATCTTACCCCAACAAAACATTTGTTCGTTCGTTCGTTCGTTTCAATACCCCAAACCTACCCCTTGGGCCTTCTCTCTCTCTCTCTCTCTTCCTCTCTCTCTCTCTCTCTCCTCTTCTCTCTCTCTCTCTCTCTCTCTCTCTCTCCATCTACCCCAAACCTACCCCTTGGCCTTTCCCTTCCCCGTTTCCTTCCCCTTGTTCGTTATGTTCGCGCGTTTTTCTATTTGCATTCGTTTGTCGATATGAATCTTATTTGGACAAAGCTTTTAACTTTGTCTTTTATTTGTATTTGCATTACTTTTTTTAACTGGGGGAAAAAAAGATCTTGTGTAAATAATTCTTTCGTTCTCTCTTCTCTCTTTCTTCTCTCTCTCTTCTCTTCTTC
>CM031605.1:31448935-31456720 GCA_018398815.1 Conus ventricosus
TCTTTGCCGGCCTTGGCTGTACCGTCCACAGCATGGAAGGGCACCGCCACACAGCCCCGAGCCCCGGACGACCTCACCACCTTGATCAGCAGCTCCCCGATGTTCTCCGTCACCGTCAGTTCCTTATCCTCGAAGTGGAAGATGCCCGGGTGGTCGTCGTCCAGAATCATGACGGTGGCCATGAACGGGGTGGACAGCTGAGCTTTGAAGTCGCCGCTCTCGAACATGCCTTCCGCGTCCCCGACCCTCAGGTTGCTCAGGTGGACGTAGAAGTGCTCGTCCTCCTCGAAGACGTCGTCGTCGATGATGGTGACCGAGAACTGCTTGTGGGTCTCCCCGGGTTGGAAGACCAGAGTACCCTCGGCGGCTTCGTAATCGGAGCCGGCGTTGGCGGAGCCGTCTTCCGTGTTGAAGTCGACGTACAGGGTCTTGCTCAGGTCTCCCCCTTCCCGTGTGACAGTCACGGGGAAGGTGCCCACGTTCTCCATGACGGTGTAGTGTCCTGGGTCGAAAAACACGTTCGTGCTGCCGTCGTCCTCCTTTCTCCTCCACTCGGACGTCCTGGAGACTGGCTCTCTTCTCGATCTTGGCTTTCTTGATGACCTTGCCGCCGCCTGTCAACTTACGGGTGGCCTGGATGCGGTAGAAGGCTCGGCTCTTGGGGCCGCGATTGACCGCTTCCAGCTCGGCCATTTCTTCCAAGGTGCGCATGTCGATGTCGGGGTGCTTCTGGCGCAGTTCCCTCAGGATCTCGATGAAATCCTTCCGATGCTGCTCGAACTCTCGGATGTTGGCATCTTCAGAATCGATGCCCTTAAAGATGGGTTCCTCTGTGAGGTGGTTGGCCTTGCCGTCCACGAGCTCCGTGTCATGCATGCCCTCCGACTGCACCACGATCCCCTTCCGACTGGCGCGGTACTTCCTGGACAGCAGTTTGTGCACCATGATCTTGCGGTCAGCGATGTAAGCCGTCACCACGGTGCCGGGGAAGAAGAGGAAGGTGAGGACAGCTTCCCACACATCCACCACACCCCCTGGAGCTGACGGACAGGATAAAGTACATCCACACATAGGCGAAAATGCTCCAAGAGGCCGTGATAAAGAACACCCGTAAGTGCTTGATACGGCGGACTTCTCCATCGGGAATGCAGGCGACACAAATGGCGATGATGACGAACAGGTTGAAGGCGCGCTAACCCACGATAGTGCTGGGGCCAAGGTCGCCGGCTACGAACTTGTTGTGGCAGATCTCAATGGCGGCCAGCAGAATCTCCGGAGCGGAGGACCCCAAGGCCATAAGGGTCAGGTTGGACACTGTTTCATTCCAGATCCTGACGTTTACCACAGTGGTTTCCCCGCTGGCTTTCTTGATGACCACCTCCTTCTCCTTGGAAGTGATGACCTCAATGGCAGCCATGAAGCGGTCGGCCACGATGGACACGCCCAGGAACATGTAGACCATGGCCACCATGTAGACCACGGCTCGGGCCGCCTTGTCTCCGGGACTCAGGTTGCCTTGAGGTGTCCACATGGGGATCAGCAGACCGTTCTTGCAGGGCTCAGCCTGTCTGGTACACGTCTCATTAGCAGTCTTCTGGGGCTCCGCCTGAGCCTCTGCTGGGGACAAAAGGTCCAGAAGAATGAATACGACCACCAACATCATCCCTAAACGTCCGGCAGTCGCTCTTCCCACTCCGACACACGACCAGGACAGGTGACGCAATCCGCGGTACAACGCCATGGTTGAAGACTCGAATTTTCACCACGCACACACGCACACTAACACACCGGAGAAACTTGCGTTTTCCCTGAGAAGAAGGACGTCTACAGCGGGGGCGGTCCGAGAATGGCAGTCCAGGCAGTCAGCCGACGGTCAAACTGTCAACACAAACACCCGCACTACGGTCCGCCACCCGGCGGTCTGTGGAGTGGCAGAAATGTGCAACCAAGGTTAGACCGTCGAGCAGTGAGACTTCAGCGTGGCTGTCCGTTCACCAACCTCCAGCTGTCCCTGTCCTCTCTCTTCCCTTGACCTCTCGGAGTCGCCTGGGCCCCAGTCGTTGGGAGTAAGGGTCACCACATCACGGCACACACATCCTCCACGGACACAGGGATTCAGCACCCAGCACTATCTGATTCCCTCCCGCACTCTCCTCCTGTCCACTGCCTGTGTTCCAGCGGCGGTCAGCTGGTGGCCAGCGTCGTCAGAACGGCCACTCTGTGGTCACTGAAACATGGGACACGCGCACACACACAGTCTAAAAGTGCCGTTTTCCACAAAGTCGCGATAGAACCTGTTGACAGCGCCGTATACTGACAAAAAAGGCTCCTCCCCCCATAAATACTACCACTACCTCCTAGCACTACCACCGACTAAACTGGCTGGCTTTTTTGCTACCTAGCCGCGACCAGCATGGTGATTCCCGAGTCCGTTCGCTCGTGCGTTCACGCGCGCCAGAGACAGAGATAGAAAGAGAGATAGTGAGAAAGAGAAGAAGGGGGGAAAGTCACAGCGAAGCGTGCAACCGACGCACAGCACACACCACAACACGCACCACAGCAGTAGCGGCAGCAGCAGCAGCAGCAGCAACAACACAGTCGACGTACGGCACGATGCGGTACGGCACAAAACACTCTGAGCGCGCTTTCTCACTCACAACACACACACGCACGCACCAACCATCTGTGCTGAGGATGATGATACTCTCTCTCTCTCTCTCTCTCTCTCTCTGTCCAACCAATGCCAGAACAGTGCTGGCCGCTATATTAGCAGCGTGCGCGCTCACACGACGAGTGAGACTGGAGACTCTCTCTCTCCCCCAAACGAGCGGCGGCTGGCTGTTGGCCGTGTAAGGCAAGCAAGCGAGACCCCGATTCCTGTCGTGTCTCCAGCACGCGCACATGCATATGCACGCCATGCAACAATGAACGGCGCTGAAAGGCTCTGGTACGTAGTATTCCCCGCATTAGCGTCAGTAGACCCAGCGTGTAACAAGTGAACAGTGAACCAAAGGAAGGGGCAGGAGTTCGCCCCTGTTTTCTTTAGCATGAAAAACATTGGGTATCATAGTTCATAAGCCAGTGGGCACGCGTGCACGTTCATACACACACATACGAACTCAGAAAGACATTGTCTCTCTCTGACAGACATTGGGACACACACACACACACACACACACACACACACACACACACACACACACACACACACACACATACACACACACAAGCAAGCAAGCAAGCAAGCGCACACACACACACACACACACACACCACACACACACACACACACACACACACACACACACACACACAGGCGCGCGCGCGCGCGACCAAGCGAGAGTGTACCAACAGAGTAGCCAACTATAAAAACCAATACAAGCAAACACAAATATCCTGGCGCGCGCGCGCGCACGCACGCACACACACACACACACACACACACACACACACACACACACACACACACACACACACACACACATACAGGCGCGCGCGCGCGCGACCAAGCGAGAGTGTACCAACAGAGTAGCCAACTATAAAAACCAATACAAGCAAACACAAATACCCTGGCGCGCGCGCGCGCACACACACACACACACACCACACACACACACACACACCACACACACACACACACACACACACAAGCGCGCGGTCAATGCACACAAATTTGCACAGACCGCTCAGACAAACGCACGCTCATACGCACACACTCATACGCATTCACAAGCAGACGTGTGCACGTATGCGTACGCGTTCACGTGTTTCGTGGACTGACATACAGACGTTACGCTCTCGCTCTCGCTTCCTCTCTCTCTCTCTCTCTCTCTCTCTCTCTCTCTCTCTCTCTCTCTCTCTCTCTCTCTCTCTCGTGTGTTTCATTGCACACACACACACGCGCGCGCGCGCGCGCGCGCACGCACACGTTTGCGCGCACATGGCACAGACAAACAAGAACGCATGCGAGCACGTGCACATGCAATAGTACATAATGTTCGCACCCTCAAACCCATACCAACACTCAAACAGGCGCGCAAGTGTGCATTCACACGCGCATGTTTGCGGATGTGTTCACTAGCATCAGTGCACAAACGGATAAATACGTGTAACCACAATACTCTCTCTCTCTCTCTCTCTCTCTCCTCTCTCTCTCTCTCTCTCTCTCTCTCTCTCTCCCCATGTGTTTCATTATCACACACACACACACACACACACACACACACACACACACACATACGCTCGCGCGCGCGTTTCTAACACTCAGAAGTGCAAACGTGACTTACTAATGCTACTTTTCCATTCTAGATTGCCACTTAAATCAAGTAAAACATTTCCCTTTAACCCATTACGACTGCTTATTATTTTTTAAGTAAACGCCCCAAATTTTTGGCCCTGTTTGGGTAAAGACAAAGTAAATGCTTTTTTTCTTTCGGGTGAAAAAATTTTAGAAAAAACTTTGCTTTTTTTTTTTTTTTCCCCCAAAAAAGGCTAGTTACCCAAGCTGAAAAAACAAAACCCTTTTTTTTTTCAATGGGAAGTATACTCTTCTGACGGGTTTAACCCATGTTTTTTTTCTTTCCCAGAACTGCAACGGGATGGAGTTGACGCTGCCATTTTAACCCCATGTCCTCGAAAAAAGTAAACATTTTGTTCTTTTTGTTCTTTATCCAGAATTGTTAATCAGATTAAATCAGCACTGCTATCATTTTTTTTTTCCCTTTTTTTTTTATTTTTTATTTTGGGGATTTCCTAATTAGTTTTAAAAGTAACCGATTTTCCCTGTTTCCCCCCCCCCCCCCCCCCCCCCCCCCCCCCCCCCCCACCCCCGCGTAAGGGCATCTGATAAAAACAAACTCCTAAAGCGTTGTTGGTTTTTTAAAAGGGTTTTCCCCTTTTTTTTCCAGACTGCCCCTTTAAAATATAAACCAAAAAACCCTTGGGAAATTTTCCTCCATTCCCCCCCTCAATTGACCCCACCCCATACCCACCTCACCCCCTCCCCCTTTCCCCCCTGTCCCCTGTGAGAAATTCCAAACGTAGGTACCGTTTGTGGAAACGGGTTTTAAGGTAGATGACAGCGTGGCCTGGATGATCCCGCTTATGTAAAAAATAAAACCAACTGAAAATCCTTTTAATACCATAGTTGAAATTGCTTTCCCAAATGTTTAAGACCGTTATTTCGTTACGAAACATTTTTTAAAAATTTCGTTTTGGTTTTTTGCATTGACTGATGTAACAGAAGTTTCCCATGATGCAACTGTTTTTTGCCCTTGCTTTTAAAAGGGCCAAGCGTTTTCCTTTTTCTTTTTCTTTTTTCTTTTTTTTTTTAAAGTAAGCCAAACTTTTTTTTTTCCGGTCTTTACCCCCCGCTATAAACCCTTTTTTCCCAGGAGAAAAGAAAGGAAAAGTCACCCAAGGGGATTTTTGGGGGAAAACCAAAAATCCCAAAACTGCTTTGGGTTATTTCCAAACTATGTTTTTTCCTTTTTGAAAGCACGCACACCCTCTGTAAGGCTTTATCTTTTCCCTCGCATGGTTTAGGGGAAAAAAAGGAAAAGGAAGGAAGAAAGGAAGGAAGGAAGGGAGGGAGGAAGGAAGGAAAAAAGAAAGGGGGAAGGAAGAAGGATGGGGGAAGGGAAAGGAAGGGGAACTTCCCCCGGGAATTTCACTGAAAATTTTAAGGAGGAAAAACAAAGAAATAAAAAGGGGAAAAAAAAAAAGGGAAATAGTTTTTTTTCTTTTAAACTCTCCTCAATGATTCTAAAATGCTTTTGACCTAAACCCAATTTTTTTTCCTTTTATTTGAATTACATTTAAAATTTTTTTGCTTTTATGTTCCCATTCTCTCTCTCTCCTCTCTCTCTCTCCCGCTTTTCGCGCCGCGCGCGGGGGGGGGGGGGGGCGCGCCGGGGTGTGTGTGTGTGTGTGTTTGTGAAATGGGCACAGAGAGGGAAGACAGAGACTGAGACCAGAAAACGACACAAAAGAGAGAAACTAAACCTGGGCTTGAAAATCTGTCTCCATTTTCATTTTTTTAAACCCAGGCCGACCCTGAAAATATGGAGAAAAAAAAAAAAAAAATTTGTTCCCCTTTTAAAGATCTAAGCTAGGGGAGTATACTCTTTTTAATTATTAAAAGGGTCACCCATCCCTTAGAACAACATTGAATCGGCACCCGGTGTTTATCATAAATCATCATTATTGTTATTTTTTACCTTTTATTGTTGTTTTTTTCCCCTTATCTTTTTTAAATTACATATTATCTATATTATTTTTTGATCATTATTAAGTTATCAAAATTACTAAAAATTATTTTTGGTTATTTTAATCATTTATCCCCTTCCGTTTTTTTATTTTTCCCGTTTACCGATTTTGGGGTTTTTACTTTGGGTTTTTTTTTTTTAAAGCAGAGTAAAGGGGAAAAACCCGGGACAGAGGGGAACAGGGGGAAAACCCCGAAAACGTTTAGATTTTTAGCGATTAAAGCTTTTAACTCTCTTTTCTCTCTCTCCTCTCTCCCCCTTCTCTCTCCCCTCCCCTCCCCTCTTTTCTCTCCCCTCTCTCTCTCTCTCTCCGCCCGGTTCTTTGGCCTGTGGGTCTTTTCTTTTCTGTCCCCTCTCTCCTGTTCTCTCTCTCTCTCTTCTCTCTCCCTTCTCTTTTCTCACACACACAAACAAACACACACAACCCACACACACCCCACACACACCACACCACACAAACCCCCAAAAGCCCCCCCGAACTAGCAGCATTTAGGCTTTTTTGGGGCTTTGGGGCGATTCCTTTATTTTTCCATTAGATGTTGGAAAGGACCCATTTAAACCCATAAAAAGAGACATTCGTTCTCTCTTTTTCCCAACCAATCACCCCGAAATAGAGCCTAACTGACAAAAAAAATTTAAAAGTCCCCAAAACACACGAAAACGCACGACCCCACCCCCGGTTTCGGGTGGCATGTGATCTTCAATGAGTCGCTTTCCCACGTTCAAAAACCTTTGGGCCCCCCCAAAACCCTTTCAATAACATCTCCTGAAATTCGACAGACCGGGTCCTTTTGGGGTTTGCGAGTCTTTTCCGGGGTGGTAACTTCTGCCGGCCCCCTTTCCCCCCCCCCCCCCCCCTTTGGAAGGAAGGTTTTCTTTTTTTTCAAATACGAACCGTCAAAATAAAAAATCACACTGACATCATCCCCAAAATGCATCACTATTAAAGGGGCCCACCAAAAGAAAAAAAAAAAAAGTATTTGCAGGGGGGAAAAGCATGTCGCGGGTGGTCAAAAATTTAAAAGCAAAAAAATTAAAAAAAAAAAAAAAAAACGCAGAAAAAAATTCACAAAAATAAAACATTCGTTTAAAATCTAATCGTTATTCCTGTCCTGGGCACCTATGTTTTTTCATTATCTTCGACATTCTTATATCGGGGGCCTATATTACAGAGAAAAATCATAAACAAAAAATTTTCTCTCTCTCTCTCTCCTCCTCTTCCCCCTCTTTTTTCTCCTTCTCTCTCCCCTCCCCTCTCTTTTTCAGCAAAATATTTCTGTTTCCCCAAAAAATTCTTTTCGAGCACGACAACTAACAGCAAAAACGCTTTAGATTAGTTTAATAAAAGCCGTGAATTTTAAGAGAAGGCTAGCCCCTTTCATCTGTTATATAAATCTAATACAGGAAAAAAGAAAAAGTGTCGAAGAAAGACAAATCATGGAGGAAAATCAAAAGCACGATCACCGGGCAAAATTTCTGGCAAGGAAAAAGAACATTTCCCTTTGGGAGATATCCCGCC
>CM031605.1:31456820-31461820 GCA_018398815.1 Conus ventricosus
CCATGCATAGTCTGCGTGTTCTCTTACAAATGGACATATTTTTGCTGATTTTAATGTTTTGGCGTTTGATACAAAGTGTCTGGGTTTGTTGATGTTCTAATATGTGGTGAACTGGCACACTCACTCTGATAATGAATTGCTTATCAAAGAAAACAACATGTATGAAAAAAAAATGAAAAAAAAACTTAATTATTTTCAGTTTTCATTCTCTCTCTCTCTCTCTCTCTCTCTCTCTCTCTCTCCTCTCTCTCTCTCTCTTCTCCACACTTCTTTGCATGTTTGTTTTTGTTTGTTTGTTTTGTTTTAGTTTTCTGTTTGTGTTGATGGTGTCAGGTCATGAGTCATATCTTGATATGAATGGTTTTATTAGAAATGTTTCGTGGTTTTTTTTTTTTTTCAGTGTTGTCTTGGTCTTGGTGGCGTCTGTCTGTTAGTGATGTCTGTATGTTGGTGGCGTTTTAAGTAACGTCTGAAGGTGTTAGTCTCTCGGTGTTGTGTTGTGTTTGATGATGTTTGTTAGTGATGTCTGCGTGTTATTGGTGTTTGTCTGTTAGTGATGTCTGTATGCTGTGGTGGTGGGTTTTTTTTTAACGATATTTGACGGTGTTTGTTCTTGATGTTGATGTCTGTGTGTTGTTTGTGTTTGTTGGTGATGTCTGTGTGTTGATAATGTTATTTGTTAGTGTGTCTGTGCGCTGTGGTATTTGTAAGCAAGATTTGATGCTGTTTGCTGATGATGTCTTTGTATTGTTGGTGTCTTATTAATGTATATGTTCATGGTGTTTGCCTGTTAGTGATGTCTGTGTGTTGATAGTATTTGTTTCTGATACAAGTGCGCTGATGGTGTTTGATTGTAATACAGTAAGCATACTGGTGTTGTTTGTGCATCAGTTATTGCTGACAGCTTTTATCTGCCTGTCTGTCTATTTGTCTGTCTGTCTGTCTGTCGTCTGTCTGTCTGTCTGTCTGTCAGCTTCCTTTACCTCCTATTGGTTTGTCTCGGTGATGTCTGCATTACTATCTGTCGGTGTGTCTGTCTGTCTGTCTGTCTATCTGTCTGCCGGCCTGCCTGTCTGTCTGCTTGTCTGTCTGTCTGTCTGTCTGTCAGATGGCGTGCCTGTTGGAAGACGGAGTCTGAAGCTACAGTTGTCTGTTGGGACTGGAAGACAAGGACACTGAATATTGAATGAAACCAAGTCTACAGTTCTGAGCCAATTAGAGACTGAGATAGGCGTGTGTGTGTGTGTGTGTGTGTGTGTGTGTGTGTGTGTGTGGTGTTGTGTGTGTGTGTGTGCTCGTGTATATGTCCATATATGTGTCCGCGTGCGTGAGTGCGTGCGTGCGTGCGTGCGTGCGTGCGTGCGTGTGTTTATGTGTGTGTGTGTGTGTGTGTGTGTGTGTGTGTGTGTGTGTGTGTGTGTGTGTGTGTGTGTGTGTGCGTGCGTGCCTGTCTGTCTGTCTGTCTGTATGAGAGAAAGAGAGAGAGAGAGAGAGAGAGAGAGAGAGAGAGAGACAGACAGACAGACAGACAGACAGACAGTCACAGAGACAGAGACAGAGAGAAACAGAGAAAAAGACTTTTATGTCCATATGTGTGTTTCCCAATGTCAATTTTTAAAATTGCATAGCTAACACACCACACCCCCAACACACACACACACACACACACACACACAACCACACACACACACATATCTGCGAGTCTGTGCCCCTTTCTCCCCTGGACCTCCCTTTGTTAGGTAACTTGAGGGGTGCCAGAGTGCGTTCATTTGTTGAGTTTGTCACATTGCCCAAACAAGGGGGGGGCCCTACCCCACAATGAGGGCGGGACAAAGGGCATGGGTGGCCCCGTACCAGCCGCCCACCCCCCGCATCTCTCTCTTCTCTTCCTCCTTCTCCTCTCTCTCTCTCTCTCTCTTTTCCTCTTCTCTCTCCTCCGGGTCCCAGTCCCCTTCGTACACGCGGGTGACTATCATCACGTGGGCATACTTCTGTATGTGGACGGGGGGAAGGGGGGTTTTTTCGTGTAGGATGTGGGAGGTGGGTAAGGGGTCTTTTCGCGCGGCGCACACACCGCGCGCACGAAAACACTCACAGCCACCGCGCGCGCGCGCGCACCCCACCACCGCACACACTGCACACCACGCAAACACGCACGCAGCACGAATCACAAGCCCCCACGCGCGTGCACACGCACGGCTACACACAAGAACCCATAAAACCACGCGCGCCAAAAAACACAGACAGACAACAGAACGCCCCAATACACACACACACCACCCCACACATGCGCGCGCGCAGCCACACACACACACACACACACACCACACACACACACACACACACACACACCACAACCATCAGCACGTACACACACTCACACAAAAAGGGCGGAGACTGCCAGCAGTTAACTTTTCTCGCAAGGTAAAATTTTTTCGCAAGGGGATCAAGACAGAAACCCAGAAGTAACGCACTCTGCGTGCAAAAGAAAACCGGGGGTTTCCCCAACGATGGTCAGTTTCGAACGCAAACACTCCGATCGTTCGGGAGCTAAATGCGACCCCAAACGAGAAGCCGTCCACTGATCCACAGAAACGACATGGAGTTTTCGAACGCGTCAGTGTGCAGCGGCGTCATTCGACCCTTTTTTGTGCGCAACATCCGACGCAACCCTGACTTACGGCAAGTCATTTTAAATTTGCTGCCCAT
The DNA here is from genome assembly GCA_018398815.1 of Conus ventricosus. Lineage (NCBI taxonomy): Eukaryota > Metazoa > Mollusca > Gastropoda > Neogastropoda > Conidae > Conus > Conus ventricosus. The sequence goes on from CM031605.1 coordinate 31,459,530, forward strand.
ATCCCCCTTTAGAAAAACATGGAATTTAAAAAAAGGCATATTCGAACACGCCAACCGAAATTTTCCATGACGACCACGGAAACACAAACAACTCCCCCCTCCCTGGCCCACCTACCTGAAGGGGCGGAACCCGATTGTCGTCAGGCTTTTTGGAGTCATCCTGCACACACAAGACGTCTGCTGAAAAAAAACATCGAAAAAGGGGGGGACTAACAAAAAGGTTCCTGCCCTAGTCTTTTCGAAGACAAATACCCCAAAACCCCCCAAAGGCGACACTCAAGAGAGACGTCAAGTACAAACTTTCTCTTGTAATTCCAAAAAAAAATCGAATACTAGTTCAATTACCGAATGCATATTCTTCACGACTTTATGAACGGAGTAAAGAAACACGCCTTGGGTGGGTCTTCCCATTTAAAACCCTTAAAAACCGAAGCAACACTTTGAAAATAACTAAAGACATTGCAGGATAGCACAAAAGAACCTCATTTGGATCTGGGTTATCCCTGTGGGTTAAAACGCCCTAAAGAAAACAGAGCCAAAAAAGCTGTGGCAACCCTTTCGTTAAATCATTAAAACGCTAAAAAAAAATCCTAACCCCAATTCGTCGTCAAAAATTTCCCCACTGTGAAACCGAAGTGGGGGGTAAATGGGAGTTATTTAAGCCCCTTACCTCCGAGCTTTTTCGACGTGATAAACACCCCCCCCCCCGTCGATCATCAAACAAAGGCCTTACCATCCGAGGACAGAGGGGGGACCAGTCTGCGGGCGGGGAAGGGGGGGCGCACGCAGGGATTTCGGGGAAACGCCCAGGAACCCACCCTTTTTTTGCCCGCCCCTTTTCCCTAGTCCACCCTACCTCCCCCGCAGCGGGTTCAACCCATTTGACGTCCTGGGGAGAGGGGCCAGTTTTCTAAAATTTGCACAGCGTCTGCACACTTCAAATTCACTTCCCTCTTCCCCTTTAAAATCTTGCGCGAAAAATAATGCGGGTTTTTTTTTGTCGGCTAATTTGACTGCACATGAATTTTTGTCCCCTTAGATAATACTTAATAGTGACGTTATCTTTATCATTTTTATTATTATTTTATTTCCTGTTAACTTACATTTGAAAGTTTTATTCTTTCTGCGAAAGTAACTTAGCGTATTCCAAGGGAAAACTGTCGCTCCACAGTACAAAACTTGGACACCTCGTGCAACCCGGGCCACCAAAATACCAACTTTTGCTTTTCATCTCTAAACGTTTAAAAGAGACAAGTTACCTAATTTAAAAAAATAAATATTTTTTTCCCCCATACATCGGAAGATAGATACCGATGGAAAACAGTACAGATTTTTCGTAAGGGGGTAAAGTACATTGATGCCAACCCATTCCCCCAAATATTCCCAATTTTAAAATTTTTGTGCCTGACATTCTTTTTGAACTGATCCTCTAACAGTCATATCTTTTTCCCCACCACGGGTCCAAAGTTTAACACAGATGGTTCCGAACACTCCAACGGACCAAGTAAAAAAAAATTCCTCATTGCAAGTTTAAAATGCACATTCCCCTTTGGGAGAAGGACTCCAACAATTACAAGTAATCTTTTTTCTTTTTAAAAAATTTTTTTTGGCTTCCTTCTATCTCCTTAATGGGGTCTAAAACTCGTATTCCTGATGACCTAGTCACAAGCGGTGCCTAACTAACTTTGGTGCCCCAAGTGGCACCCGGTCTGCGCGGGAAAACACTTAGACAACCTACAAGTGACATTTACCTATTGTCACTTGTTTTAAAAACTAAAAAAATCTAAATAAACAATTCCAAACCCGGACAATACCTAATTTAACATAGACTTGAAAATTTGGGATAAATTTTCAAGTTTACTTTCTCATTTGAATTTAATGACCAAACAACAAAAGTAAATAGCTTATATATTTAAGTACAAATGCAGTCCTAATGCTGCAATGAATCTATCCCGGGGTGAAAACATAAGATCTGACAACATTCGGTAATATTTGGTGGAATCAAGCTTGTAAAACAAAGGAGGAAAAGTACAAAATTTAGAATAATTTAAGAGAAAGTCCCCCCAAATCTTTTAGGATGAAAAAAGCGAAAAACAAACCCAAATATTTAATGCAAAAGCAAAAAGGCATATTGGTCTATTTTTTGATAAATAAAGTACAAATCACAAGGACACAAAAAAGCGGGAAAAACTAAAAAAAATAAAGAAAATTAAATTGCCAGTCCTACAAACTTACAACTCGAGTAACCTACAAATCTAGAAAAAGCTAAAATTTTCTGAAATGTTGCAAAT
>CM031605.1:31479320-31481820 GCA_018398815.1 Conus ventricosus
CAGAGACTGGTCAGCACACACACTGTCAGCACAGAGACTGGTCAGCACACACACTGGTCAGTACACAGACTGTCAGCACACACACTGGTCAGCACAGAGACTGGTCAGCACAGAGACTGGTCACACAGAGACTGGTCAGCACACACACTGGTCAGTACACAGACTGGTCAGCACACACACTGGTCAGCACAGAGACTGGTCAGCACAGAGACTGGTCAGCACACACACTGGTCAGTAACACAGACTGGTCAGCACAGAGACTGGTCAGCACACAGACTGGTCAGTACACAGACTGGTCAGCACAGAGACTGGTCACACACACACTGTCAGCACACACACTGGTCAGCACAGAGACTGGTCAGCACACACACTGGTCAGTACACAGACTGTGAGCACACACACTGGTCACACACACACTGGTCAGCACACACACACTGGTCAGCACACAGATGTCCCCGCCGTCATGGCCGTACAGTGTGGGATGAAGAGTGACGTCATGGCCGTACAATGTGGATGAAGAGTGACGTCATGGCCGTACAGTGTGGGATGAAGAGTGACGTCATGGCCGTACAGTGTGGGATGAAGAATGACGTCATGGCCGTACAGTGTGGATGAAGAGTGACGTCATGGCCGTACAGTGTGGGATGAAGAGTGACGTCATGGCCGTACAATGTGGGATGAAGAGTGACGTCATGGCCGTACCGTGTGGGATGAAGAGTGACGTCATGGCCGTACAGTGTGGATGAAGAGTGACGTCATGGCCGTACAGTGTGGATGAAGAGTGACGTCATGGCCGTACAGTGTGGGATGAAGAGTGACGTCATGGCCGTACAGTGTGGGATGAAGAGTGACGTCATGGCCGTACATGTGTGGATGAAGAGTGACGTCATGGCCGTATAGTGTGGGATGAAGAGTGAGTGCACAGGCGTGGAAGCAGTTGGGATGGGTCAGTCGTCTGTGCACGTCCACTGAAGCTTGTGCTTTGCTGACCAAGCAAACTGTCGGACCTTATGGTGTCCAGTTACCATTACTGTTACTCTTTTCTTTTCTGTCGTTTCTGCCTCGTTGTTTCTGAGTTTGAATCTGGCCGGCTCTCCATCTGTCTGTCTGTCTGTCTGTCTGTTTGTCTGTCTGTCTGTCTGTGTCTGTCTGTCTGTCTGTCTGTCTGGCTGGCTGGCTGGCTGGCTGTCTGTCTGTCTGTCTGTCTGTCTGTCTCTCTCTCTCTCTCTCTCTCTCTCTCTCTCTCTCCTCTCTCTCTCTCTCTCTCTCTCTTCCTCTTCGAATTTTGGATTTGTCTGCCAAGAGAGAGAGAAGAGAAGAGAGAAGAGAGAGAGAGAGAGAGAGAGAGAGAGAGAGAGAGAGAGAGAGAGACAGAGAGAGAGACAGACAGACAGACAGACTGACTGACTGACATACTGACAGACAGACAGACAAACGGACAGAGAGAGAGAGAGAGAGAGAGAGAGAGAGAGAGAGAGAGAGAGAGAGAGCGAGAGAGGAGAAGAGAGAGAGAGAGAGAGAGAGAGAGAGAGAGAGAGAGAGAGAGAGAGAGAAAACTCAAAATGTTATTGATCTAAACTCTTTCACCGAAGGAGAATGAACACACATGAAATCTTAAAGATCCCATCGTACTTAGAAATAAAACGAACCAATTAAGCAAAAAGCATTTTATAGAAGACAAAGTGAAGTTAACATTGTGCGAAGTCACAATTCTAAGCCTGTTATGTGCCTGGTGAATAACAGAGACGGACAGACAGACAGAGACAGACAGAGACAAACAGAGAGGGACAGACAGACAGACTGACTGACAGACAGACAGACTGACAGACAGACAGACTGACAGACAGAGAATTCTCGGTGCTTTATAGGCATGTACAGTGACAAAGTTACCGAAGCGCTTTCACTTCCTTCCTAACCCTTAAAAAAAAATGCGCGTATGGAACATAGAAAATGAATGACCGCTTCTAAGCTTTGCACATTCTGAGCTGCTAGTAATGAGCTCAAGGCGGGCGGCGATCCGTTATAGTCTCTCCCAGCCGTAATCAGCTTATCATTTTTTTTCGCAGCCTCAACTAGCATAGTCACCCTGCCAGCATCAGGATCATCTTAATGAAAGGAATTGATTGCTGGTCTTGAATTTGGGGGGTCAAAAATTACCGATCTCCCTTTCTGGCTCTCTTTTTCACCCACCCCCACCCCCCACCCCCCACACACAAAACATGCTTATACTACATAAGAATAGTTTGCTTAAGTACAATACATTGTATTGTGTTATGTATGTCAATAAACGTCTATGGTTTATATACATGGGTGATGCTATGCTGAAGTTATATCCCTTTTCTGTTTGTTTGTTTAGTTATAATTTCTATTTATAGGTTACTATATACTCATTTCTAATGTTGTTTTTTTTTTTGGGTTTGTGTGTGTGTGTGTGTTTTGTGTGTGTGTGTGTGTGTGTGTGTGTGTGTGTGTGGTGCTTTTTGTTTTTGTTTGTTTAAAA
>CM031605.1:31491820-31494320 GCA_018398815.1 Conus ventricosus
TCTCTGTCTGTCTGGGCTGTCTGTCTGTCTGTCTCTCTCTCTCTCTCTCTCTCTCTCTCTCTCTCTCTCTCTCTCTCTCTCTGTGTGTGTGTGTATACACACCACACACACACACACACACACACACACACACACACACACACACACATCACATACACACACACACACACACACACACACACACACACACACACACCACACACACACACACACACTATATATATATATATATATATATAGAGAGAGAGAGAGAGAGAGAGAGAGAGAGAGAGAGAGAGAGAGAGAGGGGGGGGGGAATAGAAGAAGAAGAAAAATAGAAAGAAAAAAACAATAGAATAGTTTTGAGTGTGTGTGTGTGTGTGTGTGTGGTGTGTGTGGTGTGTGTGTGTGTGTGTGGTTGTGGGGTGTGTGTTGACATCACCACTTGATTTCAGAGGCAAAACCTCACAAATATTCGGAATGCATTCATTACTGGATTCCAGAGACAAACCCTTTTTGTTGACAAAGAAGAATTTTAATGGACCCCTTATTATGTTAACAAGCAGTGGCGTATGGGGTTCGAGGTTGTTCGTTTTTGTTTAATGTCAAGTTTCAACCACTGTATTCTCTTTCTTTTTTCCTTCATTTCCTTTCGTTTTCTTACGTCTTTAGTGTTCCCTCTTTTCTTTTCAATCACTGTATTCTCTTTTTTCTTTTCTTTTTCTTTACTTTCATCCCTCCGTTTTTTTTTTGTTCCTCCCTTTTTTCCCTTCATTTCCAATATATTTTCTCTATCTTTCCTTTTTTTCTTTCTGTATCTGTCCTTCATGTATTTTGTCAATTGCGGTCTGAACACAAAACATCCTTGAGTTGAAGTGTCTGTTCACTTTTTTTCAGAGCTTAAAATGAGCAGATATGGCACATTTTTATAAAATTAATGTTTGAAAAAGACACGGACAAAAAAGATGAAAGATAGATATACAACAATAACAATGAAGCTTTGGAACGATTTTTTTCTCTTTTTTTTCAGCATCGCCATGGCTGTTCTACGGGTTTTATTCCGACGCCGCTCTTCATGCCGGCTCCGCATGATGGCGGTGACGAACCTGGTGGCCTGCGCCTTCGTCACCGTCATGACCCTGATGACCACACTGACCAGCTTCTTCCTCATCGTGCCTGTCATCTTCAAGGACAACGAGCGGTCAGCCTTCCTCCATCGGTGTGCCGTTGGCTACCTCTTCCTCAACGTGTGCGGGAACTTCATCCTCTGTGTCTTCGTGGACACCAGCACTGCCAGACCCGTCCGAAAGCCTGTTCGGCAGAAGAAGAAGGCTGGCACCAGGTCAGCTTCTCTAAAGGCTACTGTGTGGCAGGACAGTTCCAGTAAGCCCGATTGTGTTTCAAGTGAACTCAGTCCTAACAATACTGGAATGAGAAAACGCGAGGATTTCAGCTCGCGTGATGACAGTATGCCTGCTAACAGTTCAGTTAATCTTCGGAGAAATTTGGACAAAGCAGTGGACACGACTTCGAATTCCGAATCACGTAGCAAATCCAATGACAAAGTTGTGAAAGAGGGTGTCAAAAACGATGACATTGGAGAAAATAAAAATATTTCATGTGCTTCAAAAGATTCTGGTAGTGCTAGTGTTCTCGCGGAAATCCTAGTTCCAAAAGGCAAACCTCTGAGACAGTGCCCACACCTACTACTGTAGAGTCTCAGAAGTCGTCCTCTGCAGAAGCACCGAAGGCTTCAAGGAGGAAGCAGCAACAGCAGCAGCTGGAACCAGCGCGATCTCACGAGTGCAAGCTGTGCGAAAAGCGAATCCTGAGACGGGACCACCACTGTTTCTTCATGACCGTGTGCATTGGCTACCACAACCACAAACACTTCATCTTCTTCTGCCTGTACATGATGGTGGGTGCCATGTACGGCGTCATCCTGACAGTGAGGTAAGACATCCTACACTGGTGCTGTGTGGCCGTGTTGTGATGGTGTGTGGCTGTGGTTGTGGCGGTTCTTGCTACTCTGGGTCGTGTTGTATCGAGAATCTCCTTCTGTTTGTGTTTGTGTTGTAAATGGTATTGTTTCTGTGGAAAAGTTACGTGATGAGATTTTTTTCTGTGTTTCAATAAGCATTCGTAACTATTGTGATGTGATAATGCATATGATTATTACTGCTTGTGCAAGCGTGTGATTGCCTTCTCAGTTTGACTTTTTGTTTGTTCCTTACTTCCTGTGCTCTTAAAGATGATTTTCAGTAGGGAAAATCTTTAATCTTGAATGTCGAATGTTGTTGCTATGCTGTCCTGGTCTCTCAAGATAGACGGGCGAAAGCGGAGTTTTCGGCTACCATCCGGCAGCCTTCATCAGCACTGTTCAACGGACGGGGTGAACTGTGTTCGGTACGCACGTCCGTGAGTCGAGCTCAAGTCATGCGACCAAACTAGGGAGTTGTAGACCGATGGCAGGGTGTGCCTCCCCCTGTATGCTGCTCTTTTTCTCAACAGTTTAAAGACG
>CM031605.1:31499320-31521820 GCA_018398815.1 Conus ventricosus
AAATTTTTTTCTTTTTTTTTTTTTTCAGCATCGCCATGGTTTATTCTCCGGGTTTTTTTTCCGACGCAGTTTTCATCCCGGCCCCCGAGGGATGGGGGGGCGAACCTGGGGGCCTGCGCCTTCGCCCGGGTAAAGCCCTTTGTTGACCACACTGACCAGTTCTTCCTCTCGTGCCCGCCATTTAAGGAAAAACGGGGGGTCACCCTTTTCTCCCATGGGGTGTGCATTGGTACCTCCCCCAAAACCGTTGCAAAAACCCTTAAACCTCGTTTTCTTCGTGGACACCAAAACTGCCAACCCGCCCGAAAGCCGTTGGGCAGAAGAAAGAAGGGGCTGGCCCCGGGTAAACTTCTCAAAAAGGCTACTGTGTGGCGGGGACAGTTCCAGTAAAACCCGATTTTTTTCCCCCCCCCCCCCCCAAGGGTAAAACTCGGTCCTAACAATACTGGAACGGGGGAAAACGCGGGGGATTTCGGGCTCGTTTGAAAACCCAGTAGGGGCCTGCAAAACATTTTCATTTAAACTTGGGAGGAAATTTTTGGACAAAGCATGGACACGACTTCAAATTTCCCAAATCACGTAGAAAAAATCCAATGAAAAGGGTTGGAAAAAAGGGTTTGTAAAAAAAACGATGCCCTTTGGAAAATAAAAATTTTTCCTGTGTTCAAAAAAATTCTGGTATTTGCTAGTGTTCTCCGGGGATTTCCAGTTCCAAAAGGCAAACCTCTGATCAGTCCCCACCCCTACTACTGCAGAGTCGCAAAATTTCGCCACTGCGAAGCCCCAAAAGGCTTCAAGGGGGGGGAAGCACCCCAGCAGCAGGCTGGAAACCAGCCGTTCCCCACGAGTGAAAAGCTGTGCAAAAAAAAGCGAATCCTGAAGGGGGGAACCACCATGTTTTTTCCCATGCCCCGTTGCATTGGCTCCCCAAAACCCAAAAACAAACACCATCTTCTTCTCCCTCTCCTGATGGTGGGTGATGTACGGCGTCTTCCTGACAGTGAGGTAAAATCCTCCCACGGGTGCTGGTGGGTCGTTTTTGGTGGGGGTTGTGGTTTGGGGGGGGGGCGGTTTTTTTTACTCGGGAGCCCTTGTTGTTTCGAAAAATCTCCTTTTTTTTGTTTTTTTGTGTGTTGTAATTTAGTACTGTTTCTGGGGAAAAGGGTTTAGTGGTTTTAAAAGGGGACTTTCACGCCTAAAAGGGGAGCAGGGGGGGGGGAGCGGGGAACGGAGGTCACGACCTCGCCATGAAACCCCCAAAAGGGGGCAAATCATTGACAAGGAAATGCTCGATGATGGCATCGCGAGATCGATGTGACTTCCCTATTAATAGCCCCTACGGCGATGACGTTTTTGGCATCGGATGGTGCAATCACTTTTTAAAAAAATTTAAAAAAAAAAATGCCGGACGTTATAGCGACTTTTTTTTTTTTGGGGGGGTTAGGCCGTCCCCAAGGGCGAAAACACCCCAAACAAAGGGAAAAAAAAAAATCCCGCCCTGTTTCCCTTAAAAGGGCCCAAAGTGTACCTTTTTCCCCCCTTACCGCTGCCCTCACGATTCTCGCATTGCTTTTAAAAAACACCTTAGGGGCGAAGGTTGGGACAAGGATGTTTGGTGGAATGGCATCGAAAAAATCGATTTTGTGCTCGCTAGTAAAAAAAAATTTTTTTTTGGGGTGAGGGAAAACCATGCACAGAAATTTTTTACGCCTGCCCCGGTCAATTTTAAAAAAAAAAAAAGCTAAAGGGTTTTTTTTTAAAAACCCATCGAACTGTAAATCGAATCTGGAAGGGCATATCAACGTTTTTGGGCGTGCCAAAAAAAAAAAAAAAAAAAAATTGTTGATCAGACTTTGTGATTTTAGTGAAAGACTGTTTTCCCCCGTCCGCGGGATGTTCAAAACTTTTAAAAATTTGACTAAAGCCCAAAGAAAAAAAAAAAATTTAATTTTAATTTAGTCGGGCAACAGAATAAAGGACCCCCCCAGGAAACCCCCACAAGGAGGGGGGGGGCCTTTTTCCCAAAAAAAAATAAGGGAAAAACAGCCCCCCTTTTTGATACAAGAAAAAAATAAAACATTTTTTTGAACACCATCAAGACCACAATCCCCGTTGGAAGCTATCTCCCAAAAAAAAAAAAAAAGAAGCGGGCCAGGGGGGGGTAAAAGGGAAAAAAAAATTTCTTTACGGGTTTTTAGGAAAAGTTGTGAAAACCGTCAGAAGCGAGAACTGTTTTAATTTTTAAAAAAAGGGAAAAGGAATTGGGGGTTTGAGCGTACGTAAAAAATAGTTTTTCCCGGCCCGTCTGAACCCTATTTTTTTTTCCACCCCCACTCTCTCGCTTTTGAAAAAACCCTTTTTTGGTAGGTTTCTTTGGTGAAGGCATTGTTTTTTTTTTATAAAACCCCCCTTTCCCGCTGAATTTTTTTTTGTTCTTTCCCAGAACAGAAATGGGTTTTTAAAAGAAAGGCCCCACAAAAAAATTTTTCCCGTGTATTCGACTTTGAAAACCCGGGGTTTTTTCCGTTTGTCATTTTTGGCAGGGGCCGGGGAAAATCGGCGCACTTTTTGGGGGGGTCCCCGGGCCGGTGGTTGTGAAACCCCATTTGAAAAAAGTGAAGCTTTGTCTTTGACAAGCTTGACTTGGGGAAACCCCCTTTTTGTGCTCCACGAAAAACGGTTGTCGCATGGGGGGTCTTTACGATTTGGTCAAATCCTTCGAGAGGGTCCCCATGTACAGCAACCCAAATCCATTCCAAAATTGAAAATCTGATCTGTTGACAAATTTGTCCAAACAAATAATAAAACTGCAACATTCGAAACCCTTGGCTTTTGGTGGGACAAAATTAACCAATCGGGATCGGGATCCCCCGTTGATCTTTTTTTTACTCTTTTTCCATTTTCAAACACCCCCCGCCACCTACTCGGCAGTTTTTAAAACCCGACTTTCTTTGGGCCCGAGTTGGGGGGTTAAATCCCGTGACATAATAATGCTGGGGTTTTTTGGCGATGTTACCCAGCTTTTTCCCCAAAAGGGCAGGGTTTCCCCAAAAAAATTTTAAAAGTTTCCCCCAAAAATATTGCGATAACCTTTGGCACCCTGTCTGCGTGCTTTCAGCCCAACCCTTTTTTTTAAACCAAAATTTCCCGGGAAACCCCGGGGGCTGGGTGTGTACTAAAATGCCAAATGTGATTTGTTTTCACAACAAGACCATGTTCCAAAGCCCCCTTGAGAAATTTGTGTGTATGTGGGGTGTTTTTGGGTATCGTTTTCTGACACGTCACTTGGGGTGTATGATTAGCGAAAACAGTTGACTCATAAAAAATAAATTTTTAGGTGGGGTTTCGGCTGTGTAAAGGGGAAAGCAATCCCCCTTAATTTATAGGGGTTTTTGGGGGGGGGTGCTTCCCCCCATAGCAATTCTTTTCCCGGGCAAGCAAACCTAAGGGAAGCAACCGTTCCAAATTTTTTTATTCCCTTTTACCGGGGAGTTAACAAACAAGCGATTGGGGAAACCACCGATTGTCCCAAAAACCACCATATAAAAAAATTCACCAGTGTTCACGGGCTTGGGGGGTTTTAAAACGGGGGACCGTGTCGAGCCCAGAGACAGAAAAATACACAAAAAACCGCAGACAGCCCGAGCCACAGCCGGGCCCGAGACACAGACAAAATAATAAAAAAGGAGAAGGGGGGGAAGAGGAAAAAGGGAAAAAGAATCATTTAATTTCACTGAAATTAAGAATTACGGGGGGGTTTTTTCAAATCGAAAAAAAGAGTTATATCTAACATCAAATTTTCCCTAGGCAGGGCCCGTTTTTATAAAGTCCTCTTGTTGTCCCGGCAAATGTGCTTTGTGTTCCCCAAAGTGTAGGGGCCCTGGAAAATTTAAAAATGTTTTAAAAACCCCCCACCCAAAATTTCCCAAATTTTTTACTGGAATAATTTCAGGTTGGGTTTTTTTTTTTTTTTTTTTAAAAACTTTTTTTTCCCCACAACGTTAAAGGGAAAAGCTCTGGCCCCGGGGCCTTTAAATTTAAAAAACAACAAAAAAAAAAAAGCTTACCAAAGAGTTATTTATCAAATTTTTTTTTTCAGCAAAAAGACCCTTTTTTCAGAAAGATACAGTTTAAAAAAAAGGGTCTTTCATGTAACGTTTGCCCTTTTAAAAAAAAAAAAAGCCCCGGAAACCCGGGGAAAGTTTAAAAACAAAACGTTCCCTTTCTTTATTTCACGGTTTTTTGTGAAGGTTTTTATGAAGGTAAAGTCCCCTTTGGCCCAGAGATACGACTTTTTTAAAGTACCCTTTCCCCACGAAATGAGTTCTTTCATCGGCCAAATTGGGTTTGGGGGTTTTACATGAACTAAAAACCCCTTTTTACGCTCGTTTTATTTGGGGGGGAAAAAAACCCCATGGGGAAAAAAGATGTTTTTGTTTTTTTAGATACAGGGGTTTGAAAAAGGCCCCTTTAAACGACCCTTTTGATTTAAAAAGAGGGAAACCCGAATTGGGCCCTTTGGGGTTTAAATTCTCCGATGTCTGTTTCTCTTTGGTCAACGGCAAAAAAAAAAGATCTCCCCGAGTTGCTGTGCAAAGGAAATGGGGGGAGGGGGCCTCCCATCATTTTTCACACTACCATGAGAAGGGGATTTTACTCCCGGGGGGCCCCGGTTTAAAAGCCAAATCCGTGTTTGGGAAGGGTCCCACGCCAACGCTTTTTTATCCGTGGGCTCTAATGCAGGAATGCCCCCGGAAAAATCTTGTCCTTTTAAAAAAAAAAGGGATGGATTTCAAAAAGGGCCCCCTCAAGGGCCTTATGGGTGACCCTAAAAGTGATTTCTTTCCCGAGAAGCGAACACTCATGTGCTGGAGAGGCCCCGGGGCGACCCCTAGTTTGCCTACCAGAATGAAGTTCAAGCCCAAAGAAAAACCGGAAGGGGCCTTTTCAATGAGGGAAAAGGGAAAAATTTGGCCCAATCTGTGGCTTCAGTGTTGCCAACCAGGCCATTTCCAAACAGTCACAAAAAAAAAACCCGTCAAGAGCCTTGGGGAAAAGGTTTTGATGTACGCTGAAAGACACACAAAGGCAAAAGAAACCCAAACAGATGGCGGAAAAAAAGGGTTTTGGGGAAACCCTTGACCCGTGTGGGGGGTTTCCCGGGAAATACCCGGGCTGGTGTCCCGCAAATTCATGCTGATACCCCAAAACTCCCCTTTTGGGCCCCTGGGAATACGACATCTGCACCAGCAAGTGGAGGGAATGGAAGCCAAAATCAACAAGTTCACAAGGAAAAGGCCTTTGGTTTTTTCCCCCCCTGTCTGACTGACCTCCCCGGCCCGTACTGTTTGCCAAGCAAAACCCCAAACTTACCACTGAAAACCATCCTGGAGGAATTTCAAAGCAGGGGAAAAACAGACTTCAAAGCCCTGCTGGGGCCCCAGGAAAACAAGGGGGAAAAAGCAATTTAAGCCCCCGCGAAGACAGGGAGAAAATGGAAAGTTCAAGAGGCGATGGATTCCGCAAAAGAAAATTCAAGATCAGAGAAATAACAGGACACACACAGACCCAAAAGAACCCAAAGGGCTGGGGGGACCAAAACTGAATGGTTTGGGCAAAGGCCAAAGGAAAAACCAAAAGGAAATGATGATTCAAATGAGAAAAGAAGAAGACCAAAAAAAACTCCAAAAAGCAGTTCCCCGCAGAGCCGCAAGGGGAAAGGAAAAACGGGGGGAGAATGCACTCCAAAGAAGTTCACTTGGAATGGGCATTTGGCAAAATGGCCCCCTTCAGGATCAGCTTCATTCTAGGATCTGCATAGACCTTTTGCCCTTTAAATGCAAAAAGGGGGAAGTGGGGGAAAACAGCCCATCCGCAAGCCCCCCCTGCCATGGAAAAAAACAAACACGTAAGGGGATGGTTTTAAGCTCTGTAAAGAGCCCCGGCTCAAGGGAAAGGTTAAAAACCAAAAAAGGGGGGCCCAACCCAAGGTGCCCCCCCCAAAAAAAAAAAAAAAAGGGTTGTTTCCAAATATCTGGACTAGTACCAACACCCCCAAAAAAGGGGAATCGGACTCCAAAAACCCCCCAAAAAATTCTTTACGGGAGGAGGGGAGCAAAAACATGGGCCAAAAACAACAGTGGGCCCCCGAAACATGCAGGCAGGTCTGCTAACGGGGGAGATGCCCGGGGTGCCTGCGGGCCTCCCCGAAGGAAAAAGGGCACCCAGAGGGTTTATCAGCAAGAGTGGCATTTGGGCCAATAGTTTTTCCCCTCTAAGTCAAACCAAGCAGCTGATCATGACGAGCCAAAGGTGGGCCCTATGAAAACAAAATGGAGGGGAGCTCAAATCTACAAGACTGGGAAAAATATTTCTGATCTGGCCCCAAAAAGCCGGGGGGGAAGAAGGGGTATTGGTTTTAAAGTCCTCACTGGGAGAATTTGGCCTAGGGGGTTTGAGGAACGTATGCAACCGCCTCATGAAACAGCCTAGTTTTCAGGGAAGGAAAAAAAAAACCCGAGCCCTAAAGCAATGGCAAAGCGGGAGAGAGGTGTTTCCCCGCTGGGGTTTTGGTCAAGGAGGAAAAAAAAGTGAACTTTATTTAAAGGGTTAATTTCCCCTAAAAATCGGTGTCCCCTTGGGTCAGTGGTTTTAAAGCGGAAGTCATTAAGGGGCTTTAAAAAGAGGGTCATGGGTTCGAACCCGCCATGGGTCGTCCCCCAAAATGGGGGAAACAAAAAAAGGGGGGAGCAAGGGGGCCTCCGGAAATCATGAACCGGGGGTGGGCCCAAACCCCCCTTTTGAGTGCAGGAGTTTAAAGGGCCCGAAACACTTTCTTGAAGGGGGGTTCTCTTCTGAGGACTCTCTGCTGCCACGCTCTCCACGAGTTTCTTTCCACTTGTAAAAAGGCATTCCTTGCTTCCTTTTTGATCCGATTGGCTCTGTGTCCCCCCCCCCCCCGCCCCCCCCCCCTGCTCACGGGATGGCTGGCCTTTTGTCTCTTTTCGCTGCTGATAGTGACAAAGTGACAAGTCTTAAGCACATTCATGGTGGTTCATGTGCGGGTGAGGGGTATACGGGTGTCTGTCGTTTGCATTCATTTATCTATTCACCCCCCCCCCCCCTTGCTTAAATTGTGTAGTTTGCCTCAACAAGTACTGGTCGGTATGAGTTGTGTGTGTGAGTGTGTGTGTGTGTGTGTGTGTGTGTGTGTGTCTGTGTGTCTGTGTGTGTGTGTGTGTGTGAACCTCACTTACAAGAGTTTACCGTTATAGCCGTTACTAACGGCTGTAACGGCATGTAACGGTCGTTTTTCTTCATTGAATATCTCAGAAAGTGCTTGGCCGATCTTTGTGAAAATTTGCAGGTATGTTCATTATGGGTCACGGATGATGCCCGATGTTTTAGTTTACGGTTATAGCCATTACTAACGGCTGTAACGGCCTGTAACATTTTTTTTCTTTTCTTTATGGAATATCTCAGAAAGTACTTGGCCGATCTTTGTGAACATTAGCAGGTATGTTCACTATGGGTTACGGATGATGCCCGACGTTTAGTTTACCGTTATACCGTTACTAACGGCTGTAACGGCCTGTAACGGTTTTTTTTTCTTTATGGAATATCTCAGAAAGTACTTGGCCGATCTTTCTGAAAATTTGTAGGTATGTTCATTATGGGTCACAAATAATGCCCAACGTTTTAGTTTACCGTTATAACCGTTACTAACGGCTGTAACGGCCTGTAACGGTTTTTCTTCTTTATGGAATATCTCAGAAGTACTTGGCCGACCTTTATGAAAATTAGCAGGTATTTCATTATGGGTCACGGATGATGCCTGATGTTTTAGTTTGCCCCGTTATAGCCGTTACTAACGGTTGTAACGGCTTGTAACGGTTTTTCTTCTTTATGTAATATCTCAGAAAGTACTTGGCCAGTTTATAAGCGGTATGGATGATCTTGTGACAAATCGGATCCTCTGTCCATATGTAAGTGATGTAATGCTGAAAATGGATTAAACCGTTAAAAAACCGTTATTCTGCCGCTATTTCTTATATATAGGTCGATTTTAATGAAATTTGGTATTTTGAAAGGCTATCACCCCACAAATGGCACTTCTATATAGTGTTCCAAAATTTGACCGTTAAAAACCGTTATTCTTGACATATTGTCCAATTTGGATGAAATTTGATATCAACACAGGCTTTAGCCCAGTGATGTCTAAAATACCGGTTTCAAAAGGGGCATATCGGTTATATAACCGTTAAACCGTTATTTGCCGTTATTTTTTTATATATTGGTGGGTTTTAATGCAATTTTGTATATAGAAAGGTTATCACACACAAATGGCACTTCCATGCAGTGTTTCAAATCTGACCGTTTAAAAACCGTTATTCTTGACATATTGTCCGATTTGGATGAAATTTGGTATTTTACACAGGCTTTAGCCCAGTGAGGACTAAAATACCGGTTTCAAAAGTGTATATCGGTTATGTAACCGATAAACCGTTATTTTGCCGTTATTTTTTATATTGGTGGATTTTAATGCAATTTTGTATTTTAGAAAGGTCATCACACACAAATGGCACTTCCATGCAGTGTTTCAAAATCTGACCGTTAAAAAACCGTTATTCTTGACATATTGTCCGATTTGGATGAAATTTGGTATGTACACAGGCTTTTGCCCAGTGAGGACTAAAATACCAGTTTCAAAAGTGTACATCGGTTAAATAACCGTTAAAACCGTTATTTCGCCTTTATTTCTTATCTCATAAAGCACTTGGCTGATTTATAAGCGGTTTGGAAAACTGGGAGTACGTTTATATGCTTCGCATCTTGTTTTCTTTTCTTTTTGTACACCAGTTCTTATAGAAAAGGAGTACTTTAGAATGGGAACGAAGAAATGTTGTCTGTGTGTTTGTCTGTGTGTCTGTGTGTCCATGTGCCCGTGGTCAAAATGTGTTCCACTCGCTCCAGACAAAACTACTGGGCCGATCTTTCTGAAAATATGTAGGTATGTTCACTATGGGTCAAGGATGATGCCCGATGTTTTAGTTTACCGTTACAGCCGTTACGAACGGCTGTAACGGCCTGTAACGCTTTTTCTTCTCCATGGAATATCTCAGAAAGTACGTGGCCGATCTTTGTGAAAATTAGCAGGTATGTCATTGTCACGACCGACCCCTGGAGGTCTGCCCTGACAGGATCGGTCTAGGTGGGAGTGAAGGGAGTGACTGACCTCACACGCTCCGCAGAGAACCACACAATAAAGATGACGATACAACACCCCATTTATTCACACCAGCAAAATAAACATTCCAACACACGCACCATGCACGATCACAATAGAGCACTCCAACGCACACAACATGCACAATCACGATCAAGCACTCCAACGCAACACAACATGCACAATCACGATCAAGCACTCCAACGCGCACAACATGCACAATCACAATCAAGCACTCCAACGCACACAACATGCACGATTATAAATAATATTTCGCCATACGACGTACACATCGACAATTACAGCATTCCAGCACATATGACATATACACAATTATAAAGGAATATTTCCAGTATCAATCCTTTCTCACACCATGGAGTGCGTCCACATCCCTGCCCCTGTCAAGTCCGCAGGGAGCACCCTGTCGCACTAGGTGCTCCGAGCCGGGCTGGTTCTCTCAGGGAGTCGCCCAAAGCCGACACCCTCGACTCCCAAGCGGGCAGTGAAGAGCGTGTCCCGGGGGGGGGGGGGGGGACGTAGCTGTTACTGGAGGTCCTGGACGGGGGTCCAGGCCGGCCAGTCAAGACGGCGGGCTCTTCTAGCAGTCCACGGTCCCGACCAAGGCGTGGCCTCGACCAGCGCGTGGCACCATCCCGTCCGTGGTCTCAGCCAGAACGTGGCCTCGACCACCACGTGGCACCATCCAGTTCGTGCTCCAGGTGAAGCCCCCGGGAGGGGGGAGGACGTAGCTGGGAGGAGAGTCGGAGAGGAGGAAAAGAAGAAGGAAGGAGGAAGGAAGAAGGGTACTGGAACCCTGCCGTCAGTACCGTCTGACCATTGCTGTCAAGTCTTATCAGCCACTCGCATGATGGGCGAGGGGAAGTGTATATAAACGCACACAGTACACCCATTGAATCAAGTCTTCTCACACGATGCAGGTAAAAGACTGCATTAAATCAACAGGTTATAAAACAAATATGAATTATCTTCACCCTTCTCTCACTCATCGCTTAACGTTTTCCTTCCTTAGGAAATAAATCAACACAGCGACCATCGCTTAATAAACTGCCACCACATTTGCAAATAGTAATTCAATGGCATAATTGTCACATTTTATAAACACATTTCAAAATAACACAAATCTCCAACCACGCATCCGAACGACAAATCATGCGTACGCACGCTCGTGAACATAAAACTCGTTCTCCTTGCACACACAAACAGACGGTGGCCGAAGGATAAAAGTCCGGCGAATGTGACAGGGGCGGACGAGCGAGACCAAGCAAGTTCCAACCCTGAATCACCAGGTCTCTCTCCCTTCCCCACCGACTACCGCATCACCAGATACATAAACAGGAGAAAGAATTTTGGAAATAATTTAGAATGGCCAGGTTAAAGATGGAATTAACCAGAGAAAAGGTCTCACACAATATTTCTCTTACAATTTCGAAAACAAAAGAAAATTGCGCAAAAGCGAAGACTAAGCCGGCTAACAACAACAAATCAAAACAAACAGACCACGAAACTGATGCTTACCAGCTACCCGTGGGTGACCCCGAAGAGGCGGGTCAAAGGACTCTCTCTACCCTCTGTCCAGTCGAGAGGACAGAGCGAAGATGCGGAAACAGAAGA
Source organism: Conus ventricosus (assembly GCA_018398815.1). Lineage (NCBI taxonomy): Eukaryota > Metazoa > Mollusca > Gastropoda > Neogastropoda > Conidae > Conus > Conus ventricosus. The sequence continues at coordinate 31,510,179 of CM031605.1, forward strand.
ATGATGTCCCTCTCCTACAGGCCGACTGCAGGAATTGAAAGTACTGACTGTACTCTCGATGATAAGGTAAAGAACCAGGACTGGAGCAGGCGCCCCCAAGACATCTTCCGCTCGAGTGAAGAGCTAACCTCCCTCAGCAATGGCGGCCAACATGCCATGCTGCGTCACAGAGTGAGCATACTTCAAATTAAAAGAAACGAAGCACGTGCGACAGGTAAAAAGACAGGCGAGAGGCCGATAGACAGAAAGTTCGAGAGAAAGGTACCGGCCACCCGTGAACTTGCAGGATGAATAGCACGGGCGGTGGAATTAGAGAGAGAGAGAGAGAAAGCAAACCGAAGTTGAGCTGAACCACACCACGGTGCAACTGCACCGCAAGCCCACCCTAAGGGACGGATACACTATAACAGCAACGACAATAAACAAATAAGTAATTCCGCCACCCTAGGTGGGTCGAAACGTCGTAGGCCTCGTGACAAACTCGTGACAAACCCCCCTTCTAAAAGCATCTGTTTCTCTGAGATACAGTGCTCCTTTGAACCTCGTCGCATGTGCAACTTCACAACAATGGGACCGAACCCAACTCTCTGTGATCGACAGAGTACGATGAATCCAATACAAACATTCCACGATAGAATCACCGGGGAAATACATAATACTACATTTATCAAACAACTAAGTCAAACCTTCCAACCATGAAAGTAACAATCCGAACTATTGGTGATTCACTACCGTTAACCTCACTGAAGTGACAAACTGTCACTACACCTGATACAGAGACCAAAAAGGATATAACCCTGGTTGAGGGGAGGTGTCCTCCTGACTGATTTTCCAATATGCTAACTACGGAGCTCGGCTAAGATAGTCAGCATCCGTATTACAGGAACCCTTGATATGACGGAAAAGTGAACGCAATGACTCTGCAGCTCCACTGCCCCACTCATGAGTCGCTGACTGACTAGCCGGATCCGGTCCAAGCACTGGAGAGGTGATGATCGCTCTCCAGTACAAACTTCCGGCCGTACTTCTTCTTGGGCACGCCAGTGCGCGTCCAAATCTGCCTGAGAGATTCAGCAACAGTAGGGCATCGATAGTCCTAAGCGGGACAGCCTCTGGGTATCGACTCGCAGATTCTACCACTACCGAAGTGTAGCGGTGACCGCGACCGGATGGGGATTAATGGGTCTCACCAGGTCGACCCCAACCTTGCTGAATGCCTCCCCAACCCTGGCACTGACCCTAGGGAACACGCTTCAAGCGACCCTTAGGCGTTGTCCGTTTGGCAGACATCGCAACTGCGGCAGTACTGCCTAACCTGTGAGTTCATCCCTGGCCAAAAGAAGTCTTGTCTTACTCGCTCGAGAGTCCGCTTGGAGCCCATATGACCTGCCATGGGGGAATCGTGGCCTGCCGGAGGACAGACTCTCTCAGGCTTTGGGGAACCACAAGCTGCTTGGCCACACGATCTGCCTGGGTAAAAACCTAAAAAGGATCCCCTTGTGGAGCTTGAAGCTCACCTTGGCGTGCCGGGCAGACTGAGCAGACGACCTACCAGTTTGTCGCAGGCGTTGGACATCCAAGTCCCTGGCCTGAAGACGGACCATGGTAGCAGGATCGGCCCTGGCCTAAACCTCGTCAGAGATCGGCTGGGAGAACGGGACGCAATTCCTGTTCCTGCTTCTTAGCTTTGGCGCGTGTGGTGACTCCAACACACGCCTGTACGGGCAAATCCGTAGACACGGGCTGACTGCGTCCGTCTGCGAAGGTGATAGTATTCCCTATGATAAGGGAATACAGAGGTCGCTCCACCGCGATGGCCCATACTTCGCCACAGAAGTAGGGGGTGGAGATAGGAATGAGTACAGAAGGACGGGTGGAGGTAAAACCAGCCTCCAACCCGCACACATCATAACTAGCGCCCCGCTGGGCCTTAGGGGAAACTAAATCCTTATCCACAAAGATCGTTGATGCTCCCGAATCCCTGATGGTGTCGACAAGGAAGAACCAACAACAGAGAGAAACACTGGGCACTCTGAATCACCAGAAGCTGGGATGGAACCCACGTTAGCCGAGGCACGAGGACGTGGGAAAGGACCAGCCCCACGACTACCAGCGGCTTTAGGACAATCTTTCCTAATGTGGCCAGGACGACCACAAAGAAAACACAGCCGGGGCGCTGAAATCCCCGATGAACTGCCTGCCTTATTCACCCAGTAGCAGTTGTCGGCACCTTATTGCTATTAAATTCTGTGGAGGGCTTCCTCTCCGTATCTGGGCGATGCCCATAAGCCCTGCGAGCTTCAGCAAACACCTCAGCTGTGTGAATCGCAGCCGCGAAATCCTGAGGTAGCTGTCTCGCCTATCCGGATCCTCAACTCTGGGGACACAGTGTTGGTGAGCTGTTCAATGAGGATCAGATCCTCCAGCTCCAACTTAGCTAACTGACGCCAGTACCCCCAGCGTCTTGCGCAGCCTATCACCAAACTGCACGAAGGTCTCATCATTATTCTTCTTCATGGACCTAAACTTCCTCCTGTAGGTCTCTGGGGTAAGGTGGAACGCTTACGCAGAGCCAACTGCATGTCTGCATAGAACGCACCTTCATTTAGAGAGAGCACACACTCCCTTGCAGCACCAGATAATCCAGAAAAAAGGTGCATAGCCTTTTGTTCCTCAGACAATTGGTATGACAAGCAACCTTGTCGAAATGCTCTAAGAACATATCAATGTCCTCACTAGGTCTGAACTCTGGAAGCTTTAACTTTGGGCCTCTAACTCTATCACCTGCCTGGTGATTAACCCCCTGGTTTACAGAAGCGGGAGGCCGCGAAAGAAGTTGTTCCATCTCCTCCCTACGCAGAGCCTCCATCCTGTCTAGTTCTTCCTACGGAGGGCTTCCTGCCTGTCAGCCTCTTCCCTACGCTGAGCAGCTCCTCCTACGCTGAGCAGCCTCCTCCCTACGCTGAGCCTCCTGTTTAGCAGCCTCCTCTCTACGCTGAGCAGCCTCCTCCCTATGCTGAGCCTCCTGTCTAGCGGCCCTCCTCTCTATGCTCTTCCTACGCAGAGCTTCCTGCCTAGCGGCCTCTTCCCTACGCTCTTCCCTACGTTGGGCCTCATCCTCCCGTCGCTGTCGCTCCAGAAACATAAGGACAGAGGTGATATCCTGAGCGGGTTCACCACTCCCGACCCGGGAGGATGATCCGTCTGACCCGTCCCTTGGTCTCGACTTTCCCATAAGGAAAGTCTTCTGGGGCATGCCCCTTACGAGGGGAAGCCGGAGAGGAGAAGGTTTCGGTCTCTGCGACTCAACAGAAGCCCACAGTTGCTTCGCTATACTCTGACGCTTCCGAGCGGAAGTGCCAGTCGGGGTCTCGACAGGGAGACCCCCCAGCGAAGAGGTAGTAAAAGTACTCACTGGACTACCTGCTACAGCACTGGAATAGGTAGAAGTTACCGTAGTCGAAGTACTGGTACTAATAGTAGGGACTACAGTAACATTTTGAATACCCTTCTTCTTCGACGCACGCGTCGCCACACCACCAGCGCCGGACGTCGCCATGACAACAATATCCTACAGTTTTCCAAATACAGGGGAAAAACAATTCCACTAGAGAAAAAAAAAACAAATATTTTAGGGGCATGTGTATATGTGTGTATGTGTGTGTGTGCGTGTGTGCGGACAAGTTCCGGCTGCTCCCACTCTGGCAACACCGCGCTCTACAGCACGAGCAACAGTGCGGTGGGGCTCACCGAAAAAAAAAAAAAAAAAACTATGTCCGGCTGCCCCCACTCTGGCAACACCGCGCCTCTACAGCACGAGCAACAGTGCGGTGGGGCTGGCCGGAAAAAAAACAAAACAAAAACCTAGCAGACGAAATCCGGAGAGGAGAAAAAAAAAAAAACTAGCGTCCGATACAACCCCCTGTACTCAACAACCCGGTAGAGAAAAAAAAAAAAACAAGAATTGGCTAAATACAAAACAGGAATGGAAGACTGAGCGGCAACGGAAGGGCAAGACTTACGGCCGTACCTGCGTGAGGTACCCGGCGGAAGGAGGTCCGGAAGCGGTCGACTCCTCCTGGTCTCACCTCGACCCCGAGTACGCCGGATGTTCCCTCAGGCCACCAAAAAGACTCCCTTCACTCTAGAGTCACCAGCCAACCACCCACGAACAAACACGACGAACTGACTAAACATATACAAAACAGACAACACTAAACAGGTACTCTGCGAAACGAGAGAGAGACAGCCAGAGCCCTTCACATCCCGGACGAGCCCCCACAATTGTCACGACCGACCCCTGGAGGTCTGCCCTGACAGGATCGGTCTAGGTGGGAGTGAAGGGAGTGACTGACCTCACACGCTCCGCAAGAGACCACACAATAAAGATGACGATACAACACCCCATTTATTCACACCAGCAAAATAAACATTCCAACACACGCACCATGCACGATCACAATAGAGCACTCCAACGCACACAACATGCACAATCACGATCAAGCACTCCAACGCACACAACATGCACAATCACGATCAAGCACTCCAACGCGCACAACATGCACAATCACAATCAAGCACTCCAACGCACACAACATGCACGATTATAAATAAATATTTCGCCATACGACGTACACGATCACAATTACAGCATTCCAGCACATATGACATATACACAATTATAAAGGAATATTTCCAGTATCATCCTTTCTCACACCATGGAGTGCGTCCACATCCCTGCCCCTGTCAAGTCCGCAGGGAGCACCCTGTCGCACTAGGTGCTCCGAGCCGGGCTGGTTCTCTCAGGGAGTCGCCCAAAGCCGACACCCTCGACTCCCAAGCGGGCAGTGAAGAGCGTGTCCCGGGGGGGGGGGGGGGGGGACGTAGCTGTTACTGGAGGTCCTGGACGGGGGTCCAGGCCGGCCAGTCAAGACGGCGGGCTCTTCTAGCAGTCCACGGTCCCGACCAAGGCGTGGCCTCGACCAGCGCGTGGCACCATTCCCGTCCGTGGTCTCAGCCAGAACGTGGCCTCGACCACCACGTGGCACCATCCAGTTCGTGCTCCAGGTGAAGCCCCCGGGAGGGGGGAGGACGTAGCTGGGAGGAGTCGGAGAGGAGGAAAAGAAGAAGGAAGGAGGAAGGAAGAAGGTACTGGAACCCTGCCGTCAGTACCGTCTGACCATTGCTGTCAAGTCTTATCAGCCACTCGCATGATGGGCGAGGGGAAGTGTATTAAACGCACACAGTACACCCATTGAATCAAGTCTTCTCACACGATGCAGGTAAAAGACTGCATTAAATCAACAGGTTATAAACAATATGAATTATACTTCACCCTTCTCTCACTCACGCTTAACGTTTTCCTTCCTTAGGAAATAAATCAACACAGCGACCATCGCTTAATAACTGCCACCACATTTGCAAATAGTAATTCAATGGCATAATTGTCACATTTTATAAACACATTTCAAAATAACACAAATCTCCAACCACGCATCCGAACGACAAATCATGCGTACGCACGCTCGTGAACATAAAACTCGTTCTCCTTGCACACACAAACAGACGGTGGCCGAAGGATAAAAGTCCGGCGAATGTGACAGGGGGCGGACGAGCGAGACCAAGCAAGTTCCAACCCTGAATCACCAGGTTCTCTCCCTTCCCCACCGACTACCGCATCACCAGATACATAAACAGGAGAAAGAATTTTGGAAATAATTTAGAATGGCCAGGTTAAAGATGGAATTAACCAGAGAAAAGGTCTCACACAATATTTCTCTTACAATTTCGAAAACAAAAGAAAAATTGCGCAAAAGCGAAGACTAAGCCGGTAACAACAACAAATCAAAACAAACAGACCACGAAACTGATGCTTACCAGCTAACCCGTGGTGACCCGAAGAGGCGGGTCAAAGGACTCTCTCTACCCTCTGTCCAGTCGAGAGGACAGAGGCGAAGATGCGGAAACAGAAGAAATGATGTCCCTCTCCTACAGCCGACTGCAGGAATTGAAAGTACTGACTGTACTCTCGATGATAAGGTAAAGAACCAGGACTGGAGCAGGCGCCCCCAGAGACATCTTCCGCTCGAGTGAAGAGCTAACCTCCCTCAGCAATGGCGGCCAACATGCCATGCTGCGTCACAGAGTGAGCATAACTTCAAATTAAAAGAAACGAAGCACGGCGACAGGTAAAAAGACAGGCGAGAGGCCGATAGACAGAAAGTTCGAGAGAAAGGTACCGGCCACCCGTGAACTTGCAGGATGAATAGCACGGGCGGTGGAATTAGAGAGAGAGAGGAAGAGAAAGCAAACCGAAGTTGAGCTGAACCACACCACGGTGCAACTGCACCGCAAGCCACCCTAAGGACGGATACACTTAACAGCAACGACAATAAACAAATAAGTAATTCCGCCACCCTAGGTGGGTCGAACGTCGTAGGCCTCGTGACAAACTCGTGACATTCATTATGGGTCTCGGATGATGCCCGATGTTTTAGTTTACCGTTATAGCCGTTACTAACGGCTGTAACGGCCTGTAACAGTTTTTTCTTCTTTATAGAATATCCCAAAAAGTACTTGGCCGATCTTTCTGAAAATTTGTAGGATGTTATTATGGGTCATGAATAATGCCTGATGTTTTGTTTACCGTTATAGCCGTTACTACGGCTGTAACGGCCTGTAACGGTTTTTTCTTTTTATGGAATATCTCAGAAAGTACTTGGTCGATTTTTCTGAAAATTTGTAGGTATGTTCATTATGGGTCACGAGTAATGCCTGATGTTTTTAGTTTACCGTTATAGCCATTACTAACGGCTGTAACGGCATGCAACGGTTGTTTTTCCTTCTTGAATATCTCAGAAAGTCTTTTGGGCCGATCTTTGTGAAAAATTTCAGGGATGTTTCAATTTTGGGTCACCCCCTATCCCGATGTTTTAGTTTACCCCCTTAAAACCGTTTCTAAAGCTTTTAACCCAAAGTAAAAAGGTTTTTTCCCTTTTTTATGGGAAAACCCCGAAAGCATTTGGCCGATCTTTTTTGAAAAAATTTTAGGGAAAGTTTATTGTGGGTCCAAATAATGCCCGAAGTTTTTGTTTACCATATGTAACCCCTCTAAAACCCGTAAAACCCCTGAAACGCTTTTTCTTCTTCCCTGAATATCTCAGAAAGTAAATTGGCCCGATCTTTTTTTAACATTTCAATATGTTTCCTCATGGGGCAAAGAATAATGCCCGATGTTTAGTTTTCCGTTTTTAGGCCCCTTACTAACGGGTGTAACGGCGTAACTCGGGTTTTTTTTCTTTAATATCTCAGAAATGCTTTGGGCCCATTTTTTGTGAAAATTAGCAGGGAGTTCATTATGGGTTTACGGTGATGCCCCATGTTTTAGTTTTTCGGTTTTTTAACTATTACTAACGGCTGTTTCCCGGGCCCGTAACATTTTTTTTTTTTTTCTTTATGGAATATCTCAGAAAGTACTTGGCCGATCTTTGTGAACATTAGCAGGGATGTTCACTATGGTTACGGATGATGCCCGACGTTTTAGTTTACCGTTATACCGTTACTAACGGCTGTAACGGCCTGTAACGGTTTTTCTTCTTTATGGAATATCTCAAATGTACATGGCCGATCTTTGTGAAAATTAGCATGTATGTTCATTATGGGTTACGGATGATGCCCGATGTTTTAGTTTACCGTTATAGCCGTTACTAACGGCTGTGACGGCCGTAAACAAATTTTTCTTCTTTATGAATATTTCAGAAATTACTTTGGCCGATATTTCTGAAAATTTAAGGTATGTTCATTATGGGTCACGGATGATGCCCGATGTTTAAGTTTCCGTTATAGCCATTACTAACGGCCCATAATGGTTTTCTTCTTATGGAAAATCTCAGAAAGTTCTTGGCCGATCTTTCTGAAAAATTGTAAGTATGTTCATTATAAGTCACAGACGATGGCCGATGTTTAGCAGAATAGCCATTACTAACGGTTACACCAGTCCAAGGCGGTTTTCCTCTTATGGAATTCTCACGCGTATTCAGGATAAACTGGTGAGTACGTTTATATGCTTTGCATCTGTTTGTTTCTGTGATGCTTTATTTATCATCTTTATTGCTTCTCTCCCACTTACCACCTCCTCCCTAGCAGCTTTGAGAAAAACAAACAAACAAAACACAACAACAACAACAACAACAACAACAACACAACAACAACAAACAACAACGAAACAACAACCAGATAAAAAAGAAACTGTCGGAACATCTGAAAACAGGGACGCGCTTTTTTTTTTTTTTGTTTTTGTTTTGTGTCTTAGCAATAGAAATACTTCATAGAAACACCACGTCCATCCGAGACAGTTTTCATGGATTTGTCGATACCGGTTACCTCGACAGAATCAAACCAAGGTCCTAGAACTGGCAGGCAATTGAAACTGTGGTCACCATGTGGGCACTGCATGAAGGGTCGATGAGGGGCCAAAGACTTCAGACCTTTTTTTTTAAAGTTGTTGCTCGATGAAGATGAATATGATGAAGATGATGCTACAGATTTCTATTCGGTCTAAGACTGTATGACAAGGCTGTATTCTACGCTTTCTTTCATTACATGTCCGGCGTCAACCAGGCCCGAGAGATACAGACACCTGCAGTGCTGGTCAGAAAATCTGAGCAAAACTCTCCATTAAGTGGATGAAACTCGACTGTGTGGTCTTAGTCTTTCCAATGGAGCTCATAGCAAACTGAGCTGTAGGTAGCAGCCTGCTAGGGCAGAACAATTCGACAAATAAATTTTCCTGATGGGAATCGAACTCACGACCTGCCAGCCGGAGTCCGCTAGAGCTAACCACTTCGCCACGGCGGCGGATCCTCCTCTCTCTTTCTTTACCTGCTTCCATCCCGTCTTCCCTTCTTTCTCCATCCGTCCCTCTCCGTCTTCTTTCCTTTTTCTTCACTTCCTTCAAATCGCTTTTTTTTTTCTTTCCTCCTTCCTTCTCCCTCCCCCCCCCCCCCCCCCCTCCCCCTCCTCCCTTTTCCTTCTTCTCTGCCTCCTAACCTGATCTTCCTTCTTCCGTCTTTCTCTCTTTCCTTCCTTTTTTTCCTTCTTTCTTTTCTTCCCATCTCTCTTTCAATATCTGTTTTCTCCCTTTTTCCCTTTCTTCTCCCCCACCCTTCTTTTCTTTCTCCTTAAAATCATTGCATCCTTCCTACCTATATTCATTTTCCCCTTCTCGTTTTTCCTCCCTTCGTCCGCTTCTCTTTCTGCCTTGTTGCTCCTTTTTCTTCCTTCCACCATTCCTTCATTCCTTCTGTCATCCCTTCTATCTTTCCCGTTTTCGTCTCTTCTTTGTTTCCTTTAGGGCCGGACGAAGGAGGTGTTAGGGGGTCCAGGGTTTGTAGAATGCCTCCTACCTCCCTGCAATCTTAGCTAGCAAAATTGGCATCCTTGGCCTGTTAACTCCCGTATCTCCGACTGGAGCAGGATATCCAAGATCACTGTAGCTCTCCCCCCCCCCCCCCCCCCCCCCCCCCCCCCCTTTTCATATAAATGACCTGGCTTTAACATTCCATTTTCCCCCTTCCTTTCCATTTTTTTTCAACCTATCCTTTTCCCTTCTCTCTTTCTGTAGTCTCCCTTCTCTCACCTCTTTTTCTTACTTCCTTCTTTGCCCCTCTTTTTCCTCAACCTTCGTTCTTCCTTCTTTGCCCCTCTCTTCACTCAGTATCCATTCTCTCCTTCTTTCCTTCTTCCTTCTCTGCCCTCTCTCTTCGCTCAGTCTCTATTCTTCCTTCTTTCCTTCTTCCTTCTCTGCCTCTCCTTCGCTCAGTCTCTATCTTCCTTCTTTCCTCTTCCTTCCTGCTCTCTCTTCGCTCGTCCTATTCTCCTTCTTCCTTCTCCTTCTCTGCCTCTCTCTTCGCTCAGTCTCTATTCTTCCTTCTTTCCTTCTTCCTTCTCTGCCTCTCTCTTCGCTCACTCTCTATTCTTCCCTCTTTTCTTCCTTCCTTCTCTGCCTCTCTTTTCACACAGTCTCTATTCTTCCTTCTTTCTTCCTTCCTTCTTTGCCCCTGTCTTCCCACAACCTTCGTTCTTCCTTCTTTGCCCCTGTCTTTGCTTAACCTCTATTCATTCCTCAGTCATTTCTCCTTTTCCTCGCTATTTCCCCCCCCCCCCCCCCCCCTCCCCCCCCCCCCCCCAACTCTCTCCTCTCTCTCTTCTCTCTTCTTCCTCTCTCTCTCTCTCTCTCTCTCTCTCTCTCTCTCTCTCTCTCTCTCTCTCTCTCTCAGCTTACAGAATGCTTCTTTCTTTAGATACAGAGGGAAAAGACTGTTGGGTGAGTAAGATAAGACACATTTTATGTGAAACAGGATTCTCTTATGTATGGCTTTGCCAGTCGGTTGGTAACGCCAGTGCATTTGTAAAAATATTTAGACAAAGACTCATTGATATGTTCATTCAAGAATGGTCGGGTACTATTCGAGATAAGGACAGGTATGAATCATACAGGTCTTTCAAAACTATCTTCGAAAAAGAAAAATACATTTCGTTTATGGACACGTATTGTTTTAGAGTAGCTATGTCACAAATTCGATTCGGGACACTTCCTCTAAATAATAATTTGCATAGATTTAGCAACTGTCCATCTGACCGAAACTGTGTGGTATGTGCTTCAAAAATTGAGGATGAAAATCACTTCATATTTGAATGTCCTTTATACACTGATCTCAGAAAGAAGTTCTTACAATAAATCTCAGCAATGCCTTTGCAGTCGTTACTCCGAGCAGTGGATGGACAGATTGTCAATACCTAACCAAGTATATTTTCCATGCTATTAATATGCGAAAACAGTTTCTCGAAGTTGACCACTTAAACGATAATAAATGAGTTGTGTGTATATTTTGTTACTAATGGAGCTAGTAGTTTTTTGCTTGATTTTTGTTTTTTGATCACCCCTGTCCCCAACGCCTCCATTCTCCTTTTCCATCTCCCCGCCACCCTCTTTTTGTGTTTGTATTATGTCCTATGGCTGATGTACAATAAACACTCGGACTCGACTCGGACTCTCTCTCTCTCTCTCTCTCTCTCTCTCCTCTCTCTCTCTCTCTCTCTCTCTCTCTCTCTCTCTCTCTCTCTCTTCTTCTCTTCTTCTTCTTCTTCTTCATCCTGTCCTTCCTTTATCGCTGACTATTTGTTTTCTTCTTTTTTTTTTTTTTGTCTTTCTTTCTCCAGGACAGACAACCCACGAGGCCAGTCGCGGAGATGTACGCTACCGTCGGCGACTGACGCACAATCTCGTGACGTGTTGGGACGCTACTGGCCCTGCTCTTCTCTCTCCTCCCCTCCCCTTGCTCAGGCTGCGACGATTCTCCTACGTCGCCACCAGCACCGCCACCACCCTCTACCACCATCACTCACCTCTACCACCACCACACCACCACAGCGGACGTCACATCGCCGTCCGGGCCGACGACCGGCGCCCAGGCAAAAAGCGACAGGCTTCCTCGCCAAAACGGGTAAACGCCCGCAACGAATGGGCGGTAATTATGGTAATGTTGACGGAGTCAGGGGAGAGGACTCGAGGTGGACGTGGACTGCTGAGGACACAACGACGGTCGTTGATTCGGCGGTTCTCCGAAAGAGGAAAGCGGAAG
>CM031605.1:31524320-31536820 GCA_018398815.1 Conus ventricosus
TTGGGTAACTGATTGATTGAATGATCGTTGGATTGACTCATTCGTTCCTTTTTTTTCCCCCGCTTAAATGCGTAGTTTCCCTCCACAAGCACTGGTCAGTGTGTGTGTGTGTGTGTGTGTGTGTGTGTGTGTGTGTGTGTGTGTGTGTGTGTGTGTGTGTGTGTGTGTGTGTGTGTGCGGCGCGCACGCGCACGCGCGTGTGTACATATGTGTGTGTGTGTGTACGCGCGAGCGCGTGCGAATGCGTGCGTGCGTGTCTGCGCGTACATACGTGCATCACGCGTGAGCGTGTGCACGCACGCGCGCGCGCGTTGTTTGTGTGTGTACGGGGGAGGGGGTTGGATGTGGGGAGGTGTCTGTGTATGTATTGTGTGTGTGTGTGCGCGCGCGTGCGCTTTCGCTCATGGTGTATATGTGTTGTGTGTGAATGTGGATTGGGGGGGGGGGGGGGGGGTATGTGAAACTATGGACGATGGCGGCTTTGCGTGTGTTAGAGAGAGAGAGAGAGAGAGAGAGAGAGAGAGAGAGAGAGAGAGAGAGAGAGAGGAGAGAGAGAGAGGACTTAAATTCAGGAGACGTGCTAAATTATTTCACCATGTTTGTATTGCCGCAAATTTAATGAAATTAAACCATCTGTGTGCATCTGTGTGTTCTTAATAAAGAGGTGTTTACTTCTGATCTTTTGTTTGGAATTCTTGCGCGACAGTTAAACAGGGCAGACAAAATAATTGGAATTTGTCATTAAATCTTCATTGCTGATTCAGATTGGTGTTTTATTATATCACGTACGTATTGTATTGTTGATTTGCCTTGTTTCTCTCTTACGATGATGATGATGACGACAACGACGACGACGACAACGACGACGATGAAGAAGAAGAAGAGAAGAAGAAGAAGAAGAAGAAGAAGAAGAAGAGATGATGATGATGATGATGGATGATGTGATGATGATGATGATGATGATGATGACGAAAGCTTATAGTGTACTTTCAGAAATAAAATCAAACTTCTAATCTGTCTCTGGTCTTATTTAAGAGGTGGAAGGATGCGACTGCAGCACCTGAATCAAGCTCTGGGTAACATTTCTTTTTTCTGTCTCATCTGCCGTGGCACTTCAGTGACACTGCCCCTTGCACCTCGCCAGAGCAGACACTGCACTGCTGCCGCGTTACTTCGGCGCTGTTCAGTGATGGCTGTTTTGATCCAGCGTACACAGCACACCAACTACGATGCCCCCTAATATCGACAATGTTTACTTCGTCGCGGAACCAGTGTGAGAGAGCTCTCTCTTCAAATTTCTGATAATTTATAATCGCGAATAAAGTTCAAGGAATAGAGAATGTTCGGGAAGAGTTATGTCACTGGGACACACAGATAGGTACATCGGTTGTGGAGAAATTGCACAAATGATTGAAGTGAACTCTTCTGATGCTTTATTGTCTTCTTTTACAGCCAGCTACAGACACAGGCACACACACACACACACACACACACACACACACCACACACACACACACACACACACACACGAACGCACGCACACACACATGTAAAGGTGAATGAGGGATGATCTCTTGTATTACACAAAAAACAGCCAGCTGTTAGTCCCGTTACCAAGATTTTTTGGGACACTATCCTCAGCGAACTGTGCAAGCTACATGTGTTAAAATATGTACAAAAAAAGACATCGACAACAAAAAATGGACACTTACATGATGTCAGTTATAAACACGTCGCAGCAGACTCCATAAGAACCTTGTTCAGAGATCTGCCCGGCTGTAATTTGTTAGTTTCTGAAAGAGGGATAAATGTTTGTCTTTCAATCTCAGATGTTTTTTTGTTTTGAAGTTTTGTATGTTTTAGAAAATCTGTTTAATAAGTTGTAGATTGCTGAAAAGTGAATATGACGAGATTACAGTCCTGGCCTGGTCCTTTGTAGTTAGCGTGGCTGTAAACATCATTAACTGAATGGAATTAGGTGGAAAGAAAGGGGAGGGGGACTCTCAGCAACCCAAAAGGCAAATAAAAAAAAAGAAGGGTCATAAAAAGACATTAAAATAAGGCAGGAAACACAAAGACAGAAAGGCAGAGGAAAGGAGAAAAAAAAGAAGAAAGAATAAGTTAAAGAGAATGTGAGGCAGTGCGAAAAAGAAGAGAGAACGAAAACAGTGCACGAAACAACTGACTATAATAAATTTTAATTGTGATTAATAGCGTACCCCCCCCCCCCCTCAATGACCCCCGCCCCCCCCCCCCCCCCCCCCCCCCCCCCCCACATAGAAAGGTTTTCAGTCAACCCCCATCTTGCGCTGAAGTGGATGCAGATAAGTGATTGCTCGTTGATTTTCGTTGTCCTGAGTGTTTTTTTTTCTTATCTTGCCTGAAGAAGACCTAAGAGGTCGGAAAGCGTCGTGTTTTTGTCTTGTGATTCGTTTGTCTACGGGGGTGGGTTTTTTTTCGGTTTTTTTCTTCGTTTTTTTTGGCGGTGCGCTATTAATTACATTTAAAATTTGTTAAGATTTCCGCCTGCAGTCGCTCACTTTGCAAAGAGATCTGGCTAAAATATGAAAAGAAACAATGGTTCAGACAAAGGTCTGAAACAAGAAAGAAAGGCAGAAACAAAAATGGAAGGAAGAAAGGAAGGAAGGAAAGAAAGAATAAAATATCGAATGAAAGAAAACATTTGAAAAAAAAAAAGAAAGAAAGAAACGAAACGAAACGAAAAAAGGAAGGAAGGAAGGAAACAAAGAATAATAAATTGATGAAAGAAAGACAGACAGACCGACAGACAGACTGCTGTGTTAATACATAAGATAAACAAAACAAAACGAAAACACATCATCGAAGGATAGCAGAATTCTCCCCCACTTTCATATCCGCTCAGTTGGACACGTTCAACAAACAAGAAATGCTGGGCCAAGGACATCACAGCATGTGTGAATGCCGTTACACACAACATGAAGACTGTGGCTCTCTTCATTCACTGACCTGTCCATCTACTCATTCATTCACTTCTTCATTCCCCCTTTTTTTTTTTCTCTATTTCTTGTTTTTTTTTTCCGTTTAAACCTATAGCTGGCCTCAACAAATACTGAAGTGTGTGTGTGTGTGTGTGTGTGTGTGTGTGTGTGCGTGCGTGCGTGCGTGCGTGCGTGCGTGCGTGCGTGCGTGCGTGCGTGCGTGCGTGCGTGCGTGCGTGCGGGATGCGTGCGTGCGTGCGTGCGTGCGTATGTGTGTGTGTGCGTGTGTGTGTGTGTGGTGTGTGTTGTGTGTGTGTGTGTGTGTGTGTGTGTGTGTGTGTGTGTAAGGTCACACAGAGAGAGAGAGAGAGAGAGAGAGAGAGAGAGAGAGAGAGAGAGGAGAGAGCAGCGCAGCACATGAACGAACTCAGCGATGCCCAAACTGCTTCATCATGTTTGGATTGCCGTCAATCTAATGATATAAACCCAACTCCATACATAAACCAGTATCTGTTTATTTCAACCTTTTCTTTTAAAATACATGCTCAATAATGAAAAAAAAGACAACATTCAAATGTATCATCAAGCTTCAATTCTTGACTTCAGTTGCTGTTGTACCATCGTTGTACACGCCTTGTATTCAGCTGATTTTTCCAGTTTCGCTTTTAAAGAGAACGGAATACTTTGTGACTGACTGACAGTCGCTCTCTGTCTCTATTCTTTCATAAGAGATGGAAGAGAATGCCACTGTCACAGCTCTTGGCACTTCGTGAACGCGAGGAAAGTCTGCATGAGCTGTGTTGCACAGTGAAGATGAACACTGCTGTTGCTTTTGTGGACATTTTTCATAGCCAGTCAGCCACATCTAATCATGGCACACACAAGTGTGTGTGTGTGTGTGTGTGTGTGTGTGTGGTGTGTGTGTGTGTGTGTGTGTGCGTGCGTGCGTGCGTGCGTGCGTGCGGTGCGTGCGTGCTGCGTGCGTGCGTGCGTGCGTGCGTGCGTGCGTGCGTGCGCTGCGCGCGCACGCACGCACGCACGCACGCACGCACGCACGCACGCACACACACACACACACACACACACACACACACACACCATTTCTCTGTATGTCTCTGTCTGTCTGTTTGTCTATCTGTCTGTCCGTCTCTGCCTCTGTCTCTGTCTCTGTCTCCTCTCTCTGTCTCTCTCTCTGTCCTCTCTGTCTCTGTCTCTCTGTCTGTCTGTCTGTCTGTCTGTCTGTCTGTCTCTCTCTCTCTCTCTCTTCTCTCTCTCTCTCTCTCTCTCTCTTCTGAATGTGTGTGCGCGAATGTGTCTGTCTGTTTCTCTCTCTCTCTCCTCTGTCTCTCTCTCTCTCTCTCTTCCTCATTACCTTTGTCTCCTCAAACAAAAACAGAAAGAAAGAAAGAGAAAAGAGAGACAGAGAGACAGTGAGACAGACAGACAGACAGACAGACAGACAGACAGACAGACTGACAGAGAGGCAAGGCGAGCGAGGGGATGGAGAGGGGTCATCGAGGTGGTGGTAGTGGTTCAGATTTGGCAACCAGCCAACATATTTAATCCACCACGAGACACTGTCGCTCTGACAATGACAGACACTCAAGAGTGAAAGTGATTAATTCAACAAGTGCTACGCGTCGTCTGGTTCCATCCAACTGGATTACATCCGATTGTTGTGGTTAATATTAGATACGACAGGCACAAAGCAATGGACAGCAAGCACACCACACACACACACACACACACACACACACACACACACACAACACACACACACACACGCACACACACTTCACATACACACACACACCATCACACACACACAACACACACACACACACACACACACACACACACACACACAACACACACACACACAATCTCTGTCATAAACGAGCGAGAGAGAGGAAGGGAGGAATGAAGGGAGGGTGGGAGGGAGGGAGAGAGGCACATAGACCAATAGACAGACAAATATACAGAGAGAGAAAGAGGGGGGGGGGGGGTAGATTGGGGATTGGAAAAGGGGAGTTGAGTGGGGGAGTAGGGTAGGAGAAGAGAGAATCAACCAGCTAGGAAAAAAAACAGTAAGACATCCAGACAGACAGACAGGCACGCAGAGAGGCTGACAGAGCACAAGCTGTTAATGTTTGCTGTTCATGACCTGTCTGCTTGGTGGTGCGTGATGATGGAAAAATGAGAGAGAGAGAGAGAGAGAGAGAGAGAGAGAGAAGACAGACAGACAGACAGACAGACAGACAGACAACCAGACAGACTGACCGATAGTCAGACTGACAGACAGACAGACAGTCGGATAAACACACTTATGTACATACAAATACGCGCGGGCGTGCGCACGCACGCACGCACGTACACACGCACGCACGCACGCACGCACGCACGCACCATACACACACACACACACACACACACAGAAATGGGGATATGGAGGGAAGGAGAAAGGGGGGGGGGGGGGGAGGGGAGACAGTGCCATGTGATAGAGTACAACGTTACACACTACAACACAATGCAATAAAATGCATTACACTACACCACACTATACAACATTAAGCTATTCTAAACAATAAATGGGTAAGCAACATCAACAACAACAACAATAAGAACAAAAACAACAGTATTGTAGAATACCATGTTCATGTGCCTTCTGAGCAAAAGCTACACTATCCTTCATTGCTAAGCGCTGACCCAACTGTCCCGCAATAGTCACTCACACACAAACTTATAAATGTCCCACAAGTCCCTCCAGAGAATCCACGACAAGCCCGCAAGAGAATGTACAACAGTCCCACAAATGAATCCACAACAGTCCCACAAATGAATCCACAACAGTCCCACAAATGAATCCACAACAGTCCCACAAATGAATCCACAACAGTCCCACAAGAGACTCCACAACAGTCCCACAAGAGACTCCACAACAGTCCCACACGACACTCCACAACAGTCCCACAAGAGACTCCACAACAGTCCCTCAACAGAGTCCACAACAGTCCCTCAACAAAGTCCACAACAGTCTCACAAGAGAATCCACAACAGTCTCTCAACAGACTCTGTATTGGTCCCACTACAGAGTCCACAACAGTCTTAGAACACTCTCACAAAAGTTTCACAACAGAGTCCACGATAGATTCCACAATAGTCTATGAACAGTCCCACAAAAATCCTACCGCCTAGTTCACAAACCCACAATACCCAAACCAGTCACACGATAGAGTCCAAAGCAGTCCCACACCAAAGTCAACAGCGGTCCCACAATACAGTGTACGACAGACTTCAAAGCAATCTACAACAGAGTCCACAAGAGCTCCATAGTGGGGTCCACTATAGACTGCACAACAGAGTCTACAACAAAATCCACAAGAGACTCCACAACAGACTCCACAATGGAGTCTACAACAGAGTCCGCAACACAGTCCAGAGCAGTTCACAACAGTGTCCACAACTGTAAATAACAAAGTCCACAAGAGGCCACAAAAATTCACAACAGTTCACAACAGCGTCTACATCCGTATATACAACAGTTCACAACAGCGTCTACATCCGTATATACAACAGTTCACAACAGCGTCTACATCAGTATATACAGCAGTTCATAACAGAACCCACAAAAGTCCACAACAGTCCACAACAGAATCCACATAAGTCCACAACAGAATCCACAACAGTCCACAACAGAATCCACATGAGTCCACAACAGAATCCACATAGGCCCACAACAGAGTCCACATGAGTCCACAACAGAGTCCACATGAGTCCACAACAGAATCCACATGAGTCCACAACAGAGTCCTCAACAGTCCACAACAGAGTCCACATGAGTCCACAACAAAGTCCACAACAGTCCACAACAGAGTTCTCAACAGTCCACAATAGAGTCCTCAACAGTCCACAACAGAGTCCTCAACAGTCCACAACAGAGTCCACATGAGTCCACAACAGCCCACAACAGAGTCTACATGAGTCCACAACAGAGTCCACAACAGTCCACAACAGAGTCCTCAACAGTCCACAACAGAGTCCACATGAGTCCACAACAGAGTCCACATGAGTCCACAACAGTCCACAACAGAGTCCACATGAGTCCACAACAGAGTCCACAGCAGTCCACAACAGAGTCCCCAACAGTCCACAACAGAGTCCACATGAGTCCACAACAGAGTCCACATGAGTCCACAACAGAGTCCACAACAGTCCACAACAGAGTCCTCAACAGTCCACAACAGAGTCCTCAACAGTCCACAACAGAGTCCACAACAGTCCACAACAGAGTCCTCAACAGTCCACAACAGAGTCCTCAACAGTCCACATGAGTCCACAACAGAGTCCACATGAGTCCACAAGAGAATCCACAAAAGTCTACAAAAGAGTCCATATAAGTCCACAACAGGGTCCACAAGAGAATCCACAACAGTCCACAACAAAGTCCACATATGTCCACAACAGAGTCCACATAAGTCCACAACAGAGTCCACATGAGTCCACAACAGAGTCCACATAAGTCCACAACAGAGTCCACAAGAGAATCCACAACAGTCCACAACATTCACAACAGAACGCATCACCGAGTCAACAACAGTTCACAATAGAGTACACAACAGAGCTCACAATACTGTCCACAACAGCTCACAAACGCGCCCCGGAACAGTCCACAATACATTCTACTACAGTCTACAACAGTTAACAACACGCTCCGGAACAGTCCACAACACATTCTACCACAGTCTACAACAGTTAACAGCAGACTCCATAATAGTCTAGAGCAGAGGTCACAACAGTCCCCACAGCAGAACCTACAACCAACTCTACAGTCTACAACAGAGTCCACAGCAGTCCCACAACAAAGTCTAGAACAAAGTCTACTGCAGAGTCTACAACAGTTCCACAGGAGTCCATAACAGTTCCGGAATAGAGCCCATAACGGTCCCACAAGAAAATCCTCAATTTCCACGACAAAATGCACAATGAACTCCACAACAGTCTCAAAACTACATCCAAAAAAGCCCCATAACAGAGTTCAAAACAGCTCACAACAGAGTTTAAAAACAGCCCTACAACAGAGTTCAATAACAGCCGCATAGCAAAGTTCAAAACAGCCCACAACAGAGTTCAAAACAGCTCCACAACAGAGTTCAAAACAGCCCCATAACAGAGTTCAAAACAGCCCCAAAGCAGCCACAACAGCTCAAAGCACCCTCAAAACAGAGTTCAAAACAGCCCCAAAGCAGCCTCAACAGCTCTCTCACAATAGAATCCACAATAATCCCTCAACAGTCGCTCACAAACGCACATAAAATAGTGACACAACACTCACAGAGAGTCCACACACAGCAACACTCTCACAACGCCCGCATAACACATACACACATGTTTTCATTACATTTCTTAAAACAAACAAACAAACAAACGGAAAAATAACATACAGGAAAATCACCATACCTCAGCACCCAGCGTGTGTCTGTCGACCAGACAGTGTCTTCCTACGTACTTGTCTGCCTGCTTATGTCTGTCTGTCTGACTGTCCGTCTGTCTGTCGTCGTCGGTCTGTCTGCAAACACAGTCAGTCGTTCCATCGGTAATGAAGGAGTAGAGCAAGTTTGATCAAGTTGGTCAATTCACTTGCTGTTGACAGGGTGATGGGCCTCAAGTCACGTCAGTTCTGAGCCTCCTGGCTTTGCTTGTCCCTCCCTCCCTGAGTGTGTGTGCGTGAGAGAGAGAGAAGAGAGAGAGAGAGAGAGAGAGAGAGAGAGAGAGAGAGAGAGAGAGAGAGAAGAGAGAGAGAGAGAGAGAGAGCTCAGATTTCAGAAAACCTTGAAGGATGTTGTGTCACTAATGACGGATGTTGTGTCACTAATGAGGGACTGTTGTGTCACTAATGAGGGACTGTTGTGTCACTAATGAAGGGTGTTGTGTCACTAATGAGGAACTCTTGTGTCACTATTGAAAGATGTTGTGTCACTAATGAGGGACTGTTGTGTCACTATTGAAAGATGTTGTGTCACTAATGAGGGACTGTTGTGTCACTATTGAGGGATGTTGTGTCACTAATGAGGAACTGTTGTGTCACTATTGAAAGATGTTGTGTCACTAATGAGGGACTGTTGTGTCACTATTGAGGATGTTGTGTCACTATTGAAGGATGTTGTGTCACTAATGAGGGACTGTTGTGTCACTAATGAGGGACTGTTGTGTCACTATTGAGGGATGTTGTGTCACTATTGAAGGATGTTGTGTCACTAATGAGGGACTTTTGTGTCACTAATGAGGACTGTTGTGTCACTAATGAGGGACTGTTGTGTCACTAATGAGGGACTGTTGTGTCGCTAATGAAGGATGTTGTGTCACTATTGACGACTGTTGTGTCACTATTGAGCGACTGTTGTGTCACTAATGAGGGATGTTGTGTCACTATTGAGGATGTTGTGTCTCTGTTGTGGAACTGTCACTGCTCTAGAGACTGTTGGGGGACTGTTGTTGCACTATGGAGGGACTGTTGTGTCACTGTAGTGGGACTGTCATGTCACCGTTGTAGGACTCTTTTT
Organism: Conus ventricosus; assembly: GCA_018398815.1. Taxonomy (NCBI): domain Eukaryota; kingdom Metazoa; phylum Mollusca; class Gastropoda; order Neogastropoda; family Conidae; genus Conus; species Conus ventricosus. The sequence continues at coordinate 31,533,841 of CM031605.1, forward strand.
ACACTGCTGTGGACCTGTTATGTTACGGTTGTGAGACTTTGGTGTCGCTGCTGTGGAACTGATGTGTCGCTGCTGTGGAACTGATGTGTCGCTGCTGTGGAACTGATGTGTCGCTGCTGTGGAACTGATGTGTCGCTGCTGATGTGTCGCTGCTGTGGAACTGATGTGTCGCTGCTGTGGAACTGATGTGTCGCTGCTGTGGAACTGATGTGTCGCGCGGGGAACTGATGTGTCGCTGCGAGTGCTGCTGTGGAACTGATGTGTCGCTGCTGTGGAACTGATGTGTCGCTGCTGTGGAACTGATGTGTCGCTGCTGTGGAACTGATGTGTGGCTGCTGTGGGGCTGTTGCTTCACTGTAGAGTGATTGTTATACCTGTGTTCTGGACTTTTGTTTCACGATTGTAGGCGTGTTGTGCCACTGTTGTGGGACTGTTGCATCACTGTTGTTTACAGTGTCTCAGTGTTGTTGTTGATGTTTTGCTGCTGTGTCAATGTCGCGTGTTAATTTGTCACTCTTGCGAGCTGTTGTTCACTGTTTAGACTTGGGACTTCTCTTTTGACTTTTATGGAACTGTTTATGGACTTTAAAAAAATGATGGCACCGGTGTGTGGACTTTGTCGGATTATGTGGGACTGTTCACTGGACATTGTGAAACTTTTCTTAAACTGTTGTATGGACTTTTGCGGAACTTTTGTGCGACTGGGTGTGTGGCATTTTCGGAATTTTATGGGACTGCTGTGTGGACTTTTGTGAGACTGTTGTGCGACTGTTGTTGGACGGGTGTATGGCTCATAGTTGTGCTTGTCCCTGGTGTCGGATCGTTGTGAGCGTGTTCAGCTATGAAGAATAGTGTCATGTTCACTCTAGACTGCAAGTGAATGTTAAATTCTTTTCGGTTGTTGTTATCATTGTTAATTGTTTTGCATTGCATTGAACTGAAGTGTAGTGTAGTGTAGTGTAGTGTATGTAGTGTAGTGTAGTGTAGTGTAGTGTCGTGTAGTGTAGTGCAGTGCAGTGCAGTGCAGCGCAGCGCAGCGCAGCGCAGCGCAGCGCAGCGCAGCTGCGTAGCGCAGCGCAGCGTAGCGTAGGAGCGTAGCGTAGCATAGCGTAGTGTAGTGTAGTGTTAGTGTAGTGCAGTGCAGTGCAGTGTATGTAGTGTAGTGTAGTATAGTGCAGTGTAGTGTAGTGTAGTGTAGTGTAGTGTAGTGTAGTGTAGTGTAGCTTAGTGTAGTGTAGTTAGTGTAGTGTAGTGTAGTGTAGTGTAGTGTAGTGTAGTGTAGTGTAGTGTAGTGATAGTGTGTGTAGTGTAGTGTAGTGTAGTGTGGTGTGGTGTGGGGTGGTGTGTGTGTGGTGTGGTGTGGTGTGGTGTCACGTAGTGCATCACATCGCGGGGTTGTTTCGCACTATACTGCGCTAAACATGTTTTGCTGCCCCCCCCTCTCTCTCTCTCTTTCTTCTTCTCTCTTTCTTCTCTCTCTCTCTCTCTCTCTCTCTCTCTCTCTCTCTCTCTTCTCTCTCTCTCTCCCCTATACTTATTCTATCTAGACATGACAACAATGCGAACATGTGTTTCTATGGTATATTACAGAGAAAACTTACTCGAAAAACAAACAAGCATTCAACAGCAAAAACGAAGCAAAGAAACAGAAATAAGACAAAATAAACATCCAAAAGAACACAAAATAGATAACTAAAAGAGAAAAAAAATGTGTACACAAATATCACGCCGTGTGAAATGACATTTGAGACTTAGGGAGTAACAAAAGAAGAAATAGAGGATTCAAAACAATCGCAACAAAAAATAATTAAGTTCACACGTAATGTTGTCCAGTGTAAAAGAATAAAGCGAGGAAATAAGGGAAAGAAAAACATACAACAACATCACAGGAGAGAGAGAGAGAGAGAGAGAGAGAGAGAGAGAGAGAGAAGAGAGAGAGAGAAGAGAGAGAGACAGACAGACAGACAGACAGACAGACAGACAGACAGACAGACAGAGACACAGATAGAGACAGAGAGAGATAGAGAGGCAAAAACAGAGACAGGTACACAGACACAGACACACATACACATGCACACACTACACACACACACACACACCACACACACACACACACACCACACACACACACAACACACACACAACACACACACACACACACACACACAGAGAGAGAGAGAGAGAGAGAGAGAGAGAGAGAGAGAGAGAAGCAGGCAGACAGACAGACAGAGACAGAGAGAGAGAGAGACAGACAGACAGAGACAGAGAGAGACACAGACAGACAGTCCTACATTTCGAGTGGCCAACACGTGAGAATCGATCCACCGCCCCAGTGGCCGACACACAGGCAAAGAGAAGACGTACAGGGATCAACAGAGAGGATCAGAGGAGGAGCAGAGACGGGAGAGGCGTGAGGCGCAGTGTGTCCACTCATTGATGAGGGATGTGGGGATGAGGACACACAGACAGAACAACACCAGAGAGAAACACTAGAGGAGCACCTGGACAGCACAGACCTCTACCAAGATCGAACAGTCATTTAACTTCAATCTACCTGCACCCCGAATCCTTCGTGTATCTCTTCAATACTTTGCTAAAATATCACTGAGACAGAACAACAACAGCAGAGAAACACTAGAAAACCACCTGGGACAACGCAGACCTCTACCAAGATCGAACTGTCATTTTCACTTCAATCCACCTGTACCCGGAATCCTTCGAGTATCTCTTCAATACATCTCCAAAACTGTCATAGATATATCAGTCTGTTGTGCACCTGGTTTTAATCTTTATTGCCTCCGCTACATTCTGACAATGATTGCAGCTTTATAGCTCAGTTCAATACTGCGTCGTGGCTGAGTAATGATCACGCTCGCGTCCCATCCCCAACCTTAAGAATGTCATTTTGCTTCTTGGATTCGGATTATAATCCAGATCCGCCCCATATCTTGCTCTTTTACAGTTATTGATACATCTAATA
>CM031605.1:31541820-31561820 GCA_018398815.1 Conus ventricosus
GAGACAGAAAGAGAGAGGGGGCTGAGGGAGACAGACACAGACAGACAGACAGACAGACAGAGAGTTCTGTATTCAACCGGCCACCATGTTAGCATCGACCATCAGACCCTAGTGGCAGACACAGGGGCGAAGAGAAGAAGAACAGGATCAATAGAGGGGATTCAGAGGAGGAGCAGAGGTGAGAAAGGCGTGAGGCGCAGTGTACCCACTCATTGATGAGGGATGTGGGATGAGGGGATGAGGACACAGACACAGACCATTCATCTTAACTTCAAACACACTGCAAGCAAATCCCGCATAAAAAAAAACTGTTAGAGATATCTCCAAAACTGTCACAAATACATCGGAACTGTTGCACCTTACTAAATCTTCATTGTCTCAACTACACTTTGGTGGTAATAGCAGCTTTGTAGCTTAAAGTTGTCACTGTACAGCGACTGACTAAATATCACCCGCTCATCTCACCCCCCACCCCTATTATGAGTAACAGCTTGCTCGCTGAATTCTAGCTGTAATTCAGGCCTGCACCGGATCTTACAAGTTTGCAGTTATCAATGCATCAAATAAGCCTGAATTTTGTTTTTCCTTCAGATTCGTACATCTTTCCTGGAGGAATTAGCCAAATACCCCTCCTCCAAAATGTTCTATTTCGTTATGTTCAAGAGAGTGGATATCAACCTGGATTCATTCATTGATCCGAATCTGGATAAAAATATTGATCTCCTTCTTGATCCGAACCTTTACCAACATTTAAGGGGTATGTTCCTTGCCCGTATTCTATCTTTCACCAAGCATCGTAATAATCGTTTCTGTAGTCTTTCCGTAATCTTGCATGCCCATATTCTATCTTTCAACAAAGCATCGAATAATCGTTTCTGTAGTCTTTCCGTAATCTTGCATCATAGTTATCTTTCAACAAAGCATGTAAATGTACGACTTTCACTTTAGATATTTACAAAAAGTCGTTTCTTCTGATTTTAATTTGCATGCCATTCTATCTTTCAAAAGAGCATCGTAACATCGTTTCTGTAGTCTTTCCGTAATCTTGCAAACAGAGAAATAAACGAACAGAGGAAAGAACAGAACATCCTTGGAGGAGGTTTGACAAAGAGTTCTTTGATTAATTGTGTTGCTTTAATCTTTCATTAGTGAAGGAGATGAGGGATCAGACACATCAAATACGTATGCGTGCTCACGCACAGATAGACCCTCTTGCTTCCAAAGTCTTCATCTCCATCGCTCGCTCTCTCTCTCTCTCCTCTCTCTCCTCTCTCTCTCTCCTCTCTCTCTCTCTCTCTTCTCCTCTCTCTCTCTCTCTCTCTCTCTGTGTGTGTGTGTGTGTGTGGTTGTGTGTGTGTGTGTGTGTGTGTGTGTGTGTGTGTGTGTGTGTGTGGTGTGTGTGTGTGTGTGTGTGTTGTTGTTGTTTGTTGTTGGTGGTTTGAATTTATAGTCTGTTCACACTTGGTGATATTAGACTTTACAGGGGGGGGGGGAGGTTGGGGGAGGGGGAAGGAGGAGGACAGGAGGGAGGAAAAGGTAAGAAATAATGTCAAGAACAGTACAAATTTAAATATAAACTACACTATCATAATTATAAAAATATGCTAATTTGAGAGTGAGAGATAATTTTTGCAACCTCGACAATTTCTGAACTGAAAGAAATAGCGTGAACCGGTTTAGATTTCGAAATTTCAATGTTTGCTTTTGAATAAAGAACATTTAAAATGGGGCAATGGAAAAGTATATGTTCACCAGATAATGGCTTAGAACATGCACACGCTATATTTTGGAATATTTGGTCTTCCAAGAGTTAAAACGTATCTTGTATATTAAACTAGAAATATGTCTAGGGTATGTTTCCATTACACATTTATCTTGAGACTTCTCAATTTGGAAACAGCTTTCCAATAACGAATGTATTTCATATATATCTAACTTCAAATTATTTTTTTCAGCATTGCCCATTACCCCGCGTCTGGCTAGTTTATCTGCTATTTCATTCCAATAAATACCACAGTGTGAAGGGACCCAGCAGAAGACTATATTTATTCCTGTGGAAATAATGTAATTAATTAGATGCTTTATTTCAAAGATTACATCTTTCCTTGTTTTTAACATCCCAAACTTTCAAACTATCTAACACTGCCTTTGAATCTGCACAAAATATAATGTTGCAGAAAGAAAGATTACTATCACAAATAAAGAGTAATGCCATAAGAATAGCATACAATTCTGCCGTAAAAATAGAAAATCCTTTTCCAAGGCTGTATGCTTTTTGAACTTTTAAAGCCGGAATAACAAAACCTGAACCTGCATTTAACTGGCAAACGGAACCATCCGTAAAATTTTTAAATGATCTGAATATTTGTTTTCTAAGTTTTCTCTCACTTTAGAAGTTAAAATGTTAATGTTATCCTTTATCCGGACATCAGTGTAATCTACATCAAAGATAGCTTGTCTATGTTCCCATGGAGGCACCGGGGGAACAACAGGAGCAGGTGAGAGTGAAGTGACATCAATATTGCATTTTTCAAAAGAATCTTCGTGTAATTTCGAACGGGACAAAGATATCCTAGCTGTCGAGCTCTTTTGGGATATTCAACATTTGAATCCATCAACACTTCGTTTTGGACTGAATTGGGTACTGAAAGACTTCTTGCGACATATTTGGCCACAGCTAATCTACGTTGATCTGACAGTGATAGCATATTAATTTTCTTTGTACACCTTCAATGTGTTTGTGTGCACTGGGACACCAAGCGCTAATTTGATAGCTTTGCTGTCTATACTTTGCAATTTTTTCAGTAGACTTTGAGGAGCTGAAAAATAAACTTCTTGTCCGTACACTAGTTTTGATCTTATTAGAGAAACAGCTAGGTGCAGGAGGGTTTTGTATCCTGAGCCCACGGTTGAATACAAATAATTTTTAATAAGTTTAAACGTTTCCTTGTTTTAGCTATCAAGCTTTCAATGTAAAAACGCCAGTTAAGTTTAGGGGTTAAATTCACACCCAGAAATTTTATGTTTTGTGAGTACTGCAATTCAGAACCATTCAATTTGAAGCTTGGCAAATACATTGGATTGTCTCCATTATTGAAAAACATTAATTGTGTTTTTTTCACCTGAGAGAGTAACGCCCGTTATTTTCCATAAAGTTGTTTAATTTATCTATCTCTAACTGATATATTTTCTGTATATGATTCATAATTCTCTTGCCAGTATGCTTTCGGATATTTGTATTTATCCACATAGCAATGTCATCGGCATATTGTACTAAACTCACACTTTTTGATAATATCTTTGGAAGATCATAAATAAGAATGTTAAACAACATGGGGGCTATAATAGAGCCCTGTGGAATTCCGATATCAATGCTCTGAAAAGACGAGTAAACTTTCCCTATTCTTGTACATATGGATCTCTGCGATAAAAAAGAACTTTTAAAGTATTGAAAATCGTTCCATTAATTCCTATTTCTTTCAATTTGTAAAGTAGTCTAGCGTGCCAGATACTATCATACGCTTTTCTGATATCAAAAAAGGTAGCAAGAGTACTTTTTCGTCTAGCAAACTGCTTTTTGATTTGACTTGTAAGTTTCACCAAATGATCTATTGTACATCGACCTTTGCGAAATCCTGCTTGATTCACTGGGATTATACTTTCTTTTTCACAAAAATATAAAAGACGTCTTTGGATAATCTTTTCTAACAACTTTCCAACGTGAGAGGTTAGTGCTATTGGCCTGTAGCTACCGATGTCAGACCTGGGCTTACCTTGTTTTGGAACTGGGACTACAACAGATCTCTTCCAGATACTAGGGAGAGTTCCATTAAACCACATTTTGGTAACATGAATGCAGTAGTCGTTTCCAATGTGAAGCAAGTGGTATAACAGTTGATAAGATATACCATCTAGGCCAACAGCACTTAAATTTGAAGAAAAAGATTCTAACTCTCCCAAAATTCATCATATGTAACAGGAGCGTTTAAATAATGGAAATGATTTGGTGGTGGATCCTGATATATAGTGTGTGTCTCAAGCACACACACACAACACACACACACACACACACACACCACACACACACACACAACACACACACACACACACACACACACACACACACACAAGCACACGCACACCACACACACACACACACACACACACACACACACACACACACACACACACACACACACACACACCACACACACATGGAAAAAAGAAAAAGAAAGAAAAAGAAGGAACAGAGAGACAGTGGGTCAGAACGGATGTGCAAACTTACGACATCATCATCTATCAGATTTGGTCTTCTTCCTCAACTCGCCCCTCTGCATCCTTCATGAACAAGATGGTTGGCTGTGATCACCAACAGCCAGCCAGCCAACCACTCAGCCAGCCAGAAATCCAAGACTGTCAGACACGAGGGCATTCAGACAGATGAACAGAAACACAGTCAAGGTTACCAGACAGACAAACAGACAGACACTGCCATTCGATCGGCGTTTTCACCGTGGCATTTCCAGGAATGCTCCACCATGCCAACGGCTGTGAGACAGCGGTCTGGCACCAAACCAGGACGGATTAGAGCGTACTGTGGGGGCGGGGATTAGGGATGACAGATATTCTCAAAACCCCTTGAGGTGACAATATTCTCAAAACCCTCCCTTCCCTCTTCTCCCCTGATGTGTATTCTCTTTCACAGGCGAATGATGGGGGTAGGGGGTGGGATGGTGTGACAGAGGTTCAGGAACCTTCATCCTCAACCCCTCCCCTCCACCGTCTACCTTTCCCAGCCCCTGGTCCTGTCCAGAATAATAGAAAATGATCCCCCTGAAAAAACGCGCTTTCCAGGAAGAGAAAGAAAAGAAAGGAAGGCCAATAACGAGAAAAAGCAACGTCATCATCAATTTCTTCACTGCGTCCATAAAGATACCATACCAAATTGTACTCTGTTCCTTCACCTTCTCTCTCTCTCTCTCTCTCTCTCTCTCTCTCTCTCTCTCTCTCTCTTCTCGCTCTCGCTCTCTATCGCTCTCTCTCTCTCTCGTCTCTCTCTCTCTCTCTCTCTCTCTCTCTCTCTCTCTCTTCTCTCTCTCTCTCTCTCTCTCTCTCTGATCATCTGTCACTCCAACCCACCCCACCACCCCATTCACCGCCGTTTTCCAGTCTACAACTTTTTTGGCACTTGCTCCTTCTTTTTTGACGAGAGCGCTTTCGTCTGGCAGTGGTCACCTCCAACAACAACAGTGGTCACCTCCAACAAGTGGTTCGCTCCAACAACAGTGGTCACCTCCAACAACAACAACATTGCTTTCTTCTCTTCCCCCATTCCCCTGCTTCGCTTGCCATTGCACCCCCGCCCTCCACCCCCACCAACACCCCCCACCCCTCTTCTTGTGTCGGAGTAGTCCTGTGTTTTGTGACTGAGCATCAGTGAAGAACTGCAGTGGCTGTAAGTCCTGAACCAACGACGAGTGAAGATTGTCTTCTCTTGTCTTGCCTTGCCTTGTCCTGTGTTGTCTTCTCTTGTCTTGCCTTGCCTTGTCCTGTGTTGTCTTCTCTTGTCTTGGCTTGCCTTGTCCTGTGTTGTCTTCTCTTGTCTTGCCTTGCCTTGTCCTGTGTTGTCTTCTCTTGTCTTGCCTTGCCTTGTCCTGTGTTGTCTTCTCTTGTCTTGCCTTGCCTTGTCCTGTGTTGTCTTCTCTTGTCTTGCCTTGCCTTGTCCTGTGTTGTCTTCTCTTGTCTTGCCTTGCCTTGTCCTGTGTTGTCTTCTCTTGTCTTGCCTTGCCTTGTCCTGTGTTGTCTTCTCTTGTCTTGCCTTGCCTTGTCCTGTGTTGTCTTCTCTTGTCTTGCCTTGCCTTGTCCTGTGTTGTCTTCTCTTGTCTTGCCTTGCCTTGTCCTGTGTTGTCTTCTTTTGTTTTGTTTTGCTTTGTATTGTGTTGCGTTCCTTTGCGTTACGTTGAGTTGTATTGTGTTTAATGCATTGTATTGTACTGCGCTGAGTTGGTGCAGTGTGTGTTCTATTGTATTGCTTTGTTATGTGTTCACGGATTGGATCCCATTTTGAATGTTGAATGGTTTTTACATTTTTTGGTGCTGTATAGCTGCATTGTTTGGGATTGTATGGGTTATACTGCGGTGCATTGTATTGCATTACATTGCATGGTATTGCATTGCATTGGGTTTCTTTGCATTGCATTTTATTTATTGCTTATGGTGTATTGTCTTGTATCATACTGTACTGCATTGTACCATTCTGTTTTATGTTGAGTTGTTTTGTTTTGAAATCGGTTTTGTATTTCACCACATTGTTTTACTTAGTGATGATTTCTGAATCTGATGTCTTTCCACGTGAATTGAATTCACACAATGCATCACACTTTGTGGTGTTGCATTAAATCTTGTTGTATTGCCTCGCCTTTTGTTGTGTTGTGTTGTGTTGTTGTGTTGTGTTGCGTTGGTTGGTTGCGTTGCTTGCAGTTGCGTTGCATTGCATTGTATTGTATTGTATTGTATTGTATTGTATTGTATTGCACTGTAGTGTATTGTATTGCATTGCATTCCATTGTGTTGCCTTGTATTGTATTGCGTTGCATTGCACTGTATTGCATTGTATTGTATTGTATTGCTTTGCATTGCACTGTATATTGGCATTGTATTGCACTGTGTTGTATTGTATTTATTGCACTGTATTGCTTTGCATTGTATTGTATTGCTTGCATTGCATCACACTGCATTGTATTGTATTTCCACCGTATTGCATTGTATTGTATTGCAACGTATTCATTGCATTGCATTGCATTGTATTATATTGCAACGTATTGCATTGCATTGCATTGTATTGTTTGTTTTGTATTGTATTGCAGTGTCCTCTAGCTGACAATACACCCATGTCTTTCGTTCCAACACGCCTACACATGCCCCCTGTGACAAGAAGGGCTGGGAGATGTGGTCCGCAAGGGAAAGCACTCAGAGTGTGTTCTCTATTAGAATTAGAGAGTAGTTTTTATATCAAAAATTCAACTCCACTCTCGCTCTCTCGCTCTCTCTCTCTCTCTCTCTCTCTCTCTCTCTCTCTCTCTCTCTCTCTCTCTCTCTCTCTCTCTCTAGTGGGTGGAAGGGGCAACTTTCCGGTTCTAGTCATTGAATGAATGTTTTGTTTTACTCAGGACTATTGAAGATGCTCAAGAATGGTTCAGGAGTAATTCACCTTCGGTTTGTGCACTTGAAACTGTCTGTGCTCCAAGTGACAGGCAGAATTACAAATAGGTTGAAACATGAAATGATGTATGAACAACAGATAGGCTGACACAAGTTAAGTGCTATTTCCCCACCACACACACACACACACACACACACACACACACACACACACACACACACACACACACACACACACACACACACACACACACACACATACACTTTACTTGTGTAGACAAAATTCAAATATTCACTTAAGCGTGACTTTAACAGAATCAGTCTGCCTGCGCTGGGGCTGGATTCTTCTCACTTTATCACATCACAATGGATGAAATGTCTGATAATTTGAACTGGAGTCCAGTGGGTACATAACAAGTTAGCTTCAAAGGCGGAGAGATGTGCAGATCTCTTTCCAGGCTGTGGGTGTTTGATCCGCTACTTTTAGACTGGCTGATGTGTTGTTGGTTTACATGACCACATTGAGGCATGGAGTATCGATCCGGTGCTTTGCGGGTTCGAATCTTCGACGGGCCGTTTCGGTACAGAGGGATTTTTCCCTCGAAGTTAACATTGGTTCTGACTCCCTTTCCCCATACAGTCCTTCGAGTGACACTATAAACCGTGGTTCTGTATGTGAACGCACGCATAACATCTTGCACACACGTAAAATCCCATCACCAACTTTCGGAAGAGAAGGCCAGTTTGGCCGTTGGTCTGGATGACACGTTACACATAGCATGCACCTTCCTCGAAGATGGAGTATGGCTGCCTTAATGGCGGGATAAAAAAGACGGTCATGCACACAAAACTCCGCTCCCTTTGTTGGGCAGATGGGATTAACACTTGCCTGTCTATACAGGGAGTGTCCGCAGGAGTATCAGCCTGCGTACGCAGAAGAAGAAAGAAGATCCAGTGCTAAGCCTTTTTTTTTCCAGACGTGCTTCTGTCCTGAGGTATTTCTTCTGGCACGATCAGTGGAACTTGACACAGGGTCTCAGAGTAGGAGAGATGGACATTGCCTTAACTTGACACAGGGTCTCAGAGTAGGAGAGATGGACATTGCCTTAACTTGACACAGGGTCTCAGAGTAGGAGAGATGGACATTGCCTTAACTTGACACAGGGTCTCAGAGTAGGAGAGATGGACATTGCCTTAACTTGAAGACATGGTCTCAGAATAGGAGAGATGGACATTGCCTTCTCTAGCCTACACCAGTGTGGAGGTTTACACACTGAAATTGGACTGCGGTCAGTCTTACGGCCTATGGTGAACAAGTGAAATGCGTAGGAAAAAGTGGGTGGGGTTTAGTCATCTGAAAGGGACGTGGGGGGGGGGGGCGGGCGGCAAGGGTGGTTGGGTAGGTGAGTGGGTGAAGTTCATCTGAAAGGAGACATGCAGTGTGGTATGATCTCTCATATGTTGGAGGTCTTTAATGTGGTATCATCTCTCATATGTTGGAGGTCTTTTAGCCTTCATGCTGACAAACGAAGTTATGGTGTCCACACCTGCAAGACACGTGCAGGCACTCACAGCAATGACACACCCAACCAGTTTATGGGGTGCATTGAATAAACTGATAGATTCGGGTGACAGCAGAGCGGCAATCTTAACCAAGAAACAAGATTGAAAATGAAATGAGGCAGGGAACAGTAAACAATAAACAATAAACAAGTAGGGTAACTCTTGCTCCCATAAGAAAACCTAACACAAAGTAACTTTTGTTCAAGACTGGCACAGCCTTTTAAACTTGAAAAAGTCAAACAAATACAAAGACGAACAATCTAATAGTGGGGGAAAACAAGCGCAGGCCAACAACCCTCTGTCATCACAGAAGTGACTCGGCAAAGATTTGGACTTGGGGAGGGAGGGGGGGGGTTGAAGATGAAGAAGATGGGAACATGAAATTAAGAAAATATATTATGAATATGAAAACTCTTCGCTAGTGCATGAGGGAACCATCGTAATCTCTCTCGAAGGCAGATCTATTTGTATTGCCTGCTCCTAGGCCTTTCGTCCGCTGGATCGGACTCATCAGGGAGACACGGCTGGTTGTGTCTGTGCTCCTGGCGTCAAATAGAGACACACCACAGTCCATGATACTGTGGTGTTCTCACCACCAAGGGTTCAAAAAAGAATCCAACAGCACCCATAAAGCAGCCAGCAAAGGGTAGTAAATGAAACAAAACGAAAGTGTGGGGAGGAACAAAGTTGCTGAAAAAGAAACAAGAGTGAATGGGGGGGGGGGGGGGGGGGGTGCGGGGTGTGTGGCTTTCCCTGGAGTGGCGTGGGTGGCAGAAAAGGAATCCTTGTCCAGACTACGAGCAGTGACAGCACTATCGGATACGAAGGGGAGGGGAAGGAAAGGAGGGGTGGTGGTGGCGACCCACACCACCAGTTACGTCAAAATGATCTGAAACGTTATCGTCAGCGTAGGGCGTCTCGGTGTTGTGTCTGGTTGCATCAAAAGTTAGTCAGACAGACAGAGGGAAGGGAGGGAGAGGAGCAGGAGGAGGTTCAGGGAGTGACAGCTGATACTGGAAAATGCTGTAAACTGATAACCCTAAGGGCCATTTGTGTATGCGTGTGTGAGCGCGCGCGCGCGCCTCTGTGTGTGTGTGTGTGTGTGTGTGTGTGTGTGTGTGTGTGTTGTGTGTGTGCAGGCCTGCGTGTTTATATGCATACGTGTGTGTGTGCGTGTGTGTGTTAATGCGTGCACGTGCGTGCATGTTTGTAGCCGTATGTGTGCACTATATGGGTCACTGTGTGTTTCTGTACAAGACAGGTTGATGACAATGATGTTGACGCTGACAAGGAAATGGGCTAACAATGGAACAGTGAAATCGTTTAAGCTTTTTTCTGCTCTCTTCCAGTTGTTTTAATGACTAATTTCACAACCAGTCTCCAATACAGTAGAATGATATACTTACCTATACATTTGAGTCCTTAGTTATCCCCAAATCAATGTGTCTCTCTGTATTTTCATCTGAGCCCCTCGTCTGTTGGTCGATCTGTCTGTCTTTTTGTCTTTTTGTCTGTCAGTCTGTCTGTCTGTCTGTCTGTCTGTCTGCCTCTGTCTCTCTCACTCTCTCTCTCTCTCTCTCCACCTCCTTCCCTCCCCTCTCTCTCTTTCTATATGTCTGTCTCCCTGCCCTCTCCCTCTCTCTCCACTCCATACCATCTACTCCTTTATACATGTCAAAATAGAAATAGCAACATGATTAATTTCAATATGGGTGATCATCTATATGCATTACTGAATTCCATCCAGTTTTGTCAAACAGTCTCGACTAATTACTACATCAACAACAGAATGTGTCGAACCTGGCTGGACCGTCGCCGGCAACGAAGAACTGACGCAAAAGGTCTGGCTGGAATTCCAATGCATAGGCTGGAGCTGATGGCGAGGAGCATTCAAGACAAGAGGGCAACACAAACTTTAAAAGAGGGGAGTAGAGAGGCCATTAAATGGATCCCAGCAGGTCAGAGAAAAAGAGGACGACCCAGGATGAGCTGGCGACAGACAGTGGAGAGAGACCTCAGACTCGTTGACAGAGGATGGAGTGACACCAGCAGACTGGCCGAGGACCGTGCACAGTGGAGCGCCTTGACTACCTCATGCGTCGCAAGACGAGGGAGCATCTAAGTCTACGTAAGTAAGTAGAGTTTGGGAATGGAATAGGGGCAAGAGTGGAAGGCAGGGAGGGGGGAGGGGGTCGTATGTGATGTCCTGTGTCTGTAGGCTCAGCAGAGGCACTGGTCACTGTACTGGTCAACACAACTGAAGAAATTTGACAAGAGTCCAGTGCTTCCAATGGTGTGCTGTTTCATACGAGACGACCCGAATAATTCAAGACAGACAGACAGACAGACAGACAGACAGACAGACAGACAAAGCAAACACAAACACTACGACACCCTGAGTCCAGAAGATAGGTTGACCATTTACGTGTCATGGGTGTGGACCAGAGGTATTGATGATTAAGGCTTCGACACACAATGTCTCCCCAATCAGTAGACCTTTGTCAGATGGGCTGGACTCCGGGCAGAACGTGTCTGCTTTACTAACGCTGGAATATGGCAAGCGGCCAATCCCTCGGATGAATAGGAGGGTGGAACAGTGGAACAAAATTCTCAGTACCCTCGCTCCCCCACCCTCACGTACTGCCACGTCACGCATGCGCCCCCCCCCCCCCCCGCCCCAACTCTTTCAAACCATGACCCCCCCACCCCCTACTCATCTGCTCCCCCTCCTCTCCTCCAGCCTGGCCCTTGCCTTTCTCCCTGCTTTTCTACTCACTGGTCAGCTTCTTCTCCCCTCCTCTCCTCCAGCCTGGCCCTTGCCTTTCTCCCTGCTTTTCTACTCACTGGTCAGCTTCTTCTCCCCTCCTCTCCTCCAGCCTGGCCCTTGCCTTTCTCCCTGCTTTTCTACTCACTGGTCAGCTTCTTCTCCCCTCCTCTCCTCCAGCCTGGCCCTTGCCTTTCTCCCCGCTTTTCTACTCACTGGTCAGCTTCTTCTCCCCTCCTCTCCTCCAGCCTGGCCTTGCCTTTCTCCCTGCTTTTCTACTCATGGTCAGCTTCTTCTCCCCTCCTCTCCTCCAGCCTGGCCCTTGCCTTTCTCCTGCTTTTCTATCACTGGTCAGCTTCTTCTCCCCTCCTCTCCTCCAGCCTGGCCCTTGCCTTTCTCCTGCTTTTCTATTCACTGGTCAGCTTCTTCTCCCCCTCCTCTCCTCCAGCCTGGCCCTTGCCTTTCTCCCTGCTTTTCTATTCATGGTCAGCTTCTTCTCCCCTCCTCTCCTCCAGCCTGGCCCTTGCCTTTCTCCTGCTTTTCTATTCACTGGTCAGCTTCTTCTCCCCTCCTCTCCTCCAGCCTGGCCCTTGCCTTTCTCCCTGCTTTTCTACTCACTGGTCAGCTTCTTCTCCCCTCTCTCTCCAGCCTGGCCTTGCTTTTCCCTGCTTTTCTACTCACTGGTCAGCTTCTTCTCCCTCCTCTCCTCCAGCCTGGCCTTGCTTTCTCCTGCTTTTCTACTCATGGTCAGCTTCTTCTCCCCCTTTCTCCGCCTGGCCCTTGCCTTTCTCCCTGCTTTTTACTCACTGGTCAGCTTCTTCTCCCCCTCCTCTCCTCAGCCTGGCCCTTGCCTTTCTCCTGCTTTTCTATTCATGGTCAGCTTTTCTCCCCTCTCTCTCCAGCCCGGCCCTTGCCTTTCTCCCTGCTTTTCTATTCACTGGTCAGCTTCTTCTCCCCTCCTCTCCTCCAGCCTGGCCCTTGCCTTTCTCCCTGCTTTTCTACTCACTGGTCAGCTTCTTCTCCCCCTCCTCTCCTCCAGCCTGGCCCTTGCTTCTCCCTGCTTTTCTACTCACTGGTCAGCTTCTTCTCCCCTCCTCTCCTCCAGCCTGGCCCTTGCATTTCTCCCTGCTTTTCTACTCACTGGTCAGCTTCTTCTCCCCTCCTCCACCAGCCTGGCCTTGCCTTTCCCTGCTTTTCTACTCACTGGTCAGCTTCTTCTCCCCCTCCCCTCCTCCAGCCTGGCCTTGCCTTTCTCCCTGCTTTTCTTACTCACATGGTCAGCTTCTTCTCCCCTCCTCTCCTCCAGCTGGCCTTGCCTTCTCCTGCTTTCTACTACTGGTCAGCTTCTTCTCCCCTCCTCTCCTCCAGCCTGGCCCTTGCCTTTCTCCTGCTTTCTACTCACTGGTCAGCTTCTTCTCCCCTCTCTCCTCAGCCTGGCCTTGCCTTTCTCCTGCTTTTCTACTCACTGGTCAGCTTCTTCTCCCCTCCTTCCTCCAGCTGGCCTTGCCTTTTCTCCCTGCTTTTCTACCATGGTCAGCTTCTTCTCCCCCTCCTCTCCTCCAGCTGGCCCTTGCCTTTCTCCCTGCTTTTCTACTCACTGGTCAGCTTCTTCTCCCCCTCCTCTCCTCAGCCTGGCCTTGCCTTTCTCCATGCTTTTCTACTCACTGGTCAGCTTCTTCTCCCTCCTCTCTCCAGCCTGGCCTTGCCTTTCTCCTTGCTTTTCTACTCACTGGTCAGCTTCTTCTCCCCCTCCTCTCCTCCAGCTGGCCTTGCCTTTCTCCCTGCTTTTCTATTCACTGGTCAGCTTCTTCTCCCCTCCTCTCCTCCAGCCTGGCCCTTGCCTTTCTCCTGCTTTTCTACTCACTGGTCAGCTTTCTCTCCCCCTCCTCTCCTCCAGCCTGGCCCTTGCCTTTTCCTGCTTTTCTACTCACTGGTCAGCTTCTTTCCCCTCCTCTCTCCAGCCTGGCCCTTGCCTTTCTCCTGCTTTTCTATTCATGGTCGCTTCTTCTCCCCCTCTCTCCTCCAGCCTGGCCTTGCCTTTTCCCTGCTTTTCTACTCACTGGTCAGCTTCTTCTCCCCTCTCTCCCAGCCTGGCCCTTGCCTTTCTCCCTGCTTTTCTACTCACTGGTCAGCTTCTTCTCCCCTCCTTCCTCCAGCCTGGCCCTTGCCTTTCTCCCTGCTTTTCTATTCACTGGTCAGCTTCTTCTCCCTCTCTCCTCCAGCCTGGCCCTTGCCTTTCTCCCTGCTTTTCTATTCACTGGTCAGCTTCTTCTCCCCCTCCTCTCCTCCAGCCTGGCCCTTGCCTTTCTCCCTGCTTTTCTACTCACTGGTCAGCTTCTTCTCCCCCTCCTCTCCTCCAGCCTGGCCTTGCCTTTTCTTCCCTGCTTTTCTCTCACTGGTCTGCTTCTTTTCTCCCTCTCCTCTCCTCCAGCCTGGCCTTGCCTTTCTCCCTGCTTTTCTACTCATGGTCAGCTTCTTCTCCCCCTCTCCTCCAGCCTGGCCCTTGCCTTTCTCCCTGCTTTTCTATCACTGGTCAGCTTCTTCTCCCCCTCCTCTCCTCCAGCTGGCCCTTGCCTTTCTCCCTGCTTTTCTACTCACTGGTCAGCTTCTTCCCCTCCTCTCCTCCAGCCTGGCCCTTGCCTTTCTCCCTGCTTTTCTACTCACTGGTCAGCTTCTTCTCCCCCTCCTCTCTCCAGCCTGGCCCTTGCCTTTTCTCCCTCTTTTCTACTCATGGTCAGCTTCTTCTCCCCTCCTTCTCCGCCTGGCCTTGCCTTTCTCCTGCTTTTCTACTCATGGTCAGCTTCTTTCTCCCCCCCTCTCCTCCAGCTGGCCCTTGCCTTTCTCCCTGCTTTTCTACTCACTGGTCAGCTTCTTCTCCCCTCTCTCCTCCAGCCTGGCCCTTGCCTTTCTCCTGCTTTTCTACTCACTGGTCAGCTTCTTCTCCCCCTCCTCCTCCAGCCTGGCCCTTGCCTTTCTCCCTGCTTTTCTACTCACTGGTCAGTTCTTCTCCCCTCCTCCTCAGCCTGGCCCTTGCCTTTCTCCCTGCTTTTCTACTCATGGTCAGTTCTTCTCCCCTCCTCTCCTCCAGCCTGGCCCTTGCCTTTCTCCCTCTTTTTACTCACTGGTCAGCTTCTTCTCCCTCCTCTCCTCCAGCCTGGCCCTTGCCTTTCTCCCTGCTTTTTACTCATGGTCAGCTTCTTCTCCCCTCCTCTCCTCAGCCTGGCCCTTGCTTTCTCCTGCTTTTCTACTCATGGTCAGTTCTTTCTCCCCCTCCTCTCCTCAGCTGGCCCTTGCCTTTCTCCTGCTTTTCTACTCACTGGTCGCTTTCTTCCCCCCTCTCTCCTCCAGCCTGGCCTTGCTTTCTCCTGCTTTTCTACTCACTGGTCAGCTTCTTCTCCCCTCCTCTCTCCAGCCTGGCCTTGCCTTTCTCCTGCTTTTCTACTCACTGGTCAGATTCTTCTCACCCCCTCTCCTCAGCTGGCCCTTGCCTTTCTCCCTGCTTTTCTACTCACTGGTCAGCTTCTTCTCCCCCTCTCTCCTCCAGCCTGGCCCTTGCCTTTCTCCCTGCTTTTCTACTCACTGGTCAGCTTCTTCTCCCCCTCCTTCTCCTCCAGCCTGGCCCTTGCCTTTCTCCTTGCTTTTCTACTCACTGGTCAGCTTCTTCTCCCCTCCTCTCCTCCAGCTGGCCCTTGCCTTTCTCCCTGCTTTTTAATTCACTGGTCAGCTTCTTCTCCCCTCCTTCCTCCAGCCTGGCCCTTGCCTTTCTCCCTGCTTTTCTACTCAATGGTCAGCTTCTTTCTCCCCTCTCTCCTCCAGCCTGGCCCTTGCCTTTCTCCCTGCTTTTCTACTCACTGGTCAGCTTCTTCTCCCCCTCCTCTCCTCCAGCCTGGCCTTGCCTTTCTCCCTGCTTTTCTATTCACTGGTCAGCTTCTTCTCCCCTCCTCTCCTCCAGCCTGGCCCTTGCCTTTCTCCCTGCTTTTTATCACTGGTCAGCTTTTCTCCCTCCTCTCTCCTCAGCTGGCCCTTGCTTTTCCCTGCTTTTCTACTCACTGGTCAGCTTCTTTCCCCTCCTCTCCTCCAGCCTGGCCCTTGCCTTTCTCCTGCTTTTCTATTCACTGGTCAGCTTCTTCTCCCCTCCTCCTCCAGCCTGGCCCTTGCCTTTCTCCTGCTTTTTATCACTGGTCAGCTTCTTCTCCCCCTCCTCTCCTCCAGCTGGCCCTTGCCTTTCTCCCTGCTTTTCTACTCACTGGTCAGCTTTTCTTCTGCCCCTCCTCTACCTCCAGCCTGGCCCTTGCCTTTCTCCCTGCTTTTCTTACTCATGGTCAGCTTCTTCTCCCCCTCCTCTCCTCCAGCTGGCCCTTGCCTTTCTCCTGCTTTTCTATCACTGGTCAGCTTCTTCTCCCCCTCCTCTCCTCCAGCCTGGCCCTTGCCTTTCTCCCTGCTTTTCTATTCACTGGTCAGCTTCTTCTCCCCTCCTCTCCTCCAGCTGGCCTTGCCTTTCTCCCTGCTTTTTATTCACTGGTCAGCTTCTTCTCCCCCTCCTCTCCTCCAGCTGGCCCTTGCCTTTCTCCTGCTTTTCTATTCATGGTCAGCTTCTTCTCCCTCCTTCTCCAGCCCGGCCCTTGCCTTTCTCCTGCTTTTCTATTCACTGGTCAGCTTCTTTCCCCTCCTCTCCTCCAGCCTGGCCCTTGCCTTTCTCCTGCTTTTCTACTCACTGGTCAGCTTCTTCTCCCCTCCTCTCCTCCAGCCTGGCCCTTGCCTTTCTCCTGCTTTTCTACTCACTGGTCAGCTTCTTCTCCCCCTCCCCTCCTCCAGCCTGGCCTTGCCTTTCTCCTGCTTTTCTATTCACTGGTCAGCTTCTTCTCCCCCTCCTCTCCTCCAGCCCAGCCCTTGCCTTTCTCCCTGCTTTTCTATTCACTGGTCAGCTTCTTCTCCCCTCCTCTCCTCAGCCTGGCCCTTGCCTTTCTCCCTGCTTTTCTATCACTGGTCAGCTTCTTCTCCCCCTCCTCTCTCCAGCTGGCCTTGCCTTTCTCCCTGCTTTTCTACTCATGGTCAGCTTCTTCTCCCCTCTCTCCTCCAGCCTGGCCCTTGCCTTTCTCCCTGCTTTTTCTACTCATGGTCAGCTTCTTCTCCCCTCCTCTCCTCCAGCCTGGCCTTGCCTTTCTCCCCGCTTTTCTATTCACTGGTCGCTTCTTCCCCCTCCTCTCCTCCAGCCTGGCCCTTGCCTTTCTCCTGCTTTTCTATTCACTGGTCAGCTTCTTCTCCCCTCCTCTCCTCCAGCTGGCCCTTGCCTTTCTCCCTGCTTTTCTATCACTGGTCAGCTTCTTCTCCCCCTCCTCCTCCAGCTGGCCCTTGCCTTTCTCCCTGCTTTTCTATTCACTGGTCTGCTTCTTCTCCCCTCCTCTCTCCCGCGGCACCTTGCCCTTCTCCCTGCTTTCTATTCACTGGTAGCTTCTTCTTCCTCTCTCCTCCAGCCTTAGCCTTGCCTTTCTCCCCGCTTTTCTATTCATCTGGTCAGCTTCTTCTCCCTCTTCCTCCAGCCCGCCTTGCCTTTCTCCTGCTTTTCTATTCACTGGTCAGCTTCTTTCCCCATCCTCTTCCTCCAGCCTGCCCTTGCCTTCCCCTGCTTTTCTACTCACTGGTCAGTTCTTCTAACCTAAGCTCGAAGCAAGCTTCGCGGACTGCAATGAGTCCTACTTCCGCTTGCGTTAGCAATTTCGTTTTTGTATACAACAGCCCTTTCCTTGGCTATCAATATTCCTCTTCTTCTTCACACTAAAGAGTCCTCTCTCTCTCTCTCTCTCACTCTCTCTCTCTCTACTCCCCATCTCGCTCCTCTCTCTCTCTCTCTTACCCCACATACGCACCTGCGCGCTGCGCGCGCGCGCGCGCGCACACACACAACACACACACACACACACACACACCCACAAAACACACACACACGCACGCACGCACGCACGCACACGCGCACGCTCATGCACGCACACACACACACACACACACACACACACACACACACACACACACACACACACACACACAACACACATGCACGCACGCACGCACGCAGCACGCACGCACGCACGCACGCACCACACACACACACACACACACACACACAATTGGATACATTCGTCTATATCACTTAATGTGGAAAGACGTTAAATTGAAGACAACAACAACAACAACACACACACACACACAACACACACACATGCACACACAGGCATATATGCTCGCGCTCACACATACACACACGCACGCACGCACGCACGCACGCACGCACTCACGCACGCACGCAGCACGCACACACACACACACACACACACACACACACACACACACACACACACAACACATGACATACACACACATGCACAACATATGAGCACACTAACGAGAGTTTGAATGTGTGTGCTTGTATGTGGACATGCTCACATGCTCACATGTATATTCATACACGCGGTTTGCTTATTCATTTATACACAAAAGCATATAACGCACAGAGAGAGACGTAGACGTAGACGTCTTTTTATTCGTAAAGGCCATAGCCCTTCGAAATAACATGTCATACGCGCAGGTCAACTCATTTAACTAGCTTAGCACAAAATTTTACGGTCTTAACATATCATTTCGCATTCAAAACGCCTTATACAAATACAAAGCGAACTGTTTAATTGTGTTTTCATTCAATGATGCCATTAACATAATCAGTGTGAAGAAAACGTGGTTTTCTTAAGTACTTAGGTGGGATTAATTGCTGTCGAACAGCTTGTAGTTTAGAACAAGTGAGAACAAAATGAATTTCATTTTCATCATCTTCGTAACAGAGTGGGCATGTAAAATTACGATCATTCAAAGGCTGTAACGGTTAGAATGTACACAGATATCCGATACACCAAACTGAATTTTGTGACAATATATTTATATGTCTGTTAATCTGCATTGATAAGTACCTTGGAATACAATGTGAAGGATTTAACAATCTGTAAATATCAAACCGGTGACTGTCTTCAACATGGAAATTCCATCTTTGCCAGTTACAATCGATTGACCTTTGCCGAAACACACGAATAAAACTATGTATGTCATCTACACCCTGATTATCCCACACAACACCAAAAACCAAATTCGTTACGTTTCAACCTTACTTTAGTAGCCCAATTACTCTTACCCTAGCGTCTAGCTGTACTAACATTTTGTACGCTTTGTGAGGTAATCTTTCTGGGGGCATTCGAGTTATCTTTAGCCAGTAACGCATGCATCTAACCACCGAAAGTAAATGAATTGGATATCTGTTAGTTTCCCCATAGACCAGGTCATTTGGTGTTTGTAGTGAAACACCGAGAAACTTTTTTAATGCGTACAAATGAATCTTTTCAATTTGTATAGAGGCAACTTCGAGGCCCCATAACTCAGCTCCGTACTGTACCATTGGTTGAATCTGAGAATCGAATAACAACAAAAACAATGTCAGAGACTCATATTCGAGCATACGCAGTTTTTTTAGGATACAAAAGTAACATTGTTTAGCTCTGCTTATAAGATCATTGCAAGCAAATCTGAAACTTAAACGGGTTGAGAAATGTATACCCAAGTACTTATAAGCATTCACCACTGGCATAGCAATTCCATTATACATCCATTTTTCCCGTGCAGCAAGATATCCACCTTTCCTAAACATTATAATATTACTTTTGCCATGTTTACCTTCACCTGGAGAGATTCAGTAGCTCTTTCTAAATTATTTAACGACTTTGCAGACCAACTATTGTTTCTGATATCAATACAACGTCATCAGCTAACAGGAGAATAACTTTCTCCAAAGCATCATTTAAAAAGTGAGCTCCGTGCCAACGTTATGTATTATTCTAAAGTTAATTCGTTAATACATAGAGAAAAAAGAACGGGACTACAGACACCCTTATTTGACTCCCAATGTGCAGTTTATGTAGTCTGTTAGGGATGATCCGCATCTCACTCTCGCCTTCACAGAGTTATACATGCTCAAAATACATCTATATAATTTACTCGGATTCCATGCTTCACCAGAATTGGCCATAATATACTTCTGTTGACAGAGTCAAACGCTTTTTCAAAATCAATAAAAAGCTACATATAATTCTCGGTTTAGACAGAACTGTTTTCGAACAAAGGCATCAAAGTAAACATGTGATCTGTAGTTGAATAATTCCATTTAAATCCAGCTTGATATTCGCTGTAATATTGTTCTCTTCGACCATTCCTGAAGTCTTCTGTTAATGATAGCACTACATAATTTACTACTAATGTTACACAGCGAAATTCCTCTATAGTTGTTTGGGTTGTTAGCGTCACCTTTTTTTTTTATATAATGGGAGAACAATCGATTCAGCCCAACTTTCAGGAAACACACCTTTATCAAATAGAGTATTCATAAATTTGCTAAAAAGTTCATCACCAAATCAGATTTACAAGCAGTTTTAATTATTTCACTAATGATCCATCTGGGCCTGCAGCTTTTCGATTC
>CM031605.1:31576820-31584320 GCA_018398815.1 Conus ventricosus
CACAGTCCACTCTCTGATACAACCCACCCTCCACCACAGTCCACTCTGTGATACAACCACCCTCCACCACAGTCCACTCTGTGATACAACCCACCCTCCACCACAGTCCACTCTCTGATACAATCCACCCTCCACCACAGTACACTCTCCGATACAACCCACCCTCCACCACAGTCCACTCTCTAATACAACCCCCCACCTCCCACCAGTCCACTCTCTGATACAACCCACCCTCCACCACAGTCCACTCTCCGATACAACCCACCCTCCACCACAGTCCACTCTTGATACAAATCACCCTCCACCACAGTCCACTCCGTGATACAACCCACTCTCCACCACAGTCCACCCTCTGATACAACCCACCTCCACCACAGTCCCCCTCTGATACAACCAACCTCCACACAGTCCACTCCGTGATACAACCCACCTCCACCACAGTCCACTCTCTGATACAATCCACCCTCCACCACAGTCCACTTCGTGATACAACCCCCTCCACCACAGTCACCATCTGATACAATCAACCGTCCACCACAGTCACTCTCTGATACAACCCCCTCCACCACAGTCCACCCTCTGATACAATCAACCTCCACCACAGTCCACTCTCTGATACAACCCACCCTCCACCACAGTCCACTCTCTGATACAATCCACACTCCACCACAGTCCACTCTCTGATACAATCCACCTCCACCACAGTCCACCCTCTGAAACAATCACCTCACCACAGTCCACCTCTGATACAACCCACCCTCCACCACAGCCCACTCTCTGATACAATCCACCCTCCACCACAGTCCATTCTCTGATACAATCCACCCTCACCACAGTCCACCTCCGATTACAATCCACCCTCCACCACAGTCCACCCTCTGATACAACCCACCCTCCACCACAGTCCACCTCTGATATAACCCACCCTCACCACAGTTCCACTCTCTGATACAACCCACCCTCCACCACAGTCCATCTCTCTGATACAACCCACCCTCCACCACAGTCCACTCTCTGATACAATCCACACTCCACCACAGTCCACTCTCTGATACAATCCACCCTCCACCACAGTCCACACTGTGATACAGCCATCCTCCACCACAGTCTACTCTCTGATACAATCCACCTCCACCACAGTCCACTCTCTGATACAATCACCTCCACCACAGTCCACTCTGATACAACCCACCCTCCACCACAGTCCACTCTCTGATACAACCCACCCTCCACCACAGTCCACCCTCTGATACAACCCACCCTCCACACAGTCCACCTCTGATACAATCCACACTCACCCAAGTCCACCCTCTGATACAATCCACACTCCACCACAGTCCACTCTCTGATACAACCCATACTCCACCACAGTCCACTCTCTGATACAATCAACACTCCACCACAGTCACTCTCTGATACACCACCTCCACCACAGTCCACTCTCTGATACAACCCACCCTCCACCACAGTCCACTCTGTGATACAACCCACCCTCCACCACAGTCCACCTCTGATACAACCACGCTCCACCCATTCCACTCTCTGATACAATCAACCCTCCACCACAGTCACTCTCTGATAAACCCACCGTCCACCACAGTCCTATCTCTGATACAATCCACCTCCACCACAGTCCACCTCTGATACAACCCACCATCCACCACAGTTCACTCTCTGATACAACCCACCTCCACCACAGTCACTCTCTGATACAACCACCCTCCGACACAGTCCACTCTCTGACACAACCCACCCTCCACCACAGTCCACTCTCTGATACAAACCACCCTCCACCACAGTCCACTCTCGATACAATCCACCCTCCACCACAGTCCACTCGCTGATACAACCACCATCCACCACAGTCACTCTGTGATACAACCCACCCTCCACCACAGTCCACCTCTGATACAATCACCCTCCACCACAGTCCACTCTCTGATACAATCCACCCTCCACACAGTCACTCTGTGATACAATCCACCCTCCACCACAGTCCACCCTCTGATACAATCCACCCTCCACCACAGTCCACCCTCTGATACAACCCACCCTCACCACAGTCCCTCTCTGATACAACCCACCTCCACCACAGTCACTCTGTGATACAACCCACCCTCCACCACAGTCCACCCTCTGATACAATCACCCTCCACCACAGTCCACTCTCTGATACAATCACCCTCCAACACAGTCTACTCTCTGATACAATCCACCCTCCACCACAATCGACCCTCTGATACAACCACCCTCCACCACAGTGCACTCTCTGATACAACCCACCCTCCACCACAGTCCACTCTCTGATACAACCCACCCTCCACACATTCACCTCTGATACAACCCACCCTCCACCACAGTCCACTCTGATACAACCCACCCTCCACCACAGTCCACCCTCTGATACAACCACCCTCCACACCAGTCACCTCTGATACAACCCACCCTCCACCACAGTCCACTCTGTGATACAACCCACCCTCCACCACAGTCCACTCTCTGATACAACCCACCCTCCACACATTCCACCCTCTGATACAACCAACCTCCACCACAGTCCACTCTCTGATACAACCCACCCTCCACCACAGTCCACCCTCTGATACAACCCACCCTCCACCACAGTTCCACCCTCTGATACAACCCACCCTCACCACAGTCCACTCTGTGATACATCCCACCTCCACCACAGTCCACTCTCTGATAAACCACCCTCACCACACAGTCCACCCTCTGATACAATCCACCCTCCACCACAGTCCACTCTCTGATACAACCCACCTCCACCACAGTCCACTCTCTGATACAACCACCCTCCCACACAGTCCACTCTCTGATACAATCCACCCTCCATCACAGTCCACCCTCTGATACAATCACACCTCCACCACAGTCCACCCTCTGATACAATCCACCCTCCACCACAGTCCACTCTCGATACAACCCACCATCCACCACAGTCCACCTCTGATACAATCCACCTCCACCACAGTCCACTCTCTGATACAACCACCATCCACCACAGTCCACCCTCTGATACAATCCACCCTCCACACAAGTCCACCCTCTGATACAATCCACCCTCCACCACAGTCCACTCTCGATACAACCCACATCCACCACAGTCCACCTCTGATACAATCCACCCTCCACCACAGTCCACTCTCGATACAACCCACATCCACCACAGTCCACCCTGTGATACAATCCACCTCCACCACAGTCCACTCTCCGATACAATCCACCTCCACCACAGTCCACCTCTGATACAATCCACCCTCCACCACCAGTCCACCCTCTGATACAATCCACCTCCACCACAGTCCACTCTCTGATACACCCCACCATCCACCCAGTCTACTCTCTGATACAATCCACCTCCACCACAGTCCACCCTCTGATACAATCCACCCTCCACCACAGTCACTCTCGATACAATCCACTCACCACAGTCCACTCTCTGATACAACCCACACTCCACCACAGTCCACTCTCTGATACAACCCACCTCTCCACCACAGTCCACTCTGTGATACAACCACCCTCTCCCAGTCCATCTCCAAATCAATCCACCCTCCAAACAATCCACCCTCCAAAACAATCCGCCTTCAAACAATCCACCCTCCAATACAACCCACCTTCCAGCACTATCCACCATCCGACACAATCCATTCGGACAAGGACGGCAACTCTTTCCCACGCATTGTTTCATTCATGCTCATCTTGCGCCGAACTTGGCAAGATGAGTGATTGCTCGTTCTTCATTGTCGTTGTCCTGAGTGTTGTGTATCTTGCCTGAAGAAGACCTAAGAGGTCGACAGGCGTCGTTTTCTTTTCTGATTCGTTTGTCCATGTTGTTTGGCAGAGCTATTTCAAACACTTTTTAAAGATTTCCGCAATGAGGTCAAGACGAAACTTGTCCTGCCATGGTGTCATTTCAAGACTCGACGTCTGGATAAACCAGGGCCATCAGGTTGTCAGTGAAGGTCTCAGTCAACAGTGGACTGGTGATGTCCTTGTTTCTCCATGGATACCAGACCCAGACTTCGCCGGTATGTTTTTCGTGTAAACTACACTTTTTCCACAACGTGCTCCCAGAATTGAAATTCTGCATCTTCACAAGAATTCACGATCAGTGACACTACACTGTTACGTATCAGGCGGCAGATTAACTGGCATATAGTACAAAACCACAGTCCCACCTTTCATAGCAAACCATGTATCCATTAAGACACAACAGAACCCAGGAAGACCTGCTTGTCCTTTTCGAACAACAAAGCAACCATACCAGCACTGTTTTGCTCCCTCCTTTTCCAAGGTAGACTGAAAAGCTGTCCATTCACCCAATAATCAGCGTGTTCATTGAGGACACTCTACGGATGAAGATGAAGAAGCCAGATGCTGTTCTACATGGTCTTACAAAATTAAACGCACATTCACATGCCAAAATTATAAGTCTGTTCATGCCCATCTACTGAGAAACTAATTATGAGATAATTTGAGGTAGGTAGGTGAAACACCCTGCATGCTTGATACCCGCATCTCAGAACATCTCACTGACCCCAGTCTCCACTGACCTCAACCTGTCACACTGTGTTGTTGTCAACCTTCATCTGACAGTCATCCCCAAGTCATGGGCCTTTGGCAGGGTGACAGCTTTGAATGCACATTGCTGGAATGATGTCTCACTGCGAGACTGGGGACCGAATTCCACGGGGCATTACTACAGGAGCAACACAGCAATCTCTCTCTCTCTCTCTCTCTCTCTTCTCTCTCTCTCTCTCTCTCTCTCACACACACACACACACACACACACACACACACACACACACACACACACACACACACACACACACACACACATTTATTACGAGAGACAAGCAATCTGAATGTACGGACAGGTTTATGCAACTCACAGACACAATCGGAATTCTCTTTTTCTTTTAATCTTAGAGAGACAGAGACAGAGAGATAGAGACACACACACACACACACACACACACACACACACACACACACACACACACACACACACACACACACAGTCAAGACTCAAGACTCAATTTTTTTTTTCAGATGAAGACCTAGGACCCTTACTGAAGGGGGTGTAAACGTCACTAAGCAAGAGAAAACCATTCAGTGACACATACAAATTACACGACCCATCAACAAAATCAGATCCTTTATGGTATACACTGAAAGATAACGCTCTACGACGTCACAGTTTTCAGCCCACTAAACGCCTGATGAATATGCACTGCTGATTTTTTTTGTGTTACTATAGTCTCATGCTTTGTTGACATAAACAAAGTTAGCCTGAAATTGCATGGAACCTTGCGGTCTTTCGGTTGTATAAATTTTACTCGAAGAGAGAGAGAGAGAGAGAGAGAGAGAGAGAGAGAGAGAGAGAGAGAGAGAGAGAGAGAGAGAGAGAGAGAGGATTTATTAGCTGATTGACTGAATTTTTTAATACTCAAAGTGAGATATTTTAGTCCGAGACCTCTCTGCTTTTGTCTTGAGCACATCATTTCAATACATATTATTCATACTGCAAAAATTGACAAGACAACACTTTTACTCAAATTCTAATACTGACGAGTAGGCTCATCGTTAATACAATAATGAGGTGTTGAGTAGGCAAGGCGTAGGAACATTCACAAATTGAATGAAATGTGTGTGTGTGTGTGTGTGTGTGTGTGTGTGTGTGTGTGTGTGTGTGTGTGTGTGTGTGTGTGTGTGTGTGTGTGTGTGTGTGTGTGTGTGTGTGTGTGTGTGTGAGTGTGTGTGTGTGGGGGGGGGGGTGGATGAGGAGGAGTGTGAGTGCAGTTAGGGTTAGGGGAAGTGCTAAATGGAATGGGTGTTCAGAAAAATAACGGCTACCAGATTTTGTAAATAACGTTTTGGGATTTTCTATTTTAAGAATCCAATCATTGAGACATCAGTTGTTTGTGTAGATGTTTCTTGAAATGTTTTAGTGAATTTGGGTTTTGCTAATTAATTTGAAGTGAGTTCCAGACAAATGGATTAGAGTAATCAAGGCTGATCACCCCTCCACCACAATACGTGCGCAGAGGAAAAGGAATTTCTGCAAACCAGAACTACTATTTGTCCCGTTAAAAAAAAGTTGTGTTAATGTAACGTGGCATGGCGTTTAGCAAACCTTCAAACCTAAATGATGTCTCGTTGAATTCAAGATGACATAGCGCTTAAACTGGGATCAGTTGAAAAGATCTTTGACATGATCTTGCATAAACTGCTGAGGCGAGGATACCGTTTTGTTCCTTCATTTATCTATATACCTCAAACGAGATTCTCATCTATCTTTATAGACGTAAAATTGAAATGAAGACTTAGGCAAAAGTGTGCAAACTGGTGTTTTTGACGAGTGGTTATAATTAGACAGAGAGACAGACAGACAGAAACAGACAGACAGAGACAGACCAAGGTCACTGACAACGTCACGTACAAAACACCCTTCCCCCTTGACCACTTCCCCCCTCTACCCCTCTCCTCCGCCAAGACAACAAAATGAAGACAAACAAACAAACAAACAAACAAACAAGTCAAATGGCCGTCCCTGTTCAGACACTCACATAACAAACCACCAGCATCATGATCCCCCATGGCGAAACACAACATAACAAACCACCAGCATCATGATCCCCCATGGCGAAACACAACATAACAAACCACCAGCATCATGATCCCCCATGGCGAAACACAACATAACAAACCACCAGCATCATGATCCCCCATGGCGAAACACAACATAACAAACCACCAGCATCATGATCCCCCATGGCGAAACACAAAGAGAAAAGAACAAGAACAGAAAAGAAAAAAAGAAAAGGAAAAGAAAAAAGGAAAAGAAAAAGAAAAGAAAAGAAAGAACCGCTTCAGCTGTGCTGTCCTGACAAATCTGCCCAACACTGCCGTTAATGATCGCTTCTCTCCTTTGGACTGGAATGAGTGTAGGAAGGAAGGAATGGAAAGGGACGAGGATTAAGACGGGATGGGGAGGGGGCAGGGGAAGGGGAAGAGGCAGAAGTGGGGGTGGGGGTGGGGGGTGCCAGTGGACGCAGTCTGTGTCCAGACCAGAAGGCTACATGGAGGGGGGGGGGGGGGGGGGGGGGGGGGTTGGCGGGGGGGGGGGGGGGGGTAGGGAATAGACACACGGCTCAGGAGAGATAAGGTAGAGCGGTGTGTGAGAGTGAGGTGTGTGGAGAAGGAATGTACTGTAAAGAAGCAGGGATTTGAGTGGAGGGTGGAGGCGGGGAGGGGGAGGGGGTTGGGGGGGGGGGGGAAGGACAGAGAGAGAGAGAGAGAGAAAAAGAGAGAGAGAGGAGGGGAGGGTATGGGAGCTAGCTGCAGGAATGATACCGGAGTCATAAGAGGAACACTAATTCGTGCAGATGTGTGTCCATGCATATGTAAATATGTACAAAGCTAATGAGCGGAACAGCGTGCGCAACGATATGGTCGATAGAATAGATGTGTGTG
>CM031605.1:31596820-31598957 GCA_018398815.1 Conus ventricosus
ATACGCACGCACGCACACGCACGCACGCACGCACGCACACACACACACACACACACACACACACGCACACACGTACGCACGCACGCACGCACGCACGCGCGCGCACGCACGCACGCACGCACGCACGCGCGCACACAACACACACACACACACACACACACACACACACACACACACACACACACACACACACACACACACCTATAGTCATCGCATAATGAAGAAAATCAGGGTTGTTTACGGTATACTGTTTTACGGAGATGAATGGGATATTTGATAAACACAAACGAAAATATGAACCTTGAGAGAGTGACAGCACATCAACCAGAAAGCTGTTTTTTCCTGTAAAGAACCACCGACTGGACAAAACAAAACAGTGCACATACAGGGGGCCGGAAAAGCTCAGTTGGTAGAGAGCCGGACTCGTGATGATGGGGTTGCGGGTTCGAATTTCGGTACAGCGGATTTTTCCCTAGGAGTTAACATTGGTTCTGACTTCATTCCCCATACAGTCCTTCGAATGAGACTATAAACCGAAGTTCCGTGTGTGAACGCACGCACAACATCTTGCACACATGTAAAATCCCATCACCAACTTTCGGAAGAGAAGGCCAGTTTGGCCGTTGGTATGGATGACACGCTACGCATAGCATGCACCTTCCCCGAAGATGGAGTATGGCTGCCTTAATGGCGGATAAAAAAAACGGTCATACACACAACACTCCACTGCCTGTCTATACAGGCAGTGTCCGCAGGAGTACCATCCTGCGTGCGCAGAAAGAAAAAAAGAAGGTGCACATACATATGGTAAGCAGGGCATTTTTATCTGATATCGGTTCACGAGCTCAATCTTGTTAATACTTTAATCTGTTTATACTAGTACAAATACACTTTTCCACACACTAGCTTACTGAGCAAAGGAACTTTTGTTTTCGCACGCGTTTGGCCCAAGGACGAGCTGTTCAAAAATTTGGCGCGGATCCGAATCGGAAGGCAGATCCCTGGAATGTTTAGTCGCTTTCTACAGTATTATGCGACAGGGCATTGTGAGACGTGTTGGAAAATATGTGAAGAAATAATGCCTATGGGGTGTATTGATGTCTAAAATGTTGTAAGACTTGGTGTGATGGCGGGTCACAATCACGATCAAAAGAGCAAAATAATAATTCATCAGGAAATTGGTGGAGACTGGTGGGGAGAGGGGGAGAGGGGTGCGAGGTGGAGAGAGAGACAGACAGACAGTAGGACACACACACACACACACACACACACACACACACACACACACCGATGACACACTGACACATTTTTATTGGCGTTAGCTTTTCACAGCCCTGGTGTCAAGGGGGACAATTCACAGCCTAACAGCGACGAGTAGACAACAAGAGAGAGAGAGAGAGAGAGAGAGAGAGAGAGAGAACTCAGAACTCAGAACTCAGAAAGCTTTAATGTGCATCGGCCTTGGGCCACAATACAAGGTACAAAGGGAAAGGAGGGGGGGGGGGGAGGGGGGGAAGTGGGTAGGAACGGGGAGGAGTTAGCATATATGTGTTGCAAACAGCACAAAAAAGCATTGCAATAATAATTCCCCAAAACTTCGTGTAAAAAGATGATACATTATTCAGATACGTTTAGAGTACACGAAATTACAATACAAATGAAGTCAGTCATTTCAAGGAAAACCAAGGTAGTGGTAATTGTCCGCAGTAATTTATCCACTAAAGAATTGACTTGATCCTTCTGTTTATGGCATGAAAAATGTACCTTGATAGGCTATGTCTGTGCGAAGCACTGGATACCTTAAAAAGCAAATTAAAGGTCTACTTTAGAGGTTTTCGATAAATGGTCAGCTTATGCAGAAATATGAAATGTTTGATAAATTGGTAAAATAAACATCCGATTCGCTCCCGATCACACGAAATCGATCCACGAAAGTGGGCATTTTCACCTGTAATCAAGAAAACGGGAGGTAATCAACTAAATCTTGGCATGGCTTAACTACTCTTGGATGTGACGTCACATGATGGACTGGCCGTCAGCCGCGACCTACACAATAAGACAACGATTCTGATGGTTCTTGCACATCTCGATCGGTATTTAATTTATCATGTAAAACTATATTGGACGCAATGTACTC
>CM031605.1:31604057-31609057 GCA_018398815.1 Conus ventricosus
AGAGAGAGACAGGGAGAGAGTAGATTAACAGAGAGAGACAGGAGAGAGAGATTAACAGAGAGAGACAGGGAGAAAGGAGATGTGACAGAGAGAGACAGGGAGAGACGAGATGTAACAGAGAGAGACAGGGAGAAAGGAAATGTAACAGAGAGAGACAGAGAAAGGAGATGCAACAAGGGGAGACAGGGAGAAAGGAGATGTAAAAAGAGACAGGGAGAAAGGAGATGTAACAGAGAGAGACAGAGAGAAAGGAGATGCAACAGAGAGAGACAGGGAGAAAGGAGATGTAACAGAGACAGGGAGAAAGGAGATGTAACAAGAGAGACAGAGAGAAAGGGGATGCAACAGAGAGAGACAGGGATAAAGGAGATGTAAAAGAGAGAGACAGAGAGAAAGGAGATGTGACAGAGAGAGACGGGGAGAAAGGAGATGTAACAGAGAGACAGGGAGAAAGGCAATGCAACAGAGAGAAACAGAGAGAGGAAATGTAACAGAGAGAGACAGAAGAAAGGAGATGTAACAGAGAGAGACAGGGAGAGAGAGGAATGTAACAGAGAGACAGGGAGAAAAGGAGATTAACAGAGAGAGACAGGAGAAAGGAATGTACAGAGAGAGACAGGGAGAAAGGAGATGTAACAGAGAGAGACAGGGAGAAAGGAGATGTAACAGAGAGAGACAGAGAGAAAGGAGATGCAACAGAGAGAACAGGGAGAAAGGAGATTTTAACAGAGAGACAGGGAGAAAGGAGATGCAACAGAGAGAGACAGAGAGAAAGGATATGTAAAGAGAGAGACAGAGAGAGAGGGGATTAACAGAGAGAGACAGGAGAAAGGAGATGTAACAGAGAGAGACAGGGAGAAAGGATATGCAACAGAGAGACAGAGAAGAAAAGGGGATGTAACAGAGAGAGACAGGGAGAAAGGAGATGCAAACAGAGAGAGACAGAGAGAAAGAGATGTAACAGAGAGAGACAGGGAGAAAGGGGATGTAACAGAGAGAGACAGGGAGAAAGGGGATTCAACAGAGAGAGACAGAGAGAAAGGAAATGTAACAGAGAGAGACAGAGAGAAAGAGATGCAACAGAGAGACAGGGAGAGAGGAGATGCAACAACAGAAACAAGAGAAGAGATTTAAAAAAGAGAGACGGAGAGGAAAGGAGATGCAACAGAACAGACGGAGAGAAGGAGATGTAACAGAGCGAGAGACTGAGAGAGAAGATTTTAACAGAGATAGACGGTAGAGAGGAGATGTAACAAAGGGGGACAGGAGAGAGAAGATGTAACAGAGAGAGACACCAAGAGAGGAGATGTAACAGAGAGAGACAGGAGAGAAGAGAAAGAGGAGATGTAACAGAGAGCGAGACAGAGAGTAAGGGGATGTAACACTGGAGAGAGGGAGAGAGAGAGATGTAACAGAGAGTAAGGAGATGTAACAGAGGGAGAGAGGGAGAGAAAGGAGATGTAACACACAGAGAGAGGAGATGTAGCACACACAGAGATAGAGTTAGAGGAGATGTAACAGAGAGAGAGGAGGAGATGTAGCACCAAAAGAGGAGGAAAATATAACACAGAGAGAGATGGGATGAGAGGAAATGTAACACAGAGGAGAGGAGGAGAGGAGAGATGTAACACAGAGAAAGAGGAGGAGGAGATGTAACACAGAGAGAGAGGAGGAAATGTAACACAGAGAGAGGAGGAGATGTAACAGAGTGAGAGGAGGAGATGTAACAAAGAGAGAGAGGAGGAGATCTAACAAAGAGAGAAGGAAGAATGTAACACAGAGAGAGGAAGGATGTAACAAAAGAGAGAGGGGGGAGGATGTAAAAGAGAGAGAGAGGAGGAGATGTAACAGAGAGAGAGAGAGAAGGAGATGTAAAAGAGAGCGAGAGGAGGAGGGGATGTAACAAGTGAGAGAGGAGGAGATGTAACAGAGAGAGAGAGAGGAGGAGATGTAACAAGTGAGAGAGAGAAGGAGATGTAACAGGAGAGAGGAGGAGGGGATGTAAAAGAGAGAGAGAGGAGGAGATGTGACAGAGTGAAGAGAGAGAAGGAGATGTAACAGAGAGAGAGGGGGAGATGTAACAGAGTGAGAGAGAGAAGAGATGTAACACAGAGAGAGAGGAGGAGATGCAACCAAAGAGAGAGGGAGAGAGAAGGAATGTAACACACAGAGAGAGAGAGAAGGAGATGTAACACAGAGAGAGAGGGGGAGATGTAACAGGTGAGGAGAGAGAGAAGGAGATTAACACAGAGAGAGAGAGGAGGAGACGTAAAAGAGTGAGAGAGAGAAGGAGATGTAACAGAAGAGAGAGAGAAGAGGAAATGTAACACAGAGAGGAAGAGATGTAACAAAGAGAGAGAGGAGGAATGTAAACAGAGTGAGAGAGAGAAGGGGAAAGTAACAAAGAGAGAGAGGAGGAGATGGAACAGAGTGAGAGAGAGAAGGAGATGTAACAAAGAGAGAGAGGAGGAGATGTAACAAGTGAGAGAGAGAAGGAGATGTAACACGAGAGAGAGGAGGAGATGTAACAGAGTGAGAGAGAGAAGGGATGTAACAGAGAGAGACATTTGGAACTGTAGCAAAGAGAGAGAGGAGGAGAAAGTAAAAGAGTGAGAGAGAGAAGGAGATGTAACAAGAGAGAGAGGAGGAGATGGAACAGAGTGGGGAGAGAGAGAAGAGAAAGTAACAAACAGAGGAGGAGGAGATGTAACAGAGTGAGAGAGAGAAGGGATCTAACAAAGAGAGAGGAGGGGATGTTAACAGTGTGAGAGGAGAAGGAGATGTAACAGAGAGAGAGGAGGAATGTAACACAGAGAGAGGAGGAGATTAACAGAGAGAGAGGAGGAGATGTAACAGAGAGAGAGGGAGGAAATGTAACACAGAGAGAGGAGGAGATGTAACACAGAGAGAGAAGGAATGTAACAGAGTGAGAGAGAGAAGGAGAAAGTAACAGAGAGAGAGAGGAGATGTAACAGGAGAGAGAGGAGGAGAAAGTAACAGAGAGAGAGGAGGAAATGTAACACAGAAGAGGAGGGGAGTAAAAGAGAGAGAGAAGGAGATGTAACAGAGTGAGAGAGAGAAGGAGATGTAACAGAGAGAGAGGAGGAGGAGATGTAACCGAGAGAGAGAGAAGGAGATGTAACACAGAGAGAGGGAAGGAGATGTAACAGAGAGAGAGAAGGAGATGTAACCCGAGTGAGAGAGAGAGAGAGAAGGAGATGTAACAGAGGACAGAGGAAGGAGATGTAACAGAGAGAGAGGAAGGAGATGTAACCCGAGAGAGAGAGAGAAGGAGATGTAACAGAGAGAGAGAGGGGGATGTAACAGAGTGAGAGAAGGAGATGTTACAGAGAGAGAAGGAGATGTAACAGAGGGAAGAGAGAAGGAGATGTAACAGAGTGAGAGAGAGAGAAGGAGATGTAACAGAGAGAGGAGAGAGAGAGGAGATGTAACAGAGTGAGAGAGAGAAGGAGATGTAACAGCGAGAGAGAAGGAGATGTAACAGAGTGAGAGAGAGAGAGAGAAGGAGATGTAACAGAGTGAGAGAAGCAGATGGAACAGAGAGAGAGAGAAGGAGATGTAACAGAGAGAGAGAAGGGGATGCAACAGAGAGAAAGAGAAGGAGATGTAACACAGAGAGAGAAGGAGATGTAAAAGAGTGAGAGAAGGAGACGTAACACAGAGAGAGAAGGAGATTTAACACAGAGAGAAAAAGGAGAGTAAACAGAGAGAGAAGGAGATGTAACAGAGAGAGAAGGAGATGTAACAGAGTGAGAGAGGATTTGTAACAGAGAGAGAGGATATGTAACAGAGAGAGAGACAAGGGGATGTAACAGAGAGAGAGAAGGAGATGTAACAAGAGAGAGAGAAGGGATGAAACTGAGTGAGAGAAGGAGATGTAAAGAGAGGAGGAAGAGGGGAAAGGGGGAGATGTAAACAGAGAGAGAGAGAAGGGGATGTAACAAAGAGAGAGAAAAGAGAAGGAGATGTTACAGAGAGAGAAGGAGATGTAACAGAGAGAGAGAAGGAGATGTAACACAGAGAAGAGAAGGAGATGTAACACAGAGAAGAAGGAATGTAACAGAAAGAGAGAGGAGGAGATGTAACAGAGAGAGTGAGAAGGAGATGTAACAGAGAGATAGAAGGAGTGTAAAACAGAGAGAGAAGGAGATGTTATAGAGAGAGAAGGAGATGTAACAGAGTGAGAGAGAAAAAGGAGATGTAACGGAGAGAGAGAGAGAGAGAGAAGGAGATGTAACAGAGTGAGAGAGAGAGAAGGAGATGTAAAAGAGAGAGAAGGAGAAAGTAAAAAGAGAGAGAGAGAGAGAGAGAGAGAGAGAGAAAGTAGATGTAACAGAGTGAGAGAGAGAGAGAAGGAGATGTAACAAAGAGAGAGAAGGGGATGTAACAGAGTGAGAGAAGGATTTTTAACAGAGAGAAGAAGGATAGTAACAGAGAGAGAGAGAGAGAGAGAGAAGGGGATGTAACAGAGAAGAGGAAGGAGATGTAACAGAGAGAGAGAGAAGGAGATGTAACAGAGAGAGAGAAGGAGATTTTAACAAGGGGAGAGAAAGGGGATGTAACAAGAGAGAGAGGAGATGTAAAGAGAGAGTGAGAAGGAGATGTAACAGAGAGAGAGAAGGACATGTAACGAGAGAGAGAAGGAGATGTAACAGAAAAGAGAGAGAGAGAGAGAGAAGGGGATGTAACAGAGAGAGAAGGAGATGTAACAGAGTGAGAGAAGGGGATTAACAGAGAAGAGAGTAGGAGATTTAACAGAGAGAGTGAGAAGGAGATGTAACAGAGAGAGAGAGAAGGAGATGTAACAAGAGAGAGAAGGAGATGTTACCCGAGAGAGAAGGAGATGTAACAGAGTGAGAGAGAGAAGAGATGTAACAGAGAGAGAGAAGGAGAAGTAACAGAGTGAGAGAGAGAGAAGGAGTGTAACACAGAGAGAGAAAGGGGATGTAACAGAGAGAGAAGAGGAGAAGTAATGTAAC
>CM031605.1:31616557-31619057 GCA_018398815.1 Conus ventricosus
ACAGAGAGAGAGAGAGAGAGAGAGAGGAGAGAGAGAGAGAGAGAGAGAGAGAGAGAGAGAAGCAAGAGACACAGAGACAGAGAGAGAGCGAACGAGAGACAGACAGACAGACAGACAGACAGACAGACAGACAGAAAGACCGATGGACAGATAGACAGACAGAGAAAGCGAGAGATTTCGTGTTGTGAATCAGGGTGTTGCAACAGCCATGACATCAGTATGCATTCACACACACACACACACACACACACACACACACACACATTACGATTTCCTCCAGTTTGGACTCCTCTCTCTCTCTCTCTCTCTCTCTCTCAATGATATTTTAATGTCAATAGCTGTACAGCTATTGACATTAAAATATCATTGAGTCATTGAGTCTCTCTCTCTCTCTCTCTCTCTCTCTCTCTCTCTCTCTCGCTATCAGTTAACACATAAATGCCAGAGTAATTTTAGGAAGAACATTTTGTTATGCAAATATTTTCTTTCATAATTTTCAGTATATGCGCCGAGCCCATGTGTGTTCTACTTTTGTTCTTGACCTCATTGCAGATAGGTCGGTGGCCTTTGAGCGTTTGAGTTTGAGTTCTCTCCCTTTGTGTGTGTCGCATAGGCATAGTTTGCAAGTTTGCACAAAACTAAATAGATGTAATCCAGTTTGGGGCGAAATCAAGTTCATAATGACACGCGAGACTAATATCCCTTTGGCAACTTTTCAATATGGCACCCACCCTCTGTGTCTGAAAGTGCAGTGATTTGACACAAAGCGATGGTAAATTCTCAAAGTTGAGGTTATATTTCTTTTCTGTCAGTTTTTATGATGTGTAGTAAGACAGAATGTGGAATGATCGAGATCTAAAACCGTGTATCTCAGGGTGTTTTTGTTGTTGTTTTTTCGCAAAGGGTGCGTCTCATATACGGGAAGCTAGGTCGGTTTTTTTTTTTTTTTTTTTTTTTCTTCTCTCTTTTTTTTTTTTAGTCAGTGCTTTACTGCTATTGTCTTCCGCTTTGTTTCAGATTGTTCAGTTTTCGTGGGCCGGAATAGCTCAGTGGTAGAGCGCCGAGCTATTTTGGTGATCCTGGGGTGGCAGGTTCGAATCTCCGCCGGGCCGTTTCGGTACAGGTAGGCCTATTGGTTCCGACTCCATTTCCCATACAGTCCTTCGAATGAGATTATAAACCGAGGTTCCGTGTGTGAGCGCACACATAGCATCTTGCACACACGTAAAATCCCATCACCAACTTTCGGAAGAGAAGGCCAGTTTGGCCGTTGGTATGGATGACACGTTACACATAGCATGCACCCTGCATGAGAAATGGAATGAATGAATATTTAGTAGTTTAATGTCTGTTCACAAGGATAGTGCTTTTAGACACCATGCAAAAGTTACCCCTCCCCCTTCAAAAATAAGAACAAGTGAAATAAAACTTCAAAGTAATTCTTCCAATAGGTGTGGATAGAATAACTTTTGCAATCAAAATAATGTCAATTTCTTCATCATTCAAAATGTCACTTATGTTGTCATACTTTAGAAAAAAACTCCATATTATTCAATCGGTATCTAGCAAGCAAAATTGGGCATTCTAATAGTAAGTGATGAATTGTTAGTTTAAGATTGCAAATACAATTAACTTTTGCGTACTTGGCTTTCCACGAGTTTAGTCGTATTTTGTACAGTAAACTAATTATAGGTCTACTATAATTATGTCAAGACTTTAGATCTAGAAGCAGATGGACTAGTACACGTGGATTTTTCCAACGAGGAGTACTTTTCATCTTTTGATAATGCCAGTTTCTCATTTGAAACTGTGTCAGAGTTATTGAAAGCTCCTCGTTTAGCAGCTCTATCAGCAACCTCATTCCAAAAGAGCCCAGAATGGGATGGCATCCAGCAAAAGTCAATACCAATACCTTTTATAGCAACACGATGAATTAAATACTTAATTTCAAAGACAATATCGTTACGACCGTTGCAGCTATTTTGCTTGAGCGTTTGTAAAACTGATTTTGAATCAACACATAGTAAGATGTTGTAAGTGGAATAAGGTAGATCACAAATGAATTCTAAAGCTTGCATTATTGCGTATAATTCAGACGTAAATATTGAAACACCTTTGCCTAAATAATATGACTTTTCTATTCTGAGCGAAGGAATAACAAAACCTGCACCACTGTCTGACGTTTCTAATACGGAGCCATCAGTGAAAATTTTTAGATGATTTGAATATTTTGAATCTAAATGAAGGCGAACGTCAGTAACCAATAAATTCTCTTCTTCATTTTTGTTGTAACTGCTGTATTCTATATCAAACGTTGCCTTTCTTTGTTCCCATGGTGGCATCATTGGTATAATAGGCATGACTGAAATATTGTGAATATCTATTTTGCTTTTACTCATAACGTCTTCAGTAAAATTCTTGATAGGCTGAAGAAGTGTTATGTTTTTTGCTCTCTTTGGGAATTCTGTTTCTGCATCTAAGAATATTTCTTCCTGTGTAT
>CM031605.1:31631557-31636557 GCA_018398815.1 Conus ventricosus
AGAGAGAGAGAGACAGAGATAGATACAGAGAGAAAGAGAGAGAGAGAGAGAGTGTGTGTGTAGATGTAAAAAAAAAACCCACTGACGGTAGCAAGCACGCAGGCTAGGCACATCACTCTGCTTGCTGCACCTGTATCGGCACGCGTGAAATGAACCGATTACCCCGCTAGTGCTCTTGTACTTGGCGAACCACTTGCTTGTGTGTATAGGGACGACCGCCAGTGACTTTAGGTCCCGGTCTAAGTTGTCTGTGAACATTGCCAAGATACTAAAAAACAAAAACAAAAAATCAGCACAACTGTTCTCCACGAGTATTGATTTCCAGGCGTCGTGGTATGCATTTTTTTATATATTCGGCAGTGTAAAATGCGTGAATGAATGCGTTGAATGTCGCTACACACACACACACACACACACACACACACACACGCACGCACGCACGCACGCACGCACGCACGCGCGCGCGCGCGCGCACACACTCACACACACACACACACACACACACTACTTAACATACTTCTGATCATCTGATTTGTGTACTTTCCATGTGATATATCGCGTGGTCTGCATATGCGTAATTCGGTCTTTCTGTTAGTTGTGAAAATTGATGTTCTTCCACCAAATGATCAAATCAAACTGAATATCAGACGGAAATCGGGAGTGCAATTGTTACTTGCCGTGGTAAAATGCACAGACTAAGTGGTGACAATAACAAAATGTTCAAACTTTACAGTTACGGAGATACGAACAGACCTGGAAACTAAAATAGTGAAGTGCAGAAACCTAACATAAAGTTTCAACTGTAGATCACACAGACCAAACCGCTACAACGGTAAATGCATAGACCGAGCAGTTACAATTATAAAGTGCACCACCTTCTGCCTCTCCCTTGCTGCGTTATGCTACTCATCCCTAAAGACGGAAATATACCTTTGTCAGCTGGGTGGAGATGTACCTTTGTCAGCTGGGTGGAAATGTACCCTTGTCAGCTGGGTAGAAATGTGGAAATGTACCCTTGTCAGCTGGGTGGAAATGTACCCTTGTCAGCTGGGTGGAAATGTACCGTGTCAGCTGGGTGGAAATATACCCTTTTCAGCTGGAAGGACTGCTGTAATGTGTTTAACCAGAAACTCAGATCAAGAGGGGAGAAGATTAGTATCTTCACTTGTTCACAAGTTGAAGCGTATATTGAGGGCTTTCACCATTTCCTGTTGATGTGATCGCCTCTCTGTCTGTCTCGTGTTCACGGGCAAGCCGTCTATTTACCGCACTTTGCCGCTAATAATGTCAAACTGTCATAGTTGAAGACACACTGGGTGATCTGCGTGCAGGTGGGCTAAAGCTAGGAGCAGGTAGCCGGCCAAGGGTGATCTGCATGCAGGTGGGCTAAAGCTAGGAGCAGGTAGCGGGCCAAAGGTGATCAGCATGCAGGTGGGCTAAAGCGAGGAGCAGGTAGCGGGCCAAAGGTAATCTGCGTGCAGGTGAGCTAAAGCTAGGAGCAGGTAGCGGGCCAAAGGTGATCTGCATGCAGGTGGGCTAAAGCTAGGAGCAGGTAGCGGGCCAAAGGTAATCTGCGTGCAGGTGAGCTAAAGCTAGGAGCAGGTAGCGGGCCAACCTCGCTGAAGAGCAGACACCAACAAACTGACATACATGCTCACCTTGGATGGATTACAACCTAACAGTTCTCTTGAAGCGCGCAGCGACTGTGGTGCTCGGAAGTGGTTGTTGACCTGTGAGTAGTGAACGGAACTTTAACAACGGGAAAACTTTAACATGCGAGCTGAGATACTTATCCTACTCTCTCTTCGTCTATGGCCGGGAGTAAGAACTTGGTAACCACGCATAATCATTACTGACCTTGACTTCTTAGAAACATGTGCTTCAACCTCTGCTCCATAGCACTGACAAAAAGTCAAATAGTCACAAGCATATGTCACATGACACACCACACATATACCAGCCGTCTTGGATCACCTCTGCATAGAGGAGAATGATACCTACAGTTCATGTGCCATAGCCTGTTTGAAGGCGTCACACGGCAAAGTACAAAAAAAAACAATATTGTACAAAGAAACATGCATCCATCAACAGAATTTCAAGGCAGAAGAAAAATGCAAAACACACGGACAGGTTGAGGGGGAACAGAAGCAGGTGTCATCTGTCAGATATAGCACCTTGACAGGTTGAGGGTGAACAGAAGCAGATCTCATCTGTCAGATATAGCACCTTGACAGGTTGAGGGTGAACAGAAGCAGATCTCATCTGTCAGATATAGCACCTTGACAGGTTGAGGGTGAACAGAAGCAGATCTCATCTGTCAGATATAGCACCTTGACAGGTTGAGGGTGAACAGAAGCAGGTGTCATCTGTCAGATATAGCACCTTGACAGGTTGAGGGTGAACAGGAGCAGATCTCATCTGTCAGATATAGCACCTTGACAGGTTGAGGGTGAACAGGAGCAGATCTCATCTGTCAGATATAGCACCTTGACAGGTTGAGGGTGAACAGGAGCAGGTGTCATCTGTCAGATATAGCACCTTGACAGGTTGAGGGTGAACAGGAGCAGGTGTCATCTGTCAGATATAGCACCTTGACAGGTTGAGGGTGAACAGGAGCAGGTGTCATCTGTCAGATATAGCACCTTGACAGGTTGAGGGTGAACAGGAGCAGATCTCATCTGTCAGATATAGCACCTTGACAGGTTGAGGGTGAACAGGAGCAGGTGTCATCTGTCAGATATAACACCTTGACAGGTTGAGGGTGAACAGGAGCAGGTGTCATCTGTCAGATATAGCACCTTGACAGGTTGAGGGTGAACAGGAGCAGGTGTCATCTGTCAGATATAGCACCTTGACAGGTTGAGGGTGAACAGGAGCAGATCTCATCTGTCAGATATAGCACCTTGACAGGTTGAGGGTGAACAGGAGCAGGTCTCATCTGTCAGATAT
Organism: Conus ventricosus; assembly: GCA_018398815.1. NCBI lineage: Eukaryota > Metazoa > Mollusca > Gastropoda > Neogastropoda > Conidae > Conus > Conus ventricosus. The sequence continues at coordinate 31,634,507 of CM031605.1, forward strand.
CTTGAAGAAGATAAAGCAAACACACAGATAAAATGAATGTGGACAGAAGCAGGTGTCATCTGTGAGATATAGCACCTTGAAGAAGATAAAGCAAACACACAGACAAAATGAATGTGGACAAAAGAAGGCCCCTTCCTGTTACAAGAAGAACCCAAGTCAAACAACAGCTGGCGTTTCTCTTGCACCCACTCCCTCCTAACAACACCGACAGGTACAGGAACGGCTGGATGTATTGAGCTTATAACAGAGCAGACTGGGTGTTACATAGACTTAAATGCTCTTGCGTCTTGCGACGCATGAGGCAGTCAAGGCGCTCCACTGTGCACGGTCCTCAGCCAGTCTGCACTCTGCAGGCGCCACTCTATCCTCTGTCAACGAGTCTGAGGTCTCTCTCCACTGTCTGTCGCCAGCTGGGTGTCTGAGAGTTATAAATATTCCTGGTGCCCATAGGGGTGGGGGTGGGGGTGGGAGGTTAGGCTCAGTAAAGCTGTTCTTCATTGAACGAACTATTAATGTGCGTAACTAGATCGCGGGGTTACTAATTTCACAAGATGAGTTTCTAAATTGAACTCGGCGATCCAGTACCTTGTTCGCACAGATCGTTGTGCCTTGATAATCTGCTGATCGTTGTGTTAAAGAGGCATTTTTTTAAAGAGAGACAGCACAACTGTACACCAGACACAGCTCGATGGTGCTGAGTCTGTATCAGCAAGGCATTGTATTACTGTAGCACCATGGTAAGTTGTTCCTGTGGCATCAAGGTCTCGTTAGAGTGTAGCACCTAGGCAAGGTATCACAGTAGCATCAAAATACTGTATTATTGTAGCATCAAGGTAACGTATTATGGTAACACTGAAATACTATATAACTGTATTACCGAGGAAATGTATTACAGCAGAACCAAGGTTTTGCCATACTATAGTGGCAAAGTATTATGTGACTGCAGCTTCAAGGTACAATAGTATTACGGTGGCAGCGTGGTAGTGTACTACCGTGGCATCAAGGTACTACGATATGACTATAGTAACAAGGTAACTTTTGTATTATTGTAGTACCAGGATACTGTGTAACTGTAGAACCAAGGTATTGTATCAGAACAACACGAAATGTTGTATTACTGCATCACCATGGTATTGTTACTGAACATCAATGTATTGTATTACCGTATGACCGAGGTGTTGTATTCCTGTGGAATCAAAGTGTTGCGTTAGTATACTACCAAGGTATTGTAATACTACAGCCTAAAGCGTTGTATTACTGAAACACCAAGGAACCAAGTCAAATAGAAACAAGATTGTATATAGCTGTAGTATCAAGGTCTTGTATATAACTGCAATACCAAGATATCGTATTGTGTAGCGCGGGTATTGTTGTACTACAGAACCAAGGATTTTTTTTTCTGCGTGTGCTGGCTGATACTCCTGCGGACACTCCCTGCACAGACATGCAAGGATTAATCCCATCTACCCAACAACTGGAAAGGAGTTTTGTGTATATGACCGTTTTTAATCCCGCCATTAAGGCAGCCATACTCTAACTTCGAGGAAGGAGCATGCTATGTGTAACGTGTCATCCATACCGACGGCCAAACTGGCCTTCTCTTCCGAAAGTTGGTGATGGGATTTTACGTGTGTGCAAGATGTTATGCGTGCGTTCACACACGGAACTTCGGTTTATAGTCTCATTCGGAGGACTGTATAGGAACTGGAGTCAGGACCAATGTCAACTCCGAGGGAAAAATCCCCCTGTACTGAAACGGCCCGGCGGAGATTCGAACCCGCAATCCCAGGATCACCAAGATTACGAGTCCGGCGCTCTACCGCTGAACTATTCCGGCCCCAAACCAAGGAATGTATTCCTGCAGAGTCAAGATGTTGTCTTATTACAGCCTAATATATTGCACTGCTGCAGAGCCAAAGAGTTCAATCATTGCTGCACGAAGGCAATGCAGCTTCAAGGTAATGTATGACTGTAGCACCAAAGTATCGTCGTACTGTAGCAAGGTATTGTGTTTACTAGAATACCGAGGTACTACATTCTTGTGATAACCA
>CM031605.1:31649057-31659057 GCA_018398815.1 Conus ventricosus
TTGACTATAATCCACCTTAAACGTTTTCTGGACAATACATAATTTCGATGATTTGTACGCTGCATTACTTTTATTTCCTCTTACCTTTACTCTATTTGACTAGAGCAGAAACCACTCAGAAAAGGAGCTAATAGTATATAAAAACTGAATTACAAATTTATGAACTAGACAACGTTGCGTGTGTGGAGAAGTGGTAACTTAACTCCTCTGCCTTTTCAGTTTTAAGAGGAATGCTATCCCAGAAAAAGGCTGGTGTGCAATACCGTAGTATGTTTGTTGAGTTTTCAAAAAAACAACCAAAGGTGGCACCCTAAGAAGCAAAAGAAAATCATGAAAGAGCAAAACAAGCTACATTTTCTTGTGAAAAGTAGAAAATATAAAAATGTGTCCGTTTTGTTTTTCATTTCACATCATTTTTTTTTAACTCTCTCTCTCTCTCTGTGCATGCGTAGAGAATATGTGTGTGTTTGTGTGGATATATTTGAGTGTATGTTCTGTGTGTCTGTGTTACGGTATGTATTTGAGTGTGTGTGTGTAGACAGATAGAGAGACAGGCAATCAGAAAGACAGACAGACAGATTGGTACTCAAGGTCTGACCAGCGCGTTGGCTAATGCGTAGGTCAGACATCTGCTAAGTCGTAGCCACGAGACCCTCTTCTTAAATTCTTTCGTCTTAGTCTTTAATTCTTTTATCTATCAGCTTTAAATCATGCGCAGTGTGGCCTCAAAACTTAGCGGGTGTGGTGTAGCGTATACGGACAAGTCCGCACACAGTGACGCCTCCATGATGAAACTGAAACTGAGAGAGAGAGAGAGAGAGAGAGAGAGAGAGAGAGAGAGCTGTCAATCGTGAGCATCTTCACGTCATAAGTCCACCATAATGTTTGTCTGTTACTTTTTATAAAAGCCCGATTAACCGTTACAAAAAAACAAAACAAAAAATGAAAACAGACATCGGTTAAATTCTTTAGATTTTATTGATTTGATATAGACAACACCGAAAAATAACATATGGTACAATCAGCATTGACATTTTTAATGCAAACCTTTAAGCGCGTGACCCTCACAGCACACAATGTTTCTGAAAACAACCCAAATAGATGTCATCACACATACAACTGGGTACAGGTCCACCGGAGGCGCTGAGATATACTACAACATTGTCAAACACATTGTCATTAAAGTAAAGTGAAGCATCATCTTGAAGGAATGAAAGAAGGAATAAAAATGGAGGTTGAGGCAAGGGGGTTAGGATGGGAGGGAAATAACAGGAAAAAGAGGAAGACAAGACAAAAAGATAGAACGACAAAAGAGAGAAAAATAAGTCAAAATAACTCAAGAATGAATAAACTCTTTAAAAAAATCTTCGTCTGCACATGATACTGTTTTATGTTTATTACTTGAACACCTACGAACAAAAAGCGTAAGCCCAATACGACTGTATACCGGTAACGTATCTTTGTGCCCACGTCTCTTTGTGCCCAGGTCCGCTCTATGTGTCACAGGGCCTTTGTGTCATAGGGCCGTTGTGTCACAGGGCCGTTGTGTCATAGGGCCGTTGTGTCATAGGGCCGTTGTGTCACAGGGCCGGGTTTTAAGTATTAACCAGTTTTGTAACTAAAGTCCTATAAAAGGGTAGGCTTTGAGGCGGGACATGCCAGTTTGCCGCGTGCCAGATTGCCGAACACCCGACGCCGCCGCGACCCGATAGATCCCCGCACCGATAGATCCCTAACCCGAACCCTAACCCTATCCCTTTGCGGGATCTACCGATGCGGGGATCTATCGGTGCGGGATCTATCGGTTCGGTGCAGGGATCTATCGGTGCGGGGATCTATCGGGATGACCCCCGCGACACTGGACCCTAACGGGAATTATCACTCGATGAAGCTGTGTCCCAGTCTACTCCCGTCTGATCGATGATCTCATCAAAATAAAGGCCGTAGCGAAGCTATGGGGTTGATGCCGAAGGCTGAAGAAACGTAAGCCCGAAGGGCTGAGAGAGTGCTCACACATCACTTTCATAAAAGTCGGCACGGTGGCACGGCGGCAAACTGGGCCGTACCCCTTTGAGCGCTGTGACAGAACGGCCCTGTGACACAACGACCCTATGGCACAACGGCCCTGTGACACAACGGCCCTATGACACAAAGGCCCTGTGACACAACGGCCCTATGACACAACGGCCCTGTGACACAGCGACCATACAGTGTGCCGGTGACACAACGGCCCTATGACACAACGGCCCTGTGACACATACCCACGTCTCTATATGCCCAAAACGTATGCCAGTGGGATTTCGGGTAGGCATCCTCTATGTCAATAGCCAAACTTACCAGTGGCCAAGCAATGGTCAAACTGACCAGTGGTCAGTTGTCAAACTGACCAATGGTCAAGCAGTGGTCAAACTGACCCGTGGTAAAGCAGTGGGCAAACTGACCAGTGGTCAAGCAGTGTTCAAAATGGTTAGGGGTCAATTTGACCATAGCTTGATCATTGGTCGGTTTGACCAACGTTTGACCTCTGGTCAGCTTGACCACTGGTCAGTTTGGTTGTTGCACTACTGGTCACTTTGACCATTGCTTGACCACTGGTCAGTTTGGTTGTTGATATAAAGGGTACCTACCCACAACTCCAACTGGCATAGGTTTGGGCATATAGAGATGTGGGCACAAAGAGACGTGGGCACAAAGGGATGCTTCGCTGTATACCATCTGCCCAGCCTCAATGAAAAAGCACTCGAGGCTCCTCAACGACAACAACATACAGCTGCACTGAAGAGATTTTGAAGTGGTAGTGGTGGTAGGTCGCCAACTAGATGGAACGATTAAGCAGATTGAACCAGTACGCAAATTTTCCTTCCCCTCTCCCCATCTTCCCTCCCATCCCCAGCCCCCGCCTGTAGATGTCCCCAGCGTCGAAACGCAGTACTTCTGTACTGTCATTTATTTGATCGTTTCCATTCGCGATTTCGTAACACCTCTTTTCCTTTTTTTTTTTCTTTTTTTTTCTTTGCGTCAGAATCCTCCACTTTCAACTTAACAGTTCTAGGCCAGGAAAAACCTTGCATAAACCTTTGGTGTGTTTTTAACTGTTTATTTTACATTTGTTACATATCACACACAACAAAAGATTTGCATCCACACGTCAGTTTACCAACACGTTAAACATAAATTAAAGTTGGGAAGAAAAAGCAAATGTCCTTGCCGCAGAACATTGTCATGAAATGCAAACGCCAAGGCTAATATGATAAACACAAACACAATATCAACATCGTCTACTAAAATATCCGTATCATATAGAAGGCTCATGAATATTATACAAAATATCATGCACTTTGTCGAAACACGTTCACCTGCTTTCAGAAAAAAAGTGGCAAAAAATAAAGATCAGGATTACAAATGAACTAAGATCCCATACAGAATAGCTAATATATATATATATAGAGAGAGAGAGAGAGAGAGAGAGAGAGAGAGAGATGTATTTAAAAGTCTAGCCCCTTTCCCTCCCCACCCCCACCCCCATTCCCTTCTCCCAATAGAGACCGATATTACACAATTAAACTGTTAATTGCAGCAAAGCACATGCTAATGAGGGATACATTTCTGAAATAGTAAAAAGGATAGAAACAACTCAGTATAGTCATTTCATCATATCCTTTTTTCAGCTGATAACATATTTTTGTTTCAGTAGTCTGATTTCATACTTGAAAAAAAGTTAATCTGCCAAAAGGGAAGAGGGTGAGAGGTGGAGAGCAGGGGTGGGGGAGGGGGGGGGAACAGAGGAAGAATGTGATGGATAATGCAGGACACTATAAACTCCCAACAACACGTAAGCTCTTATCCTTATTTCTCAAGCTGTCAAACAATTGAATAATGTCGTATGTCTGCACTGCCGCTACAATGGAGTAGATGTACTTTTATCCGAAGCACAGAGTACCGCTTTGAGATCCTGTATGTTGATCTGTCTCTCGCTGTTGAGGGACCACGATCACATAGTATGTAGTGTACGGCTTCAGAGCTGATTGTTTTGAGTTCGAATCACTCATGGTGTCGGATTATTACGACACAAGAACCCTCTCTCTCCGCAAAGCTGTACATGGGTACACAAGAACCCTCTCTCTCCGCAAAGCTGTACATGGGTGATTCAGCTCTGGAAAAGTTGAAGGCGGCATGAGGAAACAGCGTGCTCCGCCTTCAATGATACTGTATTCTAGACTAGGAGATCTTTTCCCTGTTCACTGTCTTCACGACTATCTTGCGAAGGACCTTCGTTTTGTTCAGCTTGTGCTCTAGATATTTTTTTTTAAAAAGCATAAATGATTAATTAAGTGAGTTAATTAGTTGGGTGAGTGCCTGGTACTTCTCAGCTTCTGCAGGGTGTTTTGAAGGTAACAGTATCGTGAAATTGTTACATTTTCAAAAGTTTCGGGGGGAAGGGGGGGGGGGGGGGGGGGGGGGGGGGGGGGCAGATGGCCCCTCTCCTATGCATTAGTCGTCAAAGAACGAATGTGTAAGCCTGCCTAATACGAGCAGGTCTCTTAGCATATTTCACAGTAGGTAAAATAGATACCCCCCCCCCCCCGCCAGCCCCCCCCCCCCCCCCCCCCAAAAAAAAAAAAAGATAAAAAATTAAAAGAAATAGAAAGAATTTTTTTTAATATGATAATGATAATAAATAAAAGAAAGAAAGAAAGAAAAAGGAAGTTGTTACGCCTTGAATCCTTGTACACGACAAATCTACAGAGTGTAGCAGAAGGTGAGCTTCCCAGAGGCAGGCAAACACGTCCTGGACTAAGACTGGTTACAGCGCCTCTACCTGCGTCGCGTGACAAAGGCCAATGGTGTCCTTCACAGCACACACCGTTCACCCACAGTGGACGAACAACAACTAATGGGTTAAGCTTCTTTGGCCTGAGTAACTGCATCAGACCGGTGTGTGTGTGTGTGTGTGTGTGTGTGTGTGTGTGTGTGTTGTGCATGTATCTGTGTGTATGTGTGTGCGTGTGTGTATATGTGTGTGTGTGTGTGTGTGTGTGTGTGTGTGTGATATTGATGTTCCGCTTCTCTATTTGAGGACAATGACATGAAATAACGTATACTGACAAGTCCAGCCCGCTCCCTCCCCCCTCCACTCCCACTCTTCCGCTTCTCTCTCTCTCTCTCCTCTCTCTCTCTCTCTCCCCCCCCCCCCCCCCCCCCCCCCCCCTCTCTCTCTCTCTCTTCCAAGGCACGCTGTTGATGTTTGTGTCCCACACTTACGCCCCAAGAAAGAGAATAACTGCTGTATTGGAAAGAGTCCTAAAGTCAATGTGTGTGTGTGTGTGTGTGTGTGTGTGTGTGTGTGTGTGCGTGTGTGCGTGCGTGCGTGCGTGCGTGCGTGCGTGTGTGTGTGTGTGGTGTGTGTGTGCGCGCGCGCGCGCGCGTTCGAGGATCTGTGGTGGAATGGGGGCGAGGAGAAGAGGGGTTGGTGCATCTTCATATTTCTTGTCTGATCAGCAGTTAGATCAAAGTCGTTTTGCCTCTGACTCCAAAATACAACGGGGAAACAAAACAGAAACCAAATCATCTTAAAAGGCATATGAAACTGCTCCTGACTGCTAAAACAGAAATGTCCTGCAGCGGCTCAGTCTTGGAAAGTTCCAAATTTGTGACACTCTGTTCCTATGTCGGGCATACTTATTGTAAAGCTGTATTTTAAAAACACATTTTACATTGTAAGTTGGTGTAAAAAACAAACAAACAAATATGTACCTGAAAATGTAAACTTCATCTCAGTTGATAAGAACTTTGCAAGGATCAGTTTCTGATTTAGTTCAGACATACTGGGGTAACGGTAGAGTATGCGCCGGAGTCCCACCTTAGAAAGACGAATGCATGTGCAAGTGTACCCATCAGCTTGTGTACATATGCGCCAAGACAAATTTTCACATGATGTAGATGTACACAATCAGTCAATCAATCAATCAATAAGAAACAAACTGCCATGTTATTCCTAAACACAGGACTTTTATGTTCATGTTTTGGGCGGGCCCGCTATTGCGCGGCCCGCTATTGCGCGGCCCGCTATGGCCCAATATTGCGCGGCCCGCTAACCCTAACCCTAACCGTAACCCTAACCCTACACTAACCCTAACCCTACACTGTCGCGCAATAGCGGGCCCGCGCAATAGCGGGCCCACGCAATCGCGCAATAGCGGGCCCGCGCAATAGCGGGCTGACGCCCATGTTTTTGTACTACCTTTAACCTTTCTCAAGTGACAACATTGCACAAAGATCAAATAACAATTTAATAGTAAGTAAAGAATATCTTGTAAAAAAAAAAAAGCAGAAATGTACAAAAACTGCATATTAATGAGTAAAAACACCTAAATATGCATTAAAAAATGACAGTCTGCTAGTGTTCCAATTACTGAGCCATTCTGTTCCTGAACTGAACTCACGCTGAGCGACTATGCTCAAAATACGGTGCTCAATTTATGAACAAGGGGCGACTTCTCAAAATCTTCATCGGTGTATAAAATCTACCTGGAGAGGAAAGGACAACTCTGTCTGTCATGACAATCCAAACAATGAGCTGCTATCTTGTTAATATTGAAAATGGAACATTGTGATCACTGCTTAGATGAAACATGGAAATATCAACAAGCCACGAAGTTGAATATTTTCCACTAACAGCACGATGTGAGCCACGTCGTACGCCAGCGACAGTTTTCCCGCGTCTATCTAACCGGTGTTGAGTCAAATGTGTAGCCCGGTGAATTAGGTAAGTGGAAGAGGGTGGGGGCGGGCGGGTACGTGTTCAATATTGCAACATGCCAAATATAGGATCCACTCCCCTACGTTTAGATTTGTTTTTCTTTTTGTTTTTTCTCTGTGTATCATTCTGTCAACAGGTTCATAAGCACAGTCAATACAAAGTTACCTGACTTTTCCTGACCCTTAATCTGAGCTGAGTGCAATGTTATGGAAAATGACGCATGATCTTGAAACAACCAAATATCGTTTTTACGAATGCGTCCCCTACATCACAATGTTCTCTAAGCAGTCGAGAGTATTCTTGACAGCCCTGTTAGAATTCAAGAGTGTCTGACATCTTATTTCTGTATAGTTTTAGTTTACGAACTCAAATAAAATGAAGCCATTTTTCCAGCCAAGATTTTTATTTTGTAGACCACCTTCACGTGCTTTTTGTTGTTGCCGACATTTTGCTATGCTTGTTCAGAATATAGTAAAGTCTGTGACTGTGCCTTGACTGCAAGCCAAAGACATAGTGTCCCTGACTATTAAAGAGTTTTGCTACTCTTGTCCAGCATATACGCCAAATCCATGATTCGTCCCTGCCTTCAAGCCAACCAACCTTTTCCATGACTATACAATTTTGGTTACAATACGTTACCGCAAATGCTCTCTACCGCGAGAATACATTACCGCAAAGTCGTATATTACGATACCGCAAAAAGACTTGCTACTTTACCGCAAATAGATTTTGTTGATTTCTGTAGCCTTTTAGCATATTTGCGTTCATGGACAAGCTGAAACTCCAACAGAGCAAAACGTACATGAAAATCAGAGCAGCAAATTCAGGCGTACTTGCACTCGCCCGCCGAGACGTGGAGAAGCAGAACAACCTGCTTGAAATACAGGCAGCCTATCAGCATGGAGCCATTACTCAGTCAAACTATGTGTGGAGACTGACACTAAGGTACCAACCCGTCCGAATGTGATGACGCTCTCCAGCTGATGTGATGCTGAACTGTGATTGATTTTTAATGCCAAATTTTACTGTTAATGTTTAATTAAATTCAGAGACAAAGTAGTAGATGCTGGAACGTGACTTTGAATGCAAGGGTTTCTTTTAAGGTACCTTTTTTAATGCCAAATTCAGAGACAAAGTACTGTGGTACTGTCAAAAGTACCTGTTGAACAGATTTGCGGTAACGTATTCCTGCAGATTGCGGTTTTGTAGCATCGGTTTTGCGGAAATGATATACCCACTTACGCTATAGTGTGGCTTTTTTTTGCGGTAACGTGGTGCTACCACAATTTTCCCCCACTTGTAGAGACCTTGAATTAAAATCGAATGAAAATGGGTTTTTTTTTGGTTGTTGTTGTTGTTTTTTTAAAGTACACACGCAAAACTGGTTAACTGTTCAAAAGCAGAAACATCACACATGCATGGTTTGCATCTTAATTTGGGACACCTTTTAGAGCAAATTAGGAAACGAATGTTATTCCCCATGTACAGTACGGCATCCATAAAGAAGTTAAGCTTCCTTTCAAGGAGAAACAACGTCACAAAAATACAGCATCAATTTGCACTGAAAAAGAACAACTGGTTATCTGCTTCTTGACAGCGGGAGGGAGAAGGGACGGACGTGATGGGGAGAGGGGGGGGGGAGGGGGCAAAGGAAAGGGCGGCTGGAGGTTAGAGATGACGTGACTTCATGGATGTCACGTGAGAGTGAGCGTGGGGAGAGGGAGATAGACTTGAAATGACTTCATAGATGTTCAGTGCAACCCCTGTCTTTTTCCTTTTTCTGTTGTCTTTTTTCTTTTCCTTTTTCTTTTTTTTGTTGTTGTTGTTGTTTTGTTTGTTGTTGTTATAAATCCCGGGATCCGAATCTATTTCAAATGAAAAACCAATTTATGGCAGCATACTGTCGAAGGATACAGTTCGTGATGGTCATGAGTTGTCAACTCTCTCTCTCTCTCTCTCTCTCTCTCTCTCTCTCTCTCTCTCTTAAGGAAAGGGTTCGACCACTATCAGATTTATTTGTGAGAGTTTTAATTTCCGACTAGATGCTAACCATAACTGAGCGTGTTTTGGATTCAAAAGAAAAAAGAATTGAACAAAAATACAGTCGACTTTCATTCACTTAATGGATACCTCTCTAAGAATGTTGCTCAAATATCCTGACCAACACTGCAAGCGTCTGTATCTCTCGGGCCTGGTTGACGCCTGTATATCTTATGAAAGGAAGCGAAGAATGCAGCCCTGCCGTGCAGGCCAGAGTGGGAACCCCATCTTCGTCATCCCCATCCTCACTGAATATGATTTTCAGAAATGAAATTTTTGGCCCCGCATGCCTTACTCTTGTGGTGACCTCATGTTTTATTTCATTTTCCTCCCTTCCCCCCTCCCTCCTGGAAAAATAGATGGGCTATCAAAAGAATGTATGGGATGTTTGGTAAAGGAGACGGAGTGTTTGGAGAATATATGATCGGGGAAGACAGTAAATGGAACCTCCGGGGAATATATGAACTGTTAAAGTGAATGGAATGTTTAAAGAATAGACTGGCTTTTGAGAGTTTAAATGGAGTGTTGGGAGAACCAGTCGACTGTGTGGCGAACACGTAGACCGCTGGAATAATATGTAGAATGCTTGGAGTGCAGGCGAGCTTTTGAGAGAATGGCTGGAATGTTTCGAAAACTGTGGAAGTGTTTGGAGGACACGTAGACTGCTGTGACAACAGCTTTATAACACTAGAATGTTTGGACTTTTAACAGAATACATAGAATACTTGATAAATTAATTTACTAATTGTGGAAAATGCAGATTGCTTGAAGAACATGTAAACTGCTTACGAATACGTAGACTGTCTGAAAAACATATAAACTGCTTTAGAATAGCTTGAAGAACATGCAGACGGCTTGAAAAACATGTAGACCCCTTGAAGAACATGTACACCGCTTGAAAAATATGCAGACAGCTTGAATAACGTGTAAATAGCTTGAATAACGTATAGACTGCTTGAAGAACATGTAGACTGCTTGAAGAGCATGTAGACTGCATGAAGAACACGTAGACTGCTTGGAGGGCAGCTGAACCACTAGAGGAATGGTTGGTCTGTTGTATCTGCACAGTGCGTGGGCTGCTCCGAGGCTTCGTAGACTTACTGGTCACCGGGAAAAGGCATCACGTGAAGAAGCAGACTGTAGGAAGAGGGCATTGCAGAATGGCAGTTGAACAAAATTGCAACAGAATCTGTTTTAATG
>CM031605.1:31664663-31669663 GCA_018398815.1 Conus ventricosus
TTTTAAAAAATGTTTAACAATAAAAACCCTCAAGACCGCCCTTCTTTTTAGAACATGCTGTTGAAAACGATTGTGGAACCAAAATGGTCGCACTCCATGAAATATTTACAAAGTCGTAGGGTTTTAAAATATTAAGTGAATCCGGGAAGAATAATACGGTTCTAAAATTTTTGACAAAACAGGGAACAAAGTTAGCCAGTTAACAATAGCTGATGGTTATTACGGGTTTGCTCACTAAAAGAAGCAATGAGTAACTTTGACATTACTCTCAAACTTAACAGCGAATCTAAAAACAAGTTAACATTCAAACCTGAAGAAGAAATAGCACATTACCTTTTTTGATGTAGAGCTAGCTAAAATGTTAGGCTTTGAAGCTGACAATCATAGATTTAGAGTTGTGCCAGACAAAACTACTTATGAGGGAAAAAACCCGCTCGATCTTGCATTACATTCATTACTCTATGTTCATTTGACGAACTAAGCACTGATAAAAAACTTATATGACGAAGGCCCTCAACTGTTTTAAGAGCTCTTCCGCCCGGGGAAAGCTGCATATTGCGATTATGAAATTATACAATTTCCCCTAATTACATTTTTAAAAGATTAGTTTGGGGGAGGGTGGATCATTTAATTAAAAATCAAAGACAAAGCAGGGAAAGTTTGAAATGTGATAACCTACACTTGTTTTGGAATAAAATAATACGTTACTAAAAAATAAATGTCGCGGGGCCAGAAGAATCAGGAGTTACATTAGCGCCTGTGAGGTGAAATAACCTTAGAATTAAAAGACCTTGCAGACGTAGCGACTTAAACCCAGAATGGTGAGATAGGCACTTTGTATGGTTTGAGTACACTAAAGATGGTGTTTAATAAACGCAAGAGGTTGACGACAACAAAAGGTTCCTAAACTAGAACAACTACGCAATCTAGAAGCAAATAATGTTGGCCAGTATGAATATAAAATAGTTCGAAAACCTGACCTCAAATGGCACTAGAACCATATTTAGAATGGAAAAAAAATTTGAATTCATAAGCCCATTTACATTTTTTGACCGCCAAAAAAAATTTCAGAAAAGCATTCAACTCTGGCCCTTTTCATGTAAGTCTTATACCAGACGATAATAGTCGAAAAGAAATTGAAATAACGCCGTATGGGAAAAAACAGTACATCCTCCACAGAAAAGAAACAGTTGTAAAAAAAGCTTCTACAAATTACAGTTCTTTCCAAGCAAAAAAATTAGGAGACACGTTCACATGATATTTGAAATTTCTGTCTTTAAAGATGTGGAGAGGGATGGGGTTTTGGGCGTTAGTGATGACCTTATAAAAGGGAAATTTAAAATTAGCTGGCAAAACTTAGACGTTAAACGTCTTAACGTTGTTGTCGTCGTTCTTCACAATGGCGAGGATATAAGATCATAAAAAACAAGCAACAAAATCACTGTTGACTTAATAGAAACAATCTTACAGGACTAAATTGGGTTAATCTTTCACATTTTGGCCTCATAGGGTTTTATTATACTGAACAAGTTTTGACGGAGAGTATGATAAAAATAATAACTGAATTAGATTAAACTCTGTTATAAAACTATGGAGCAGTTAAACTTTATGACAAAAATCCCCCATTGCTCATTGATTTGTGGGCAGACTGGGGGTGGAAAAACAATATTTATCCTCGACCTATTACAAACAGTTTATCGCTATAATTTAAAACATATTGTGATTTTCTGCCCAACACTTAAATGGAACAAAGCATATCATAATAGAAGGTTTATATGGGCAGATGATGACATATATTTAGTTAATCCTAGCAATAAACTGAGTGAGTGTTTAGAACAGTTTTATAGACTGTTTGAAGGAACGCAGACACTATTTATTATAGATGACTGTTCGGCAGAAAGAGACATAGTTAAAAAGAGAAACACTTTGTCGAAACTAGCTTTCAGCGGAAGACATGCTGGGATAAGTGTGTGGATTTTATGCCAGAAATATAACTCGGTTTTAAAAGACTTTAGAGAACAGTTAAAGACTGTAGTTTTATTTCACATGAAAGACAGAGACTCATTTGAAGAATGTTTGCGCGAAAATGATGTTATTGAAAATGACCAGGAAAAACATAGGATTAAGCAAAAATTAAAATCTGAAAAGTTTAGTAAATTAGTCTTGAAAACGGATAACCCTACACAGTACGTTTGTTTGTAGATAATCGTTATTTTTAGTTATTGAAGTCTTACTTGTCAGAGAACAGGGAAAGGGGCATTCTGGGTTACTTTCGCCCGAACTGAGTGAGGGCGGAAGTGGCCCAGAATGCCCCTTTCCCTGTTCTCTGATGGGTTTATCAATCTGCAAGTTGGGTTTATTCAGGAAGTTGGGTTTGTGGTCTTTAAGTGTTATGAAAGCTTCTCTTGCTGCTGTTGTCTCCACTCTATCGCTTAGGTCCATTTGGTGCACAAGCTCCTTTTCTTTTTTTCTAATGTACTCGTATGTAGTTTTATCAGGTTTTTTGTAATTTTTTTGGATGTTTTTGTCGAGAAGCTGTGAGTACTCTTTAGTTTCCATTTTGTAGAAGTTGCTGGTTTTGTCTGCTTTCACAAATATTTTTTTTGTCATTTTGGATTTGTTTGATTTCATTTTTTAACGATGTTTGGAATTCATTGTTTGATGTTTTGAATTCTATATTGGCAATCATCCTTTTCATTTTATCCTCAAATGTCTTCATGTCTTCGATGGCTGGTGGAGCTCGCCATGTTTTGAAGTCATATGTGTTTTTATCTTCTCTCTTGGCATTAGGGTTTAAAAAGAAAAATGCCTTCCATCTCATAATTATTTGATAAACCTTTCTGTCTGTTCTATCATTCTTTTCATATAGCATTGAGGTTTGGCGAAAGGTATGTTTTTAGTAGATTGTTTAAAATTGATTTTGTCCATTTTAAAATCTGTTGGTTTAAAGTGCTCAACGTGAGAGCAATTAAGACAATGGTAGTGAATACCAGCAGAGATTTTAAAAAAATGCTCAACCGAACTGGGAGCAACATTTGTTAAAAAGTAAGGTTTAAAACTATCTACAGCGCTGTTTCATGCAATGCAATCATCAGGATGTGGTGGGTCTGTGCTGCCGGTGTTTTATAACTGCTTGTGTTGTCTGTCATCACGTGCTGTCTGTGGTTTTCGTGTGTTTCTGGTTCTTGTTCACTGATAGGAATTTCCACTTGTGCCTGCAGTTGTTAACCATTCTATCCTAGTATTTAAAGTTGCCAGTTGTGGTTTGCATAGTATTATGTACTTTTCTGTTGAGCATAGGTTACATCTTTTTGAAATGTTGTTGTATGGTGCTGCTCTTTCTATGATTTTCCAGGATATATGTATCTATCTTTTTCTCTGGACCAAGAGCGCAAACAAGAATTCAACTTTTGATGTCACAATGGGATCGTATGATGGTGCCGAAACTTGCGAACTTGTCGGACTGTTCATGCTGTCTAACATTCAAAAGAAACTGGGAAAACAAGTCGGACTGTACAGGGATGACGGCCTCGCTGCGCTGAATGACAACCCTAGAAACATTGAAAGTAAGAAAAAAGAACTGTGTAAAATCTTCCAAAACCAAAATCTAAAAATCACTATAGAAGCAAATAAAAAGATAGTGAACTATCTAGATATAACGTTTGATCTCAACCAGCACATATATAAACCATACAAAAAACCAAATGATACACCTGTCTATGTAAATATCAAAAGTAACCATCCACCTTCCATACTAAAAACAATACCCAGAGGCATAAATAAGAGATTATCCAACCTGTCATGCAATGAAACAGCATTCAATAACGCTGCAGCTGAATATCAAGAAGCGTTACACAAAAGTGGCTACAACTACAAACTACAATATGACCCCGATAATGACATGAGCAGACACAAGAAGAACAGGAAAAGAAAGATCATATGGTACAACCCCCAATGACGGAAGAGTGAAAACAAATATAGGGAAAGAATTCTTTAGAATCCTAACATCATCATTCCCAAAAGAGCACAAATTATCCAAGATATTCAACAAAAACAGCATCAAATTATCATACTCATGTATGCCCAACCTTAAGAACATCATTGATTCAACCAACAAAATGAAAAGCAGGACAGAGAAAAACGAGGGTGATGAAAGGAAATCCTGCAACTGTATCAAGAAAGAACAGTGCCCTCTGAGCAACAAATGCCTCTACAACAGCATTGTGTACCAAGCCACTGTAACATCAGAGAACGCAGAAGAAACATATATAGGTATCACTGAAAACCAATTTAAAACTAGATATGCAAACCACAAACAGTCATTTAACAAAGAAAGATACAAAAACCAAACAGAATTGAGTAAATACATCTGGAAGCTCAAAGAGAAAAAGATAGAATACAATATATCCTGGAAAATCATAGAAAGAGCAGCACCATACAACAACATTTCAAAAAGATGTAACCTATGCTCAACAGAAAAGTACATAATACTATGCAAACCACAACTGGCAACTTTAAATACTAGGATAGAAATGGTTAACAACTGCAGGCACAAGTGGAAATTCCTATCAGTGAACAAGAACCAGAAACACACGAAAACCACAGACAGCACGTGATGACAGACAACACAAGCAGTTATAAAACACCGGCAGCACAGACCCACCACATCCTGATGATTGCATTGCATGAAACAGCGCTGTAGATAGTTTTAAACCTTACTTTTTAACAAATGTTGCTCCCAGTTCGGTTGAGCATTTTTTAAAATCTCTGCTGGTATTCACTACCATTGTCTATATATATATATATATATATATATATATATATATAATATATAATATATATATATATATATATATATATACGCGTTCAAACATGTGTATGAATACAGCTTTACCAACAAGAAGCGGCAAGCGCTTCTCTTTCGTCTGATAACAGAATAAAAGCCACAACAATTCCGACAGCAGCACGTGTCATGATTAATGACCGTTTCATCTATCACC